>CAHIKZ030000318.1:697500-805000 GCA_903632075.3 Acanthosepion pharaonis | reverse complement strand
AAGGTTTAAATTTGTCTATGAAGATTTTTCTTGTAAGAATAATTGTCAGTTTTATACATTGGCATAATTTTAAATTTACTTTGATTACATTTGTAGATGTGTTAGAACAAATTTTTCTGTTGACTTGTAAAGGGAAACTTTGTTGTTTAGTGCTCGGCTGATACCTATATAGCACTTGTTGCATTTTGTGCACTTGAGTGCATAAATCACATTTTTGGAGTTGCTGTTTAAATTTTAATTTATTGTGGATGTTGTTATGGGGTTTTCAAAAGTGTAGGAGTTTCTTCTATAATGATATCACAAACCCCACATATTTTCTTGTTGCATTTTGTAAGCTCCTGTATTGTGTGTTGGCTAAATTTAGATGCGGTTCATATATGTTTTATCTTTTTTGATTGGCATTAAATAATTCCAACACCAAGAAATTTGAACAATTCTGAAGATGGCTCATGTCAGCCAAAAGCTTAGATCAAGGACCAACTTAATAAAAACATATCAAAATATTGGACAATTTTTTCATTATTTTAACTTAGAGTAATTTAAATTAGAGTAAACATATAAACATTAGAATTGCTCATGATCACATATAGCAGACATTCATTGTCTGTTATATTTAACAATATATGTCTAATGATCTTCTGCCCAATACATATATATATATATATATATATATATATATATATATATATATATATATATATATATATATATATGCATATATTATATATATATATATATATATATATATATATATATATATATATATATATATATATATATATATATATATATATATATATATATATATATATATATATATATATATATATATATATATATATATATATATATATATATATATATATATATATATATATATATATATATATATATATAGTTAAATTCCCAACACATGCAACACATTCTACATCCTTGGAGGTTCTTGGCCTACCACATCATAAAAATCAAGACTGGTTTGATGACAATAATACAGAAGTTCAGCAGCTTATAGATCAATTGCACTCTTCTCATAAAGCATGGATTGAGGACATGAACTCGTCCAATAAGAAGATTGCTTACAAGAAGTGCAAAAGTCAGGTTCAACAAGCTCTCAGAGCCATGAAAGAGTATTGGTGGTCTTAAAAGGCCACTGAACTCCAAGAAGATAGAAAGGATGTAAAGGCCTCAAGAGCATTTTCGGTCCTCAGAAAAGTGGTGTTGCTCCAATCTCCACAGCAGATGGTGAATGTCTCTTGATGGATAAGTCAGACATTTTAGATCGCTGGAAAGGGCATTTTGAAACACTACGTTGGTTGCTGATGGGGAAGGTATCACATCAATTGAGCAAAATCCAGAAATTCCGGAGTTGTCTTTTGAACCTATAAATCAAAAGGTAATTGACTCTATCAAGCAAACCTCATCTGGAAAATCTCCTACTCCTAAGGATCATATTCTACTTGAAGTGTATAAACATGGTCACCAAAAGTTGCATCTCCTTTTTGTGGAGATATGGAAGGCAGGCTGTGTCCCACAGGATTATAAAGACGCCTCTATCAAACACCTCTACAAAAACAAGGGTTTCAGGAGTGTCTCTGATAATCATCGGGGGATATCACTCCTTTTAATTGCAGGCAAAATCCTAGCTAGACTTATTCTAAACAGAATCATTATATACCTTGTTGACGACATCCATCCTGAATCGCAGTGTGGCTTTCGGTCAGATTGTGGCACCATTGACATGATATTGTCTCTTTGTCAAGTTGCAGAGAAGGTTTGTTGAGAAAAACCAGGAGTTGTACATGGTGTTTGTGGATTTGACGAAGGCCTTTGACACTGTGAATTGAGAGGCTCTTTAGCAGGTGTTAAGGAAACTTGGCATCCCAGAAAACATGCTAAAGGTGATCATCTCCTTTCATAAAGGAATGAAAGCTAATATCTTGTCTGATGGTATGATGTCAGAATCCTTTGATGTCACAAATGGCACCAAGCAAGGTTGTGTCATGGCCCCTGCCCTTTTTGCCCTTTTCTTCTCAGTGATGCTGAAATATGCATTTGCAGGCACAGAGAGCAGCCTCAAGTTTCAGTTTTGAACAACTGGTGGACTCTTCAATCATCAGCGCTTCAAAACCAAGACCCACCTTTGTACACAATTAATTATTCGTGATTTGTTATTTGCTGATGATGCTTCTCTTGTTGTGACATCCTTTGACGAGGCGCAACATCTGATAAATCGTTTCTCTGCTGCATGTAAAGCCTTTGGTCTTACACTTAGCATAAATAAAACTGAAGCAGTGCACCAACTTTGTCCTACTCCAAAGCAATTCTGTGGTGAGAAACAAAAACCACCAGTCTACAAATTTCCAGAGAGACCATTGAAAGTAGAAGACAAAACCCTGAATGTAAAGCTTTTCATCTATCTTGGTAGCAAAGTCAATTACAGTGGATCTTTAGATGATGAAATCATGCATCAGATTGCTAAGGCTACCAGTGCTTTTGGCAAACTTCGCCATTGCTTGTAGAATGAGTGGGGTATTCGACTGGATATGAAAATTTGGGTTTACAGAGCTGTTGTCCTTGCCATCCTTTTGTATGGCTCATAGTCATGGACTCCATACAGGTACCATATATGTCAGTTGTCTGTGTGCCATCTGTGGAGTTAACCTTCAAGATACAACATCTAATGTAGATCTGTTTAACAGGTGTAATATTGGAGGAATCGAGACTTTCTTCATACAGTCTCAGTTACGGTGTACTGGTCATATCTTGAGAATGTCTGATGACAGGATACCCAAGATGCTAATGTACAGCCTCTTAGATCAGGCCTACAGGAATGTAGGACACCCATGGCTAAGATACACAGACAAGCTGAAGAGCAAATTGTCAGCTGGCAATATACCACATAACACCCTTGAGTGCTTAGCCTTGGAGCGGGTAGAATGGAGATCAGTGTGTTTTAGTGGACTCAGTAGTTTTCAATCTGTTAGTCTGAATCATCATCAAGAAGTGAGAGAAGGATCTAAAAGGTCAGCCAATCTAACGGATCTCACCCCACAATCCTCACTTTTGCACCATATGTGGCCTCCTTTGTAAATCAGTAGTGGGTCTTAACTGCCACTTAAGATTATCACACAAAATTCATAACTGAATCAATTAAGCTGTCAGATCCTCATACGTCAAAACCGACAAGAGAGTCCATTATATATATATCATGCATGTTTTTTTGTGTATATATATATATATATATATATATATATATATATATAGCAAACAATAAATAAATGTATATATATATATATATAAATGGACATTATATATATATATATATATATATATATATATATATATGCATACACACACATATATACATGCATTATATATATGCAGATGATATATGTATACATATGCATAATATATATATATATATATATATATATATGCACATAATATATAAATATATACATATACACACATTATATATATATATATATATATATATATATATATATATATACACATTTGTCTGAGGAAAGTGTAAGCACATGGTCTTGGTCTTGGTCACATTCAATTAAATGTGCACAATATATATATATATATATATATATATATATATATATATAAGTCTGCTCTACTGTTGTATTGAGCACGTTTTTACTTAGTAGATTCCTCATATCGGGTTCTTTGGGCTTTGGAGCTGTATGCTGTACGATTATTTTCGACAGACGTTCATGTTCCTAGCTCTTTCTTTTTTTAAAACCTTTTTTTCCTTCGAAATTGATTTGGTCATTAGCAAATCAAGAAACGAGACGAGTGTAATTACATATATATATATATATATATATATATATATATATATATATATATATCAAATATGTGGTGCAGTTCAATTTATATTACAATGAATCATTCATACAAAAAGTAGATTACACATATAAAGTTAATGATATAAAACAGAGACATCCCTTCAATAACAAAATTTTAAAGGTGCATTAACCTACAAATCACTCGATGAATGTTATGATCCTTGTTTTCAAAAATTATAAGCTGTATAAGGTCTTTCTTTAATACACAAGAACTTTCAGTCATCTTCAGGCATGGAAATTATTTTGTGTGTGTGTTTTAATAAATAATTACCCATGAGATTCTCCATAAGTAATTTATAAAAACTTTTAATGATATTCAGGAAAATATATAAGATAAAATTAAAAATTATATTATAAAGTATATAAAATAAGCAGTAGTCTCAAAACTCCTATAATCTAAATAAACTTATTAAAGTTTAACGGGATACAAAAACACTTTATAAAGTAAGTTAAGTTAATGGTACCTGAATTAACTATCTAGTATATATGTACTAAAATTACAAGTTTACATCTCTAAATTCAATAAGAATCTGTATCTGTATCTATATCTATACAAGAAACTTTTTATATAAATTAACATGTAGCACCCAATTTGATCAAAAATATATTTAACCTCTTTTTATTTTTAATATATACATTAATGACAGTCACAGTGGAAAGACCAGAAGTCTAAAAAAGCAAACAACTTAATATATAACAGACATGGTTAACATCAATACAAAATATGAGCACTATACATGCATATATCTATGTATACACATACCCATATATACAATATATACAAATCCATAACCATATGCACACTCACACATATTCATCAAGTAACATAATAACTCCCAGTACATTCAAAAAATAAACTGGTACCAGTATATCAATAGTATATACAAATTCACAACCAACATACATATACTTACATATATTCTCATATGTACACATATATACATAGAATACCATAATTTGTATTTACTCAACACCTACATCTGGGGTTTTTAATGCAACTATGCAGACCATAGTTACAGTTTCTGTGAGAGAGCGTGTTATCTAGCGTAATCAACAATTTGAACAAGGCCAGCACACTCAAGCCCTGAGGCACAATGATTTGTGGCTTTCTGCTAGCACAGCTATCAAGAAGTCCATCTAAACAATTTCACTTACAAGGCTTGGTCAACCTGCGGTATGGTTTTCAGGGACATTCCAAATGTGTTGCCCGCTGCGATAGAACTCAATCCACTCTGATATCATCAGGAACTCGTCTTCTTGAGAAATCCACAATGGTGAGATTCGAACACAGGTTTTATGCTCATATATATGTGTGTGTATGTGTGTGTGTATATATATATATATGTATGTATATATATATATATATGTTTATAACTACTCATAATATACATATAAATATGCATAATATATATGTATATACACACACACATATATACATTTGTATAAGCATACTCCCGTATATACATATATATGCATATGTATATACATATATATATGTAATTTGCATAATATATATATATATATATATATATATATATAAATATATAAATATATATATATATATATATATATATATATATATATATATATATCTTTTTTCCCACTAAAGCAAGATCAACATTATCAAAACCCTCCTCCACAGAGCATTAAAGATTTGCTCTGAGCCTTTCCTGAACGACGAAATTAACTTTATTAGGGATACCCTATGTAATTTGGGTTATCCTCTTGATACTGTTAATTCAGTTATCCGCAGTAAAGTTGAAGAGTTCAGAAGTGCCGATCTCTACACTGTCAAAAAATGCCCTGTTTACCTTAGATTATCCTGGATTGGTACCAAATGTGACAAAATAGCCAAGCAAATTTCATCAAAGGTTCGCTGTTGCTTTTTCTCTGCTGAAGTTCGGATTATTTTTCAAACTTGGCCTATGTTTCGATCTGTGTGTAAAGACGTTCTCCCTCCCCACCATATTAATTCAATTGTTTACAAATACGTTTGTAGTTGTGGAGCCAACTACATAGGGAGAACAACTCAGCACTTAGACATTAGAATAAAGCAGCACATTCCTACTAAAATCAGAAACCACACCTTGCCTTCAAATGGACTCGTCCCGAACACCTACATATGCGAACAACTAACTGATCTTATATAAAAATTTCATTTATCTGTTTGGATCAGTTGTGCTCTTATGTCCATCGTCTTTTGTGTTAAATTTTTATATGTTCTAATGTTAATTATGTTTAAATGAAAATGTCCATGAAGATGGTCTTAAATAGACCGAAACGTCTGACGTCGACTTTATATTAACATTAATACACATAATTACATATTAAGATTTTTGTTTGTTTTTTCTGTATTTTTCTTCATATATATATATATATATATATATATATATATATATATATATATATATATATAAATTACAAATACCCTTCATAGGAACAACTATCTTGCAAACATGACTTCAGCTTCCACTGGTTGATATATAAGGGTCAAGGACAATTGTCAAAAAACTGCCATGTTATATCCACTACATCAGAGGCATATCAAAAAAGATTCAGAAGGTTCATGGTGTATACAACACTAGGACATTATTTAAAGTAATTTCACTCTCTGGAGACATCTCTCCAAAACCAAGCCTCAGAATTATATATATTACATTCCAAGGAATTTTGAAAATACACAGACAAGATCAGATGCACCTTGAATGTAAGACAGGAAGAATAGCTGTTTAATCTAGGGTGGGATGATGAAATCATGAGAGTGCAATTACTTCATATCATAAAGGCATTTTTTGACTTGAAAAATGATCAAGACCCTAAAACATATATGGATAACAATGTATTACTCAATGTCGTGCAATTTATACTTCATAATTAGATTAATTGTGCAGCAAATATCTCCAAGGAAAGGCTGTAGATTAAGAGCTATAGTAACCAACAAAAGCTCTTATCAATGTCAGAAAGGAAATAAACTTTGAAAGCATTTGAATATACACTGAAAAGTTAAATGAATCTTTGAAAGAGATCATTCAACACTCATGATTCTCATTCAAAAATGTAAGAGTTCCACAGAGAAAAACACTATCATATTGATTGTCAGCTCTGGTTCATGAATCAGCAATAGAAAGTGCCAAACTACTAAAGACTGCTATCACATGTCTACTCATTTTGCTTTCTTTTCAGTCTGGATAAGTTTATTGTGGTAAATGGATTATGATTTAATGGCAATGACCGAGACATCATTTACCCATCCCATATTATTCTCAAACAGAATGTGTCAGATGAACATTATCAACTTGTTGCAACTTATTATGGTGTTAATAAAGTTTGTCATGTTTGCAGGTAGCTGCAACTGTTGTTGATGTTTACAAGAATGATGTTTGGGTGCATTGGCAGTCTTCAACAAAATCCCTGATTTCTTGGTTACCATTCTTGCTACAGCATGTTTTGCAGAGTGCTCCTTAAGTGGCATTGGATGAATGAAGACGTATCTAAGGAGTACACAATTAACAGTTTGGCAATACTAAATATTGAGTAAAAGTATGCTAACATGTCTGTCGGAAAAATGTAGATCAAATAATATAGTTGCTGCTTGTTTCATGATTTGTGTTGTATAATATCAGTTAATAGACTTTTTAGAAATTGGCACTTATATTTCAGAGATTACGCAAAAGCATATGATAAGGTATGACACAAAAACTTATTTGAAATAGTAGCAAACTGTGAATAGCTGGATTTACATGGGAAAGATATTCAAGTAATCTGCAACTACTTTTAGGAAAAACAACCTGTGTGCAGGTAGAGAACAAGATCAGTTATTATACAAAAGTAGAAAACAGAGTAAGACAAGAATGTATTTTCTCAATGAATTTATTTAACCTGTACATTAAGAAAATCATAAGAAAACAACATGACCTACCGGGATTTATTGCCAACAGACATAACCATAACAACATAAGATATACAGATGACACTGTGTTGATGACAGACTAAAAAGGATACTGAAAGAACTTTTAGGGTAGTAAAGGAAAGCAAGCACTATTAACTGTTTGAAGACAGACTTCATAAAAAGAAGACAGGCCCCAAAATAAGATGACAATGTGATGTATGCATTTGGAAGTTCAAAAGGAAGTAACTACAGAAATTTAACTCTTTGGCTAGTGTAGTAACAAATAATATAAAATGTGACACAGAAATTTGAAGGTACATGAGAATAGTGAAAGTTGTCTTCTAGAAACTAAGTAAAGCACTATGAGATAGGAAAATATCTTTAGAAATAGTGCTGAATTGCTATTTAATATATCTCCTATATGGTAATAAATGCTGGACAATTTCTTCTCAGATCAAGTAAAGACTTTAAGCAATAGAGATGTGGCTTTATTGATAAATGCTAGGAATACCATGCACAAAACACGTGATCAATGAAAAAGTCTTAAGGCAAATAGGAACTACAAGGAAACTTATACTTACAATTAGAAAAAGAATTAAAAAGAAGAAAGAAGTTTTGTAAAAATGAACACTCATAGAATATATTTGAAGGCAAGATAAATAGTTTAAACAAAGTGTAACCTACTTAAAACAAGATAAAGAAGGATGGTAAAGGATAAAAAATTACTTAGAACAACAAAAAGGAAGTTATAGCAAGCCATGAATGCTCACATTCTGAAGAGACATGGCATATAAAAAAGAAAGGTTATGTTTTTATCTGCTTAAAATTTTGGACACATAACCCTCTCTGTATCACTAAAATAAAGAGTTCTTGAAACTAATTAAAAATTTATACATAAATAATGCAAATATGCTATTGAAACTCTCTTCCTTAAAAACTTAAGAGGCATTTAATTACTTAAGTTCAGTTTTGATATCATACTAAAAATAATAAATTACAATATCAGTGTAATCTCTTTTTCTTTCTTTTTTTTTTTGTAATATATGCTTTTTTTCTATGCAACATATTATTTTACTAAATTCTGATGATCCATATAAGTCATATTGATGTTTTTTTTTAAACAGTGAATTATGTACATGGTAACAAGCACAGAGGAACATGTTTTGGTAGCATGTTATCCTCATTTGTAAGGTTTCAGATCTTGAAGAATCTGAAATATGAACATTTTAAAAATTTCACTGTTTTGTTTATATAACAATTTTTTATACTGTCAAGTAATGTAATGAATGCTATCTTGCTTTGTTCCCACTAAATTCCAAAGATGAGGTAGTATTAAAATTCATTGCTTCAATCTAACATCTTTATTGGTAATGTATTATCATAATCTGCAAACTTGAAAGACCATTGAAATTTCTAGATTAATATACAAGAGGATATTTCTAAAGTTTATTTAAAATTCCCTGGAGATTACAAAATGCAATGTGTGCCAAAAGAAATTTGGAGAATATATCAGCTGATATATAATAAAAAGTTGGAGATTAAATATATTGCCATTGTAGATTTATATACAAAATCCACTACCTGTAAAATCAATTGGATTATCTAAAATCAATATCTATTCTGTGGGGGAAAAAAGCTATTTAAATTTTGTTTTCTTAGAGTGGAAATATTGTTGATCTATCTTTATTATCTTGTGTCTTCAGATTCCCCAAAATTCAAGGCAGAATTAGAAACTTTTGGTGGTTGAATAGAAATATTGAACTGGGGACCTTGAAAGATAACTCTATGGACAAAACTTCCAAAGAATGCCCAGCATGTGTGTTTACTTATTGAGTTAAGAGTGAACAAATGGTTAGGAAGCCTTGATTATAATTCTTATTTTGGTAGCTTGATTTTTGGTTTGCTTAATTTTTTTTTTGCTATCCTCCTTTGCATATGACATTAAATATAGATTTTGCAATGCATATATAAAAAATAAAACATTACAGTATTCTGTCACTTCCTTGATTCAAGAAGTAAAAAGGTCAAAACATTTATAGCAATTCTAAAAATTATTATCAGTTGCTTCATCTCTAAGGCATGCAAAAGTGCAGCAATGTCGACTTCAGAGGGGACATTGTTGAATTATGCCAAAGCAGCTGTATCAAATATTACTTATAACAAGTTAATATCAGATAATAATGCAAATCTGACATGTATACATGTTTAATAACATGAAAGAAAAATCTAACTGCAGAGAAAGTTATTTTGGAATGAAATGCTAACAAATCATGAAGGTGTGCTGAATAGTTCTTGGCTCAGCCCAATTCAAAAATCAGACCAAATATTAGATTTTTTTTTATTTGTCCATTCTTAGAGTGAAAACTTTTCACTCCTCTTCATATATCCCTGGTTATGGCATTTTATTGAAGAAATTAAGTGGAGTCATTCTGAACTGATGAAAAATAGAAAAAAAATGGAGAGAAAATGCCCTGCTTACTTCCTGTGCAACTTAGCAAAAATGGCTACTAAACCTATGTGTATTTAATAAATAAATTAATGAAGTATTTTTTTAATATTCTAAATTATGTGGGTAGTCTTGTTTATTTAAATTTTCCTAAAATAATTCTGTGTTATTCTTCATGTTGAATATTGTCTTGTTTTTAGTTTGTTGCTGGTCCATAAACTGTGTTATCATTATAATGATAGTCATATCATCAAATTATAAACATAATGAAAGATGCTATAAGCATTTTATTACTAATTTTATTTTATCTGTTGTTATTTTATTTTATGACAAACTTCTGGTCAATAAACCCTTCAACAGAAAATGAACCTGCAAAATCAGAAATAAAAATAAGCTAATTTTCTATGAGATTAAAATTCACATCTCACATTTTAGGAGATCATCTTTTACATCTCCTTAACCACTTTGCTCATGGAAAACTCAGAATTTAAGCAGATTATAATAGTGTTGTGTCGGAAACCTACCACCCCTCTTGAAGATGAACTTGTCTGCGTCTGTGAACAAAGACTTTAAATAGTGGCATGTCAGTTGACATTGAAAAGATAGATAGATAGAGAAGTTCTTAGCTGAGCTAGTTATTGACTACTCAGGTGATTTCTGTACCTTTTTACCAACCTATTAAAACCCTTTTTATTGTTACACGTTATTTGGCGTTTGTCTCTACTAACCCCAAATCAACATCATAACAGTGGCGACGAGAGATTCATTCATCATGCTGAGTGGAGAATTTTTCAACTCTAGGTGGACTATATAAATTTTTTTTTCTCGCTCTGAAAAAAAAAAAAAATACGTTGAACCTAGAAGAAATGGGTTTTCAACGTGCCAAAAAGAAGTAAGACTTGTGCTTATTGTGGATATATACGTGTTTCTCCCTTTTTGTCTGTTTTCGAAAAGTGTTTTGTGTAATCTATTACGCATAATGGAAGATTTGATTGCATTAACGAAAACTCTAGTGCAAAGTCAATTCAGCAACATGAGCAACAAAAATTGTTTCGGGAACAACTATTGGATTTACAAGTTCAGCAGCGAAATGACACAAAGGCTTTATATGAAGCAATTTTACTTAAGAATCCAGTAAATTCGTTATTCACGGCCGAAGGTATTGCTAATTCTATTACTTAATTCAAATTTAACCCAGAGGAGGGCATAACATTTCCTGCGTATTTCAGAAGATTTGAAACAATATTTGAAAAAAAATGTGAAGGTTGGACTGATGAACAAAAAGTGAGTTTACTTTTACAAAAGTTGGGTACAGATGAAAATAATAAGTATACGGATTTTGTCCTTCCAAGGAAAACTGCTGACATTTCTTTCGAAGAAACTGTTAATACTTTATCTAATATTTTTGGCGAGCGAGTTAGTTTGTTTCATACTCGTTTCTCGTGTTTGTATATGGTAAAGCATGATGATGAGGATGTTGTTACGTATGCTGGAAATGTTAACAGAATGTGTGAACGTTTTTATGTTACATGATCTTTCAATTGATTGATTTAAATGTTTGATATTCATTCAAGGCTTGACTTCTAGCAAAGATAAGGACATAAGGTCCCGAATATTGGCAAAACTCGAACAAAATTCCGAGATCACTTTGCAGAAGGTTACGGAAGAGTGTCAAAGAATTGAAAACTTAAAACATGACAATATGCAAATTGAAGAAAAAGACGTATCCCGTGTCCATGCTATTTGACCAAAAACGGGAATAGTTAATAAAAACGTTAAAAAACCAACGTGCTTTGGATGTGGTGGTGGTCATTTTAAAAGTGAATTCTTTTTCGCGACAAAAATTGCTATTCGTGTGGCAATAAAGGCCATATACGTACTCATTGTAAAAGCAAAAGAAAAAAATTTAAGTCGGAAAAAGATAATGTGAATATTGTGTTGTCACGTCAGGAGATTGAGGAGGGTAGAAAAGAAAATTCGTACAGGTAAAAATTAATGGAAAAAATGTTAAACTACAGCTAGATACTGGAAGTGATATTCCCATTATTAATACAGCAACATGGATTAAAATAGGCAGACCTTTGCTTAAAAAGACTGAAAAAGTGGCTCGCGGGATTTCTGGAAGAAAATTGCATTTTCAAGGTGAATTTTCTTGTAATATTTCAATTGTTGGTAAGACACTAAAGTCTAAAGTCTATGTGCTACAAAATGCTTCAAATTTGTTTGGAACAGATTGGATTATACTTTCTAATTTATGGGAACTCTCTATAAATTCTTTTTGCAATAGAATTAATGTTTCTTCTCCATGTAAAAATTGGGTTTACAGAAAATTTGGTGAAAGATCTGAAAATAAAATTTCCACAAGTATTTTCAGAAGGTCTTGGATGTTGCAAAAAGATGAAGACAAAATTTGAAGTGAAGGAAAATGTAAAACCTATTTTCAAGCGAAAAAGAAATGTGCCATTTGGTGTTTTGGAACAGATTAACAAAGAATTGGAACGGCTTGAAAATTTAGGAGTTATTTCACGCATTGAATTTTCAGAGTGGGCCTGCCCTGTTGTATATGTTAAGAAAAAGAATAATAAAATTTGGATGTGTGCCGATTTCTCTACGGGTCTAAATGATTGCTTAAAAGACCACACATATCCTTTGCCTTCACCAGAAGACATTTTTGCAAGTTTAAATGGAGGAAAAATATTCTCTAAATTGGATTTATCAGATGCCTATCTCCAAGTGAAAGTGGACGAAGAATGTTCTAAATTGTTGACTATCAATACACACAAGGGTTTATACAAATTAAACCGTCTGCCTTTTTGGTTTAAAAAGTATCCCCTAGTATTTTTCATCAAATTATGGACACTGTGCTGGCAGGGTTGGACTTCGCCATTGCATATCTTGATGATATTTTGATAAAAAGTAAAGATCAAAATGAACATTTGGAACATATTAATCAGGTTTTTGAAAAAATTGAAGAATATGGATTCAAACTTGGAGCTGAAAAATGTGAATTTTTTATGAGTGAAATTAAGTTTTTGGGGCAGATAATAGACTCTGATGGAAGAAGACCAGATCCGGCGAGGGCAGAAGCGATCAAAAGCATGCCAACTCCCAAAAATGTAGTAATGCTACAAGCGTTCTTAGGACTTGCTAACTATTATGGGATATATATTCCTAATTTGTGCAGCCTTACGGCTCCATTAAATAAATTGCTTAAAAAGGGAGCAAAGTGGGAATGGTCAGAAGTGTGTCAGAAGGCGTTTGACAAAATAAAGAATATTTTGACGTCGGAATTATCACTAACACATTATGACCCTAAACAGGAAATTATAGTGGCATCGGACGCAAGCGAGTACGGAATAGGTGCGGTAATTCTGCATAAATTCAGAGACGGCAATACAAAGCCAGTGGCACATGCATCAAGGACATTATTACCCGCAGAAAAGAAGTACTCTCAAATTGAGAAAGAAAGCTTAGCTATCATCTATGCTTGTAAAAAATTCCATAAGTACATACATGGAAGAAGGTTTATATTGCAGACCGACCATCGCCCACTGCTTTCAATCTATGGTTCGAAGAAGGGTATACCTACTCATACGGCAAACCGTTTGCAACGATGGGGAACCATTTTGTTGAATTACAATTTCAAAATGGAATTTTTATCATCTAAAAAATTAAGCCATGCTGATGGTTTATCTAGACTGATCCCAATGTCTTCAGAACCGCTAGAAGATACGGTGATAGCATCGTTACAAGCAGAAAATGAATTGGTTGAAGTAATGTATAACACAGTAAAAGAATTACCGGTGACATTAGATGAAATAAAATTAAAAGCAGAAAATGACATTTTTATTAGAAAAATGAAAGAAGTTGTAACTTCAGAAAAGTATAAAACTTCTTCACCAGCATATTCAATATGTGATGAAGTGCTGTTATATGCTGGAAGGGTCGTGGATACTGGTTGTACTACAAAAGCGGATTTTGAAGGAATTTCATCAGGGGCATTCTGGTATTGGACGTATGAAAGCCCTGATGAGGAGTTACGTTTATTGGCCAAATATGGACAAAGACATTGAACGTAGTTAAAACTTGTAGAGGGTGTCAAATGGCAGTGAAAGCACTGCCAGTAAAATACACACCATGGCCAAAAACAGATGTTCCATGGACCAGACTCCACATAGATTATGCTGGACCCATGAATGGTAATTTCTACTTGATAGTTGTGGATAGCTATTCCAAGTGGCCTGAAATTTTTAAGTGCAAAAGACCAACTGCTTCTGTAACAAAAGATTTTCTTACAGAACTGTTTGCACATTTTGGAGTACCAGAAAAAATTGTCACCGACAATGGAACTCAATTCACAGGAAGTGAATTTAAGACGTTTTGTAAGACTCTGGGAATTGACCACATCACGACTTCACCGTACCATCCTAGGTCAAATGGACAGGCTGAACGGTTTGTTGATACGTTCAAGAGAGCCCTTAAAAAAACAAATGGTACTAATACAGATGATGGTAATATACAGCAGTTTTTAAGTATATACAGAATAACACCAAATCCAAACGCAATATCAGGGATGTCTCCAGCTGAACTGATGTTTGCTAGAAAAATTAGATCTGTATTCAATAGGCTGCTGCTGGAAAGAAAAAAGAGTTACCAGAACAAAACGCATCAGGAAAATATGAAATATCTCAGGCCGGGAGATAAAGTTTTTTTTAAAAATTACAAAAATGGGAAGGAATTTTGGCAAGATGGAGTGGTAACTCAAAGAATTGGTAAGATGTTATACATGATAAGAAGTAAAAAATGGACACACAAAAGACATTTGAACCAATTAAGGAAAAGAATCATTGAAGAAATAAGTAAAGAAAATGAAGAACCAATGGAGGTATTATATGATTTATTCGATATACCAACTCCACCATTGCCTGAAACAGTTGTCCAAAGAAGGACAAGCAAAAGAAAAAGAACTAGGGTGGAACGTTTAAGTCCAGATCCCAAAAGAAAAAGATATTAATTCCTCCGGAATTAATCTCAAGGGGGAGGTGTTGTGTCGGAAACCTACCACCCCTCTTGAAGATGAACTTGTCTGCATCTGTGAACAAAGACTTTAAATAGTGGCATGTCAGTTGACATGGAGAAGACAGATAGACAGAGAAGTTCTTAGCTGAGCTAGTTATTGACTACTCAGGCGATTTCTGTACCTTTTTACCAACCTATTAAAACCCTTTTTATTGTTACGTGTTATTTGGTGTTTGTCTCTACTAACCCCAAATCAACATCATAACAAATAGTATTCTCAATTCTCTACACCATCTTTGTTTTGCTCTTGAGAAATACTTGTATTTTACTTAATATCAAAATTGATATTAAATGGTTTATGAAAAATTTGAGAAAAATCTTTAACCAAAACTAAATAACAAAATCGATATTCATAGTTTAACTTTTTATTTAACTTAATTGTGACACATGACAGTAGATGGGAAAACCTTTATAAAGAAATTGATAAAGGAATCTATAAAATATATTTTAATTCTAGTGTTCTTTTTGTTTGAATCATTTTGATTAACAATGATTCAAATCACTGAAACAATACATGGTTGAACATAGCTTGCTCAATGTTGTTGACCCATCATGAAAAAATATTCATTGCCACTCAACCAATCCTCCCCAGTGGTTGGTAAGATTATTTGCCAAAAATAATTCTTCCATACATCTCTTATTTTCAGTCTTCTCTTTTTCATAGCCATAAGAATCACAGGACCAATTTCAAAGGCTAATGAAGGTAAAAAAAGAATGCAGCAATAATATCTTCTAAGCTCTCAACATTTGTATTTGAAAATTTGCATTAATGCAGCTTGAGTTAATACAGGATGAGTGCCTAATGTTCATGATAACCTCTCTCCACTTCCAGCTCAAGAACATTCTTCACCTACACCCTCCAACCTTTGTAGTGCATTGGAGAGAGAATTAAGTGCTAGTGAGTTGATCAATATTACGGTGATTCACTATCTAATAACTGGCTTATCTCCCTTGCACTTTTTGATGTTTGTTTCTTTTTTTTGGAGTTCAACATTTTTACTTTTCTCTCTTATTCACTCAATCAATTTCATCCAATATCTGTTGGCATATAGAGTGATCTTCTGGGATTATTCAGAGAACATATATTACTGTATAGTTAGCCTTGGCCAGGTCTGTCCTGATTTGAGTGTCCTAACCAAGGTGATATAAGATATTATGAGTATTCATTTATTTTTTTGTGTCAGACCTGATGTTAGGTTCTGAAAATACAAAACACTATAAATAATGTAGATAATTTATAAAATAAAATATTTATAAAATAATTTTATAAAAATATAAAACACTAAATAATATAACTATAATAAAAAATTGATAAATTTTTCATTTTAGGACTTGTAAATTATGGTAAGGCTAAGGGAAAAGAGAGCTGTATAAAAGCAGGTTTATCATATAATGCCATCTACACCTGACTGCCATCCTGAAAGTGAAATAAATTCTGCTGAAAAGGATGGGAAAATTCACATAGCTAAAGCCTGGGCCACTTTGAATAAAATGGATGTAATTTGGAAATCTGATCTACTAGACAACCTCAAGCAGTGATTCTTTCAAACCACTGTAGAGGTGGTGTTAATATATGGTGCCACTGCCAGGATATTAACTAAAACCCTACAGTCTAAGCTTGATGTAACCTACACTCGGATGCTGAGAGCTATACTTAACATCTGGAGGCATCATCCAACTCAATCACAACTCTATGGACACATCCCAGATATTTCTACAATCTTACATGAATGCAGAATGCACTTTGCAGGTCACTGCCTGTGAACCAATCAAGATCTTGCAAAATCTACTGTTCTGGACAGGAGCAAGACAAGTTGGTTACCCAACAACCACCTACATTGACCAGCTATGTTATGACACAGAATGCTACCCTAATGACCTTCTGACCTAGTTCCAGGACTGTGATGGTTGGTGTGATAGACTTATGAATGTCTGAGCTAACTCAACTGACTAAATAATAAATAAAAACAGATGCTAAGCAAAAGAAACACACCTTTTTTTGCTAATATAGAATAATCTATCAGTAGAACACCGACTTATTATTTTGATACATTATTTTCTGAACATCATATCTCAACCAGACATATAACGATTTTTCAGAAAATCATATATCAGCTTGTCATACATGAGTTTCTGCATTCTCCTGCTATCCTCTACCTTTACAAGAGCCAGATCAGACCCAAAATGGAGTACTGTTGTCATATTTGAGTGGGTGCTGCCCAGATCTCACTGTACAGCATTGATACAGTTCAAAAGCATCTCCAAGCCCTTGTGGGTGATGAATTATTCTCCACCCTTCAATCTCTCTCCCACAGGTGGGATGTGGCAAGCCTCTAGCTACTCTACTGTTACTTCCACAGAGTACTCAGATGGACTACACTCCCTGGTCCCACCAAAGCAAACCTTCACAGCAAGAACACACCTTGCCACTTACATCCCACACTAACCTCCAAATTCCATTTGTGAGATGTAAGTTCCAATCGAGCAGTATCTTCCCACAAACCACTGCCCTGTGGAACCAACACCCAACAGGATGTTTCCCCAATTGTTACAAGGCTAGAGTTACTCATTATCTTCCACTTCAATATGCACAAATGGCCTCCAAATGTAACCCTTTACCTTGAGTGGCCACTGGGCTTTGTAAAGGGTGAACCTTGCTGTAAATAAAAATAAATAAAAAGATATACTAAAAATTTAAATGGATTTTCTCTTTAATATGGTTAATTTATCATTGTAACCACTAACTTTTCCTCCACCTCCTCCTACTCCTCAGAATGAGTCTGGTGACAGAAGAGATTTTCCATATTAAGAAGAGTGAATGTCTCCTTACTTTTGTCAGAAATTCAAAAGAAGCAGCATAGACTAAATGGCAAAATAAAATGGAGACTAATTACATGGTGTGATATCAAACAGATAAACCTAAAAAGAATATTGGATAGTTTCCCTCCTCCTCCACATCCTCATCCTCCTCCTTCTTCTTCCCCTCCCCTAATTAGTATACCCCCCCATTTAGCTGATCATGTGACCCTTAACAGCCATTGAGTTATGCACCAATCTGGATAGTGGAGTTTTGAGATAAATGCTGTGAAGAGTGGATTGCTCCTCCATCATGTTGAAAAAGTATACCTTTTACAAAATGAGGTGCTGGAATTGTGAGTAAAGGCACACATATTTGCTGGCCTTGCTTTTTCAGGGCTTGTGAGAGTGCCAGTGACATATTTCTAAATTTTGTTTGTGTAACGGATTGGTAAATAGTATTTGCATATGTTAAGTAGAATAGATATATAAAGTGTATAGTAAACTCAGAGACAGTGAGGAATTTAACTACTGATCATGTGTTGTAGAACACCACAATACAACAGTTAGCATGTTTTCTTTGGATAAAATAAAACGTTTGATTCACATTTTTTCAATTTCTTCCTAGCTGTTCTTTATTTTGTTTTTTTTAATACTTGGGTAAATAACTGTACCTACAGCAGGTACTGCTGAGGCCACCCATATATATCTTTGGTACCACCCAACAAGAATAAGTTTCCTGATAATGACAATGTATAACATCTTACCTCCACCAGCCAACACCAAAGTATGGAAATCATTAAGATTTGACCAGTGAAAAGATTGATAGTCCACACTAACTAGTTGAAAATATTTTCTAAAATGGTACACTTCAAGACATTAACAGGTGCTGGAGGTCCTTACTGAAATTAGCAATAAAATTTCAGTTACCATACTGATAAAAGTATACTTGATGAAGGAAGGAAACTTATATGTTTGATATTACACCAATTAAGGAGTCTTCATTTTATATTTTCCCATTTGGTCTATGATACATGCCCAAAGATTGTGTAATGCTTGGTTTAATAGATATAGAAAGTCAAATTTCTTTTACTACTAGCTTCCAAACAAAAACATATTTCTCTTGAGTATTAAAAAAGAACACTGGGAACTTTTGCACACACCTAATATATATGTGAACTGTAGAAAGATTTCTCAGTTGGACCAAGAAAGGGTTAAAAAATCTGTTTGGTTATTTGGTCAGATTATGTGAAGTGGGTCAATCAAAAACCTCTCATACACCCTCATATATACTGATTTGCACATGCTTTTAAAAAATAATGCCATATTTTGTTAATTCCTGATTATTATTATTATTATTATTATTATTATTATTATTATTATTATTTCACATGTCAGGTATTAAATGTATTTATCCCATTATTTATGTTGTCATTCTGGCTTCATCTTGGAACAGTCTGTTAGTGTCATAAGGACACTGCCACTTGCTAATGTAAGGGAGATAACTCTTATAGAAACAAACTAACAATTATAAAAAAAATAACAATTATACTTGGCATATTATATATATAAGTATGGATACGAACATACAAATTCAGTTGATTTTTGTCAGAATTTTTAAAAAGGAATTATAAATATTCTATGCTTTGCAATAATAACCTTTTCATCTTGGTTGTTATACTCAAAATATACAGGAAATTATACCCTCCAGCTTACTTCAAAATACTCTGTCACCTTTTTGGAATTTCAAAGCACAAGTGAAAATTATTCTAATTCAGATTTCCATAATTATTGAATATTTTGTATCAGTTAATACTCACCAACCTTATTTACCTTTATACAATTAGAATAAAAGCATGGGACTTCAACACTACCAGGGCCAGAAATTGAATTCACAACTATCAGGTAAATTGCAATTGTGATTAACAAAGAAAAGACACTCAGCAAAAATTTCACCACCTGAGTCAAGACTATCATACATTACCATTATGTGACTACAAACATTAGGTTTAAGGTTCCAAAGTTTCAACACTAGATTGTCCATGGCCTAATCGATTAAAACATGTTAGGCTCTCTGGTAGTTGTGAGTTCAATCCTTGGGTTTGGTAGGGAAGAAAAGTAATATATTTTGGTTAAGTGGAAAAAAGTCATTTGACACAGATGTGAATAAGACTGTTGTATATTGATTGATATGAAATATCCCTGAATGAGAATAATCTACCCACATAGATTAAATAGAGTTTAAATAAAGGCAAACCACTGAGTATATAAATCAAAATGAGCATTCTGGTCTGAATTACAAAGTTAACATTCCTTGACCTTAACAGAAATAATTACTGAAAGTTTTTGTTGTTTACTCTGTATTTTTTTACCTTAAATTTTAAATCTGCTCTTTGTTCCCCAAAAAATGAAACCTATTAAAAATATATCTTTATTTTCTTCTTCATAAATTTTTCTATGAAATAAATGTTGACTACAGAGCATTTCATGTTTTGTATAACTTTTATAAAATGTTTGCTTTTTATAAATTACAAATTTGCAAAATAATTTGATATATAAAACTTCTGTTGATTTTTAAAAAAAATAATAATAAGATCCTGGTTCTAAAAAATACATTTTCCTGACAGTACTTAAAAATATTTCATGCTCAACTTTGATTTATAACATTTAATATAAGATTTGGCTATAGAAGGGAAGATAACTTGGAATTTAGCCACTAATGGTAATTGCAATTTACAATAACTGAATACTAATTAGATAATTAAATACTTTTTTGCTGGTTTCACTTATTTGCTTACATTTTTAGTAAAAAAAATAACTAACCAATAGTTCTTTAAAGACAATGCAGTTTACAAGTAAGAAGATGAAGACATTTTACAGAAATAACAGAAATATTGATTAAAATCAGCAATTGTTTCTATACTATTTCTTTTTTTTATACAGATTAATATTTCTTGCTTAGATTAATTACTCTAAAGTACAGAAATTAAAAAAATGTTTAAACATAGACTAACAAAATAATTAATACTCTTTAAATAACACAATAGTAAATCAAGTTGAAGGTACTTGTTTGAATAGAGTGTGGATTTTAATTATTCCCAGTAATAAGTGTTAAATTTTTTTCTCTAACAAATTAAATGCATTTTGTTCCTTGAGTATCATGATTTCAGTGGATGCATACTTTAGTACAAAAAGAAGAAATAAGTTGATACTTTGTATTAAAAATTTAAAAGAAAGGTTCTGCTTCCTTTGAAAGAATCTTTGAATAGAAATAAATAACATTTTAATTTTCTCTCAATGTTTATTTTCAAGCATATTCAACTTTCCAAATGACTATTTTGATTTTAATTTTGTAACTTTTTTCTATAACAGGGGGATAATTTTCTATGCAATGCTGGTTGGAAAACTACCTTTCACAACTCCATCTTCTGACCAGTTTCGAAGAAGAGAATTACAGCAGCAGATTGAAAAAGGCCTTGTAAACAGTCACTTCAAAGAAATGGTACATTTGTCACCAGGTAAATAAAAAATATGCTTCTTGCTTTCCAATTTTCAAAATCAAAGAAAAAGTAATATAAAATGTTGTTGTCTATGTATAAAGTAATTTAAAGTAACTGATTAAAATGTATCAGTATAAGTATTTACCAATTAAAGTAATTCTAAACATGGATAAACCAAAATATTATTATCACCTACCTAACCAGATGTTGAGTCTTTCCTGTTCCCACACAACAACTCTTACCTGATTTTAACATACACTCTATATGACCTCTGGAATCTGGTGCCAAGAATGGTAGCAGCAAGTTCTTTAACAGCTGCAAGTTATGTGAGAGAAACTCTACAAAGCAAAATTGTTGGTATAGTATATACTGTAAGCACTCAATGGGGGAGTTTGGTGACCAGGACAACATAGCAATATCTTCTTCATATTTCTAAAATACATTCCTGCACAACTTGTACATTGTCTTACTAAAAAACTCAGAGGTAACAAAATCACAAAAATATATCTGTTTGAGAGAAAAACTTAAACTACATATCAATTGAATCTGTATGTCACAATAAGTTTATTCATGCAGAAAAACTGAATCCATATTAAAGATACTGAAAAGAGAAATTTAAAATGAGTTGGCATCAATAACTTTCACTTGTCAGGTGAACAAAAAACAGAGGTCTGTAGATACAACGAAGTTGTCGCCTCTGGATTGTTGCTTCCCAAATTTCATCTTACTGCAGTTACTTACTCAGGATAACAATGTACTATGCTATACAAGAGAAATTGAAACTCATAAGATCAGTACTGATGTTTGAATTCACATAGATCAATGTATTGGGTGTTGTGATAAATTCCATCCCTCACTTTGATTAAATCTATCTGTAATTTGTGCCATAGCAGCCATTCCCTTTGCTCATGTTTGGTGGAAAAAAACCTCTTCACTTCCTGCATTGACATTTCTTCACTCTTTAATACCATGGTGGTGGATGGTGATTATTTCACCATGGTCTTCTGCTGATAGGAACTCATCACAACTAAATGTGAGCACCTTGCAAAACATGCCATTTCAAAAATTCCCTGACCCAGTCTTCTGTCCATAATAAATAATAATAATTCAAATCTTCCTTAGTCATAACTGTGGCATTCAGCTCATGATTAAACACTTTAAGCTAGATTACCTGCTTATGTATCTAATAACTATCATTTTTACCATATGCCGATGGTCATATTTTGGCTCATCAATATACTGCATACTGGTGTGATAAACAAATTAGATATCATAATCTGTTTTTTTAGGCTTAGATCATGGTTACATCTATTGTTTATTTAAATGTCTTTTTGTTTCAGGGAATATATGATTATAGCCTTTTACAGCTTTATATTATATTATCTGTGAAGTGTCATGACTTTTTGAGAAACATAGTGGTGTGGTTTCCTGTTACCTTCTCCACAGTCTATAATTCAGAATTAGCCTTCTCCTAAACTGGCTGCCATCCAGGGTTAGGTAGACTATGCTGCTATTTAAATCATAGCTTATTAGGGTAGAAGAGATGATTCATGTCTTTCCTAAAAGCATTTGTGTAAATGTAAATACAAGAAACTAGGCTGGAATTTGAATTCAGCTTGTCAATTCTAATTTCCAGACCAATCTCTATTGCTCTTCTCACAATTTTGAGGTATTGCTTAATAACAGTTAATATAGAAGATTTCTTTTTTCATTAAAATTTGGCAAATTATATCTGTTAAATTAATTAGTCATATGCAAGGAAATATCAAGTAAATTATTTAGAAGAAATCACAAAAATATATATTTATATATGTAAGGTGAATGAAAAGTAACTTCGTATTTTACGTACAATGAACTCTCTCATCATGTAAAAATTACAGTTAGACAGGAGAGTCCATCATACATAAAATAGGGAGTTGCTTTTCAATCATCCTCTATATGTTTTTTTTATTTATTTTAAGATAATAAAACTACAAAGTCTCAAGGTATCACTGAGTGTGAGAGAATATGAGAAAAAGAAACATTAAAGACAGTGAACAATAAAAGAACAGGAATAAAGAAGACAGAAGGTAACGATTGACATTGCATTTTTGAAGATCAAAGTTGAGTGGAAAGCAAAAAGCCAGAAGAGAGTTCCACAAGCAAGTAGTGCAAGGAAAGAAACTTTGCCACCACTCTAGTCCTGTACTTAAATTAATAAAGTCTAGATATGAAAGAAGAAAGCTCATCAGAACAATTACAATGAAAATATTCATAGAAAAGTGACTGAAGCTGAGATACCAGTTCAGGACCAATAACATTGCAGATTTATCTTTGTATTTTATCTAGAATCTCTAAATACATTAGCAGATACACCATACCAGATGTGGCAGCAATATTCAATGCATGGAGAAATGGCAGAGTTGTAAATGTGTAAGATTCTGGCAAGAAAAATTGCCTAGCACAATACAGTGAACCATCTTTCCTAGCATAAGACCTAGCAATTGATTCAATATAATCTTCATATTAGCAGAAAATGTTAGCTCAAGAAGAAACAATGAGTCACTCTCCTGGAGGTTAGCATCAGCTATGCTGATAGAAGACAAAAATGTTCTCTTTTGTTTTGGAGCTGTTAAAATTAACAAGCCATTTCTTGTTTAAGCTAACAGATTGTTGGTCATGTTTTAGATCAGCTGCCAATTTTTAAGATCAGACTTATTAAAACAGGAGTAAATAGTTGTGTCATCAGCAAAGATACTGTGTTGAGAACTGAAATCAAGAAAGTCATTGATAGACACTTTTAGCAATAATCGTTAATGCATCAAAAGTTGACCTAGAGAAGTGAAAGACATATTGCTTAGCTGAAAGAAGACCCTGTGAGGTGAGATGCTTAATTGATTCAGAGTTGATTAGAGCCTCTAATGCCAAAAAAATGTAGAATGTTAATAGGGCAATAGAAGAATCAGATGACTTATTGAGTTCTTAAAGCCTGGAATTATTGAAGATGATTTCCAGCAAGCAAGAAAAGCAAGAAGCATTAAGGCATCTATTGTAGAGTTTAGAGAGACCAGAAGCCAGTTCAAGAGCACATTTCTTACAGACTATTGCAGAGATAGCATCAAGTCCACATGTTTTGTGGGGATCCAGTTTAGAGATGATAGCAGAAACCATTGACAGTTACATGCATATCATAAAATAGAGATTTGGTTCTAAGTGGAAAATCAGGCAAAGATTCACTAGATGAGACAAAAGTAGAATTTAAAGAGAATTTACAAGCAAAACATTCTACTTTATTAGCTGATGTTCACGCCTCAAACTGAATGAAGAAAGTGGGGATAGAAAACTTACACATATTTAACACACTATTACAGAGCTGCCAGTAGTCACAAGAACCAAATTTGATAGAGGCTGTACAGTACTTCATTTTATCAGTAAACAAAAATTTAACCTCTTTGAGAACATGGTTATAATTATTATGAGTAAATGCAAAGAGGCATTTGTTATAATCAGAACTAGCATGTTGGTACAGCCAGAAAAAGTGATCCCTCTGGGCTATAATGGCTGAACAGGCAAGTGTGAATCAAGGAGAAGATTGTGGTTTCACCTTGTATTTCTGAGAAGGTGCAAAAGCATCTATGCCAGCTTTAACCCAAGAAGAAACCTCAGTGGTACAATTCTCAATAGGAAAGTTAAAAATATCAATCCAAGAGGCATCTCAAAGAAATTCATGAAATGAATCACAATCTTTATGCTGGCAACAGAAAGAAGTTTTGTGAATAGGCAGCTCCTGTCAAAAGAAAAAATAACAGTTCAATCAAAATTGCCAAGAGAACAACATCACAATGCTTAACAAGAGCCAGGAGATGCAGTAAAGAAGCATGTTCATCAGAATTATTAGGGGAAACAAGTCAAAAATCCACTATTTGACTGAGAGACAAAAACTGAAAGTCTGAATTCCAGCAACATCAGTAACATTAGAATAATTAAGCCACTTGACATGATGAGCATTAAAATCACCAAACGAAAAATGTTTGCAAATGTATGTAGTAAAAGAGTCAGATAAGTGCAAAAAAGTCAAAACCACATGAATGAATCATCAGAAGATGATTCCCTTCCCATTGGAAGATTTTCCTGCATGTAAACACCCAGGTCATACATATGTTTTCTAGAATTTAAAAAAAAAATGGAAGATAACCTGGAACAGACAATTCATTGATAGTGATAGAAGAATTTAAATTAGTTTTGCAAAGTGCTAAGATTTCAAGAGAAAAGTTTCTATAATAGAGTAAATTGGGACAAATACCACAAATATTGGAGAAAAATGATTGAGGTGGGGGTTAGTGATTTTTGTTTACTGGTTTACTTGAATTTCATTTCATTGTAAATGTCATCAGATGATTATATTTTAGGGAGAAAAAGACCAAAATAACTATCACTTTCTATGATAATACTATGGTGGGGGATTTTTGAATATGCATGGAGGAGAGAATGAGAGAAAGAATGTAATTATAGATATGTATAGGAGTTATGGATGTTTTGTATCCCAATGTAGTAGCCACCACTTGTTCATGTGATGAAGGAAGATATATTTGTTTTCAATATAGCAAGGAATGGTTAAGCCATGTAAGGTTGCCAGCTAGTTGTGCAAATGTATTTCATCTCTGGGTATGTTGCAAGGACCACATCATCAGACAATGGACAAAATTAATTTATTGACTTTTTAGAAATGGTGAAATTCTGCCCTCTTTGTTATTATTTGTTTATTTATTTTCTTATATAGTGGTTGTGAAAGCTTTCTGATTGGTTGGTCAAATTATGGCTTTGTTTGCCTGGCAATATTTATTATCCATCTAATTTTAGAGATGGTGAAATTTTGGTCTTTTTCTTATTTATTTTTACTTATTTATATCTTTATCACAACAATACAAACTGGCTAAGACTAAAGTATAACGTGGCCTCAGGGTCCCCACCAGAAGTATATGCAGGGACATCTATGAGCAACATGGCACTGTAAGTAGCCTGCTATGATATTGACTAGAGCAGCCTCTCTAAATGCTACCAAAGTGTTTGGTCTCCTTACTACCAATTGGGATGCAACAGCCAGAAAACTGCCAACCTGGTACCCTCATAATGAAAAGTTGCAGCCAATGATCAGTCAGATTACCAAAACATTAAAACAGCTAAATCATTAAGGCCATGGAAGAAAGGAACTGGTAAACAAAGGATAAACCACTACTCCTGTTCAATAAACATAGAAGGAATACTGGTCCAATTTTATTTATTGCTTAATCTGTTTATTAAACTCTTGGTAAGAAAAGGTACAGTTTTACTCTTCAGTTTTGTGTATTTGTATATGTGAGTTTAAATGAACATAATAAATGTGTGCATTTAAATAAACAAATAAAATTAACAGCAATTTAAATCAGTCTCCAAGTACTCTGCACCTACTTATCTCCCTTCATGTATAACAATTTTTTTACATTTTTTCTTCTCTTTTTCCTTTAAGTTTTACTTTATTGCCTGCTTCCGTTTTAACTTTTTATTTTTATTTTCTTGTTTATTTTTTCTGTTCATTTTTTCTTCATTAGCTTCATTACCTCCTTCCATTCATTTTATAACTTCTTTTCAGTAACATAACTAAAATATATTTTTTTCCTTTTCATTTTGCTTTTGAATGCAAAACAATATACAAGATCCCATTTCTCAAGATAGTTTTTAAATCTTTACTAACAATGCTATTCCCTTCTTTACAAAATACAATTTATTTTTTCTCTCCAAATCTGAATGTTGTAGTTTTAAAAGAATAACTTTATCACTTCCAGGTCAACAATGCTCACTTCAAAAGACCAAACACAAGTGAAAAACTCCAAAGAATCTTTTATTTAATTTTTTCAACCAGTCTTTATTCAGTAGGTTACTTTTATCTTCAATCTGTGAAGGTTGCATTTCAGTAAAAAAATTTTATGTTCCTTTGTGTAAACAGAACATATGTGATTTTCTAGTAGAATAATCTATACAAGTCATATGATGTCAAACAACAATAATAATAAAAGTGATAATTGAATTGATAAGAAACATCTATTTATATTTGGAACAAGAATATCTCGTTTGTTACTTTCTTTAATCAACAAATGAATTTACTTTCTTTTGATCATATTTTTAGCTGCACTGAATTTAGTGATCTGGATATATATCAGTAGCACATATCAAAATAGAAATCTTTAACTTCAAAACCCACAATCGTAGAATTCTTTTCATAAGGTATCATGCTAAAAATAATCAATTACTAGTATTTAATAATCAACTACATTTTTTGCCCTGCTAATAAAATATTAATTACCTTAAAGTATGTTTTTATTCTTTTTAATTTGGAATTGTCTAATCAGAAATTATACAGCAATCTCTTAAAGTATAAATTTTTATCCTTTTTCTTTTTTTCCTTTCTTTTTGTCATATTTTTAAATCTTTTTTCTTCCTTCTTTCCTTATTCCCTTCCCAATTCTTTAATTTGTCTCTTATAATGTCTTATTATAAGACAAAGGATTCCTGATTATGTCATTTTTTTCTTAATCAGTGTTATAAAGAATTATCTCCCTTTATTTAGAAGCTTAGGATTATAAATTGACATTTTCTAACTAACCAAATTAATGTCTTTAACTTGGACATTAAATTCATTTGGAGTAAATCAGAATCTATATATATATAATACATAGGTATATTCAATAATTCGCTGTAAAAACAGCATAGCATAATGAAAAAAGGCCCCAAAGTTAATAAAAACAATGTTTTATCGTGAAAAATGTGTTATTAAATAAGAAAGACGAAAGTATTTTTTAATTATTTTTTTAATTTTTTATTCCTTTCTAGCACATTTGAAATTTTAGTTGAAATTTTTTTTTTTTTTTACATCGGCAGTCGCGTAATATTTAATATAGCATTAGTTTTTTAGCGCTTTTTTCAGTTGAAAAGCACATTAATTTGGAAATTCTTGCAAAAATTGTCGGATTTTAACAAAACTTTCAGAACTTATTCAAAAATTAATGAAATTTATTTTAGAAACTTTTTTTATTTTTACATCTGTTACTTCCACCCCTTACTTTATTTTATGAAAACTCGAATATGTGTACTTTTTTAATTTTTTAATTAAATGCAGAAAACTTTGAAGAATATAAATCACTGACTTTAATTCTGAATTGTAAAATACAAAACCAAATAAAACTAAGACATTATTTAATAAAAAAACTTTTAATTTATTTACGCTTTTTCGTGTGTAAAAATTGAAGGGCAATTCATTTTTTTTTTTTTTGCGTAACAATTGAGGGGAAGTGTGCAAAATAACAATGACCCACTCGCCCAAATTCAAGTTATATTTGCTTTTTAAAAGAAAAAAGAACTTGAACTTTTATTTTTAAAGATTGAATAAAAAATTATTTTCCATAAATTTCCTTAAATAAATAATTTTTCTATATCATAGTTTTGGAGTGGGGTCAAGGCCCTTGCATCGGCCTGGCCTGGACTAATACAAGATATTTTGTTTGAAATTTGTTTTTGTAAAGTAAAGTAAAAAAGAAGAATATATATTGTTTCGTTTTTAAAATAATGAATGAATAATAAAAAGTTAAAATAATTACACAAAAAATGTACAGAAATAAATTCAAGAGAATAGAAATTAGAAAATTTAAAAATACATATAGCATTTTGAAATTATCAGCAGAGTTTAAAAAGTAAAAATGAGCGGGAATAATAATTATTCCTGTTCATTTTTACTTTTTCATTCTGAGAATTTCAAAACACTTACATGGCTATGGATTCTAATGTAATTATTATGTATTTTTAATTTTAAAATAAATTCACAAATACAAACGATAATAATTTTTTACAAAAAGGTGGGTTGAATGATACTGAGTCTATATATATATTTATTTTGTTGCTAATTATTGTATGTTACAATTTGGAGCATATCTTGTTGAATTTGGTAATAGCTTGAGAAAAAAAAATGAATAAAAAAAAAATCTGATGATACGTTGTTCTTAGGACGAGAAATAAGCAGACTCTGAAATTAGGAGATTGAATCTACTGACTGTCAAGGATTATTCAGATCTTTTGTTTAAACAAATAATATTGTGTTTTGGGAACTTTTGTAGTAAACATAATTTTGTTTTAAATATGTAACATTTATGAGGATAATATATGGATATCCTTAAGTGTTTATAAATTACACACTGTTCAATTATTAATGTTAACGACGAGCTATTTTAAATTACAAAATTGTATTTGGATTAAACAAAAATTATTTACAATATGATTCATACATTCCTTCTTGCCGTCAATTTTTACATACTAAATCTACATTTCTTGTGCTTCTAATACAATAACTTCTTCAGGTTTTAAACAACCAATCTTTACAATACTAATCAATTAGGTATAAAATTTCCATCGTCATTGACCCATATTCCATTAATAAACTCCCTATTTATATAATTTTTGATTATCTAATGTAGAAACAGCTGTTTACATTTATGACTACACTTTAGCTAAAAACCAAATATATTCTCTAAATTTATTCTCTTGTTAAAAGTAGCCAATTGCTAACTTATGAATTTATGTAATGTTATAGATCTGTGATAAAAACAAAATAAAATTTAATTCTCATCATTACATAATTTTATGATTATAAAATTTTGATTTTATAGGGGAGAGAACTATCAAGGTTTATCCCAAATTATTTCCCTTATTTAATAAACTTTCATTAAAATAAATGTAATTTAGAGGATAAGTGATTAACTAATTTGGTTATTGGAATAATTGAAAAAAATGCCAGTTAACTGTTGGATTTGGGATTCACCACATTGAACACAAAAAAATTCATGCTGCAAATTGCAATTAATTTATTTAAGTATGCTTTTACTATTTGATCAAAATATTTTACATTATTAGCATTTCTTATGTTAAAAATGTGTATATGTTATTTGTTATTGACTATGTGGCCTGGAAGGGAGTGCTTGGGAGACATGGTATTGGTAACTGTAATGACAACGAGTATTTGCTACTGGAGTTCTGCACAGAGCATCAACTCGTCATCATGAACACCATCTTCCAGCAGCAAAACAGATTGAAAACAACCTGGATGCATCTTCAGTTTAAACATTGGCGCCTCATTGACTATGTCATAGTGCACCAATATGACCTGAAACACATTTTGCATACCAAAGTGATGCCCAGTGTAGAATGTCATACCAACCATCGACTTGTTCGCTGCAAACTCAAGCTCCATTTTCAACCAAGAAAAGGAGGGCTCCTCTGTAAAAAGTTCAAGGTAGGCAGTTTTTAATCAGATGAAGTGAAAGCTAACTTCCAAGCAGCACTTGAGTTAAGGCTTGATGATGTGAGCATACCCACTTTTTCTTCTCCTGAAACATTTTGGGAAAAACTCAAAACAGGCATTCTGCAGACATGTGCAGAAGGAAGAACAAGGACTGGTTTGATGATAGCAATGTGGAAATCCAAGAACTGCTGGTGAGGAATCCCACTTAGCTTAGCCAGCTTGTCTTGTTAAAAAAGCTGTGTTCTGTTTTGTATGCTGTGGCCTCCAGTGCAGACTTTGAGAGATCAAGAACGAGTGGTGGATCAAACTTGTCGTAAAAACTCAGTTGTATGTAAACACTGGAGATATCAGAGGCTTCTGTGAAGATTTAAAGGCAGTGTATGGCCCTATCTATCAGGTCCAGATAGTCAGACACCCCTTACAAACAGGCTGTCCATTGTAAAGAGTTGGTTTGAGCATTTCCAGACCCTCTTCAGTGCTAACCACTTGGTCCAAGAATCAACAATTTTTTGCATTCCCCAACAACCAGTAAAAATGGAACTAGATGAGTTGCTGACTATTGAAATGACTATCAAAGCCATAAAGCAGCCAAAGTGTGGCAAAGCAACAGGAGTTGATGGAGTCCCACCAGAAATTTGGAAACAAGGGAGTCTGGTGTTGCATATGAAACTAAACAAGCTCTTTTGTTTTTGCTGGGAGCAGGGAAAACTACCACAAGATCTATGTGATGTAGTCATCATTGCCCTGTACAAGAAGAATGGGGAAAAATCTCAGAGCCCTTCCAATGGTGTGATGCAGACTTGTGTCCTGGCACTGACTCTTCACTATCTTCAGCATAATGCTCAGACAAACCACGAAAGATCTTGATGATGGGGACAGAGTCTACATCAGATACCATCTTGATGGTAGCCTGTTTAATCTACAACTATTAAAAGCCTACATAAAGACTCTGGAACAACTTATCCAAAACCACTATTTAGGCAGTGGTTCTGCCTTTGTTGCCTACACAGAAGGAATTTTGCAGCACATCACTTCCTGTTTAACAGAGGCTGCCCAACTCTTTGCACTTGAAGTCAGTTTAAAGAAGGCAGAAGTACTCCACCAGCCTGCACTTCAGGGTTAGTACTGCCCTCATCATTGGTGTGACTGAAGATGGAGAATCATCACTTGCCTAAAACCTTACTGTACAGTGAGCTCTCCACTAACTATTGTAGCAGAGAGGCACAAAAGAAGCAATTCAAGGATTGCCTGTAAAAAATTAGGGTGAACCATAAAAAATTAGGGTGAACCCTAACTGAGAACCGTGACACCTGGTGTCTCACCACCAACCATACTGTCTCCTCCTTTGAAAATACCAGGGCCACTCTTAAGGACAAGAGGCAGAAGAGGAAGTACTGCAATGCTATACCATTGAGCCCAGGCCAGACTTTCAGTCGCAACTGCTGTGATTGTATATGCCTGTACTGCATATCAGCCACAAATGCGCCTGCAATCAACATGAATGGACTCCTTTTTGATAACAAAGACATGATGATGATATCCAATTTTTATTTATATTACTGAACAGTGATGAAATATATGAAAAAAAGAAGATTCCATTATTAGACAGAACATTAAAAATCATTTAGCAATTTTCACTGACATAATAACAGAGTATAAGATTTAAATAGAGCAAATATCAATGAAAAACTAGTAATGTTATAGCAACATTTTTCTTAAAAAATTTTCTTAAAAAAGGTAAACTTTTCAGCAGTTGCAGGATTTTATTTTCACTGATGTCAGATGCAAATTAATGTCTTCACAAATAAATTAGTATTAAACAACCAATACTGATAATTTTATCAGAATATTCTTATATTCATATGAGCCCCAAGGCTCCATCCTTGGCCCCACTCTTTTCCTCATTTTCATCAACGACCTTCCTGAAGCTATAGATTCCCAGGTCGGCATCTATGCAGACGACACTACAATTTACTCATGCCTCAAAAACAAGTCTAGTGTCGGGCGACAAAACTAACCTGGCCGCGGCGTCTTGAAATGGACCTCCAATCGGTTGTTAACTGGGGCAAGAATTGGCTGGTCAACTTTAACGCCACTAAAACTAAATTACTCTCCATTAACCACCATAGAGATCCTTCCTGCCCCCATTAAAATGTCTGATAGTCAACTTCCTGAGAGCAACTCCCTGCGCCTGCTCGGTCTCACGCTGACTGCTGACCTGAGATGGAACAAATACATTGAGTCAATTGCTTCTTCCACCGCGAGGAAAGTTGGCTCTCTGTGCCGCCCAGGAAATTTTTCTCCCTGAATCGATACTTCAAATATATAAAACAACCATTCGCCCTTGCATGGAGTATTGCTGCCATATATGGGCTGGAGCACCTTCCACTTACCTCGGAGTTCTCGACAAGATCCAGAGAAGGATATGTAATCTAATTGGCCCTGATCTAGCGTCTTGCTTGCAGTCACTCTCTCACAGATGCGCCGTCGCCTCTCTCTGTCTTTTTTTTCTACAAATACTTCCATGGTAACTGCTCTGATGAGCTGCTCTCTCTGGTTCCCAGACTCCATGAATTCAAAGCGCCCTCTGAGGCTGGCATCCCGCTCTCACCCTTACACCGTAGAAACCTTCAAATGTAGCCGTCTCTTCTACTCCAATAGCTTCATACCTCGCACCTCTCGCTAGTGGAACACCCTCCCCAATTACTGTTTCCCTGAAAGCTATAATCTCCAACTATTCAAATGTAATGTCAATCAACATCTCCAATTACCTTGATCTACCCACTATCCTTCTCCTCTTCCTTTCTCCTATCACTCTTATCTGCTCTCGCTCCAAACCCCCTGCATCCTAGTGGCTTCACGCCTTGCTTGGGGTACAATGCTTAAAAAAAAAAAAAAAAAAAAAAAAGTAGGATATCATGAGTTTTATGAGCTTTATACCTTTCCTCATTTCATGTATTGATAACTTCTTTTGCAAGTGTTGGATGTTAATATGCAAAGATCAGTTAAAATTTTTGTTTATAAATAAATTGAAAAGATATGGCCCCTACAAATAAATAATTGGTTTACACAATATCCAATATACCTGAATAAATTATTTTATTATTTTACAAGTTAACATTTTATAACCATCTTTCATTCTTTTAGTCATTAATTTTGTTAACTTTTATACTGTTTTAAATTTAGAATTATTTGCAGCAGCTTTTAATGCATCCCAGATACCTTCTTTGGTTAAATATTCTTTTCCATTCTCAGATATATATCTTGTAATTATAGATCATAAATTTTTTATTGGATTAATATTTAGAAAGTCTGGGTGTCATTCTGTTAATTTGCTATTTGAAGCTTTTTGTAGCAAGGTGGGCAAGTGTCATATTACTGCCTTCTCAGTGGTTCAGCTGGTTGATGTTTCAATCTAGCACAAACTGTACAATTTTCTTTAGTGCTTTTGATTAGATTGGATAGTCCTGATCCCCATATTGATTGGTGGGCTCTTTGTCAGCATCTGGTGATCCCATGGTGACCAGAGTGGATTTTATTGACCATTGTCAGTCTCAGTGACATTGTAACTATGATATGAGTTCCATACATCAGCAGCCCATTCTCATAGGCAACGTTTCAGCAGTGGGTCCAGTATGATTTGGCCATCACCACAATGGGGTTTTTTAAAGGTCAACCATTTCTCACATATTTTAATATTCAAATATTTTCAGGGTATGTCCGTCTTGAAAGTGAGAGATAGAATATAAAAAAAAATTCTAGAAAATCACATTATATTAATTTTTGAACATTTATTTCTTTTTTATTAAGAAAATAAATATTTCACCCCATACCAACCAGCATTGATTCAGGCCCCACAGACTGGTTATGTGACCAGGAGGCATATAGACTAGTCATATTAGTTCACAGAATCCTTCAATCAATCAAAATCTAATCTCTCCACAATGGGCAAGACAAAAAAATTGTGTAAAGACATCTGGGACAAAAATGTATACCTGCACAAGACTGGAATCGGCTACAAGATGATTGTCAAGCAGGTAGATAAGAAGGAGCCAACTGTTGGTGCGATAATAAGAAAATGGAAGAAACACCAATTGTCTATCATTCTCCCTTGTTCTGGAGCTCCATGCAAGATCTCCCAATGTGGAATGAACCTGATGATGAGAAAGGTGAGGAAACAACCCAAAACTACACAGCAAGAGCTTGTTGAGCTAGGATGACCATTAGTAACACACTACATCATAGTGGACTAAAATCATGTAGTGCATACAAGATCCCTCTACTCAAAAAAGGCACATGTACAGGTCCATCAGAAATTTGAAAATGAGCACCTAGATGATTCAGAGGAGGGTTGGGAGAAAGTGCTGTGGTCAGACAAAACTAAAATTGAGCTTTTTGCATCAACTTGACTCACTGTGTTTGGAGGGAAAAAAGCTGACTTGGACCATCCCAATCATTAAGCATGGTGGTGGAAACATTATGCTTTGGGGGCTGTTTCTCTGTTAACAAGACAAGATAGATGGGACTAAGTACAGGGAAATCTTGAGTGAAAAACTCCTTGCCTCAGCCAGGACACTGAAGATGGGTTGTTCCAGCATGATAATGACCCAAAGCAGACAGCTTAGTCAACAAAGGAGTGGCTCAAGAAGAAGCACATTAAGGTAATGGAGTGACCTAGTCAGTCTCTCGGTCTTAATCCTTTAGAGAATCTGTGGAGGGAGCTGAAGCTTTGAGTTGCCCAATAACAACCTACAAACCTTAAGGATTTGGAGAGGAGTGAGCCGAAATCCCCCAGGGATCTGTAAAAACTTGTAACCAACTACAGGAAACATCTGGCTGCTGTGCTTGCCAACAAGGGTTTCTTCACCAAATACTGAGTTAAGTTTTGCTATGGGGTGAAATACTTATTTTTTCAATAAAACAGAAATAAATGTTCAAAACTTAATATAATGTGATTTTGTAGAATGTTTCTTTTATAATCTATCTCTCACTTTCAAGATGGACCTACCCTGAAAATTATAGACTGTTCCTATTTTTGTTAGGTGGCAAACTCAGAAATACTTATTTTCCCCACTGTCCTGACCTTTCTTTTGGCTTTTGCTATCCTTATCACTCCAGTGGTTTTTTGACTGCTTATGACCCTTATCTCTTCCATCTTCTAGAGTTCTGCCTGTATCTCTTTCATTAATGATGAGGGTATACAGTGTGGTATCAGTATGGAGTATAGCATAGCATCTGCACACAAAGGTATGCCGTAGTCATCTCTGAATATACTGATCTAGCATCTCTATCTTTAGGTTGTGTGGCTGTATGTGAGTTATGCTTTTGATGGTACTTAAGCTCAGGTAGACAAATCTGAGGAGTTCAATGGCTGGCCATCTCAGTAAGGGACTGTTGAGATTGGGAATGATGAATGTCTGCTGTTTGGTCTGCAGCTTTTTATATGAGATGGTTGCATTTATTTTTCCTGTTACTTAGAGGGGGTTGTGTCAGGGTCCATGTAGGGTCTCCCTGGCATTTGAGATGGATGTAAAGTTTTTCATTTGTCTATAGATGTGCTTGGAGACTGTGATCATGTCAGCACTTGTCCATTTTTGAATCACAATGGTATGTTAGTGATTGACATGGTTTGTTATAATTGACTTCTGAGATTATCAAGGTGCCAAGGAATGCACTTTGATCACTGTTATACAAATCATACTGAACTTCAAAATTCATTCAAAAATGAATGAAATTATTTTAAAAATGTTTGTTTTTTAGAAAGTCATGGTAAATATTTATTTTTTTACATCTGTTACCCCCACCTTACTTAATTTTATGAAAACTTGAATGTGTATTTTTGTAATTTTTTAATTAAATGTAGAAGACTTTGAAGAATATAAATCATTGATTTTTTTTTTTGTAAATCGAGGAGTGTTTCTACCCAAACTTTAATTCTGAATTGTAAAATACAAAAAAAAAAACAATAAAATTAAGACATTATTTAATTAAAAAAGCTTTTAATAGCTTTTATGAATAATATATATTAAGGACATTGTCTCAAGCCAAAATATTTTTTCAATGAAAAATGAATTTTTACAAAAATTGTTTTCTTTTTTAAATTTTAAATACAAAATGTGATAAATTTGTTGATATCTTAAAATTAAGTTATAATATGTATATCTCTGGAAATGTTCTTAAAAGATCTATTTTTACAGATCTTAAATCTGAAAGCTTATTACAATCTGTAAAGCATTTTTATTTTTAAAATAATTTTTTAATATGCCAAAAAATGTATTAAAAATGTTTCCGGCAAAACTACAGAGGTACAATTCAGAAATAATGCCCCGTGTTTTAAGAGTTTTTTCTCATAAATTGTGTTGATTTTGTTCTGGCTAGCACGTATCAAATTCTAACTGACCATCATTGTTGCATTTTTAATTTTTTTTTACATATTTCACTAAATATTTTCTTTTCATTTTTTTTAAATATAATCAATTTTTTTTCTTTTTCAGTGAGAGACATAATGCATTTATTAATTTTTTTCTTTTTTAGATTCAATTTTGGGGATGGAAACAATGCAAGCTTTGGATATATCTTTGTTAAAAAATACCTAAAAAATCAATAAAATATTAGACATTTGAAAGTATTTAGTTTTTAAGAATTACTTTATAATTAAATAAGCTGGTTCACTTAATAATTGTAAATACTGTCACTTCTGCCCTGACCTTAGTTGTTGATACATTGACATAAATGTCAATTCACACCTCCAAAACCAATCACTGCAGTTAGACAAGCTTCTCTTATTTCCAACTAAATTTTTTCTGCTAAAAAATTAAGTAATGTTTGTTTCCAATTATAAGTATACTTTAAATTTTCTAATTTTCCTAAAATAACTTTTGAAAAAGTATAATTGAATTTTACAAGATTTTTAAAGGGAGAATTTCACTTTTGTTTACAAAGTTGTCAAAAATGGCTGACATGATCGATTTTATGTAAATTTTGTTGACTCAAAAAAAAACAAGATTTTTAACTAAAATGTTGGACATGTTAGTAAGGATTAAAAATTAAAAAAAATATTCAAAAAATACTTTGGACTTTCTTCTTAATAATAACATAAACATTTAGATGATAAAAAATTGTTTAATCAAGTTTGGGGCCTTTTTTCACCAGGGCATGCTCTTTTTTAGTGAAGTATTGAACATACCTAGCTTCCAGTAGCACTTAAAAAATACCTCTTGTCCAAGAACTTTGTAACACTAGAGAAAATGGCTTACCTCCAGGACAAAAACAAATTTGGACATGTCTTGCATCTAAAAATATTCCCAAAAAGAAAATGGTAGTTTTACAAGTCGTATATTTAAAAAAGATAGATCTCGGAGTCAGATAGACTTTCACAAGAAGCTCTTTTAACATATGCAAATTTTTGCTGTTACTCAATCTATAAAAAGTGATTAAAGAGGCGACAAAGACAAGTAGGATGGCTGTAGCAAACAGAAGACAGGTGTTGCGGGATTGGGTGACATAGCTATGCTGTTGGTTGAAGGAAACTTATTAGGGAACTAGAAAAAAAACTGACTACAAACTTAATAATTCTCTACATTTGTCATCAACTTAGGAGGGATCAATAATTGTACTACTTGCAATACTAGCTGGAAACATCACACCACCTCCCATTTCTAAGTTGCCATGATTGACAATTTCTATGAAGTTTCCAGCCTCAAGCACAGCCTTCAGTTCTGTCTAATACAGCTCTAAATTCATAACTAAAAGTTTTTAGAAATAATTTTTCATGAATGTCTTTATCTATCAGGTCATCCCATAAGTTCTGTCCGAATTTTGAATAAAGAAAACAAGTGACCAAATGTTACATTTAATTACAAATTCAATCAACAATGTATTTTCCCTGATTATCTATGACTTCCTTCCATCTATTAACAAGCTTACTAATTCCATTACTGTAAAATTCTTTTGACTTTGATTCGAAGAACTCACAAATGTCAGTTTTAACCTCTTCCTGTGTTACAAAAGCTGTTTCTTACAAATGATTCTGTAAGCTACGAAACAAATGGTAGTCTGAAGGAGCAAGATCGGGAGAATAAGGTGGATGAGGAATTTTCTCCCAACCAAGTTCTTCGATCTTTTGTGACGTGATTCTTGCTGTGTGGAGTCGCGCATTGTCCTGATGAAACATCACCCCTTTTCGATTCACTAGAGCAGGTCTTTTTTTCCTCAAAGCTTGGTTCAAATACTCTAATTGCTGACAGTATATTTGAGCATTAATTGAGCATTAGGTGGTAAGAATTCAAAGTGGATTATTCCTTGGTGATCCCACCAGATTGAAAGAAGAACCTTTTGTCGATGAAGTTCCCTTCTCAGCTGTGGCTGGGGTCTTTCCCCTTTACCAAGCCACTGTCTACAACACTTAACATTTTGATAAAAGATCCATTTTTCGTCAACAGTCACAAGTCTATCCAAAAAAGGTGAAACAAGTTGGCGAGAATGGAGAGAAGAGCAGATGTCAACTCGGGATTTGAGGTTGTTTTCAGACGATTCATGAGGCACCCATTTTCCAAGTTTAGGAACTTTTCCAAGTTGTTGAAGATGACGATGAACAGTTGTATGGTTTGAACTGAGAACCACTGCCAATTCCTCAACTGATAAAGCAGGATTTTCTTCAAGGGCTGCTTCAAGAAGCTTTTCATCAAACTCAACTGGACGTCCGGTTCGATCTTCATCTTCAAGGGTGAAATCTCCACCTCTGAATTTTGCAAACCATCTTCTGCAAGTTCTTTCATTCACACATTCCTCTCCATAAACTGAGTGAATGTTTCTAGCCACTTTGGCTGCTGAGTTTCCTTTCTTGAACTCATAAAGCATTATGTGCCTCAAATGATTTTTGTGTACTTCCATGTTATTAGGGTTTTAATCAAACAAAATTTAATTTTATTGTTCTCTGAAATAAAATTTAATCAGTTTAAATGCATCTAAACATAAAAATAATGTTCAGCTCCATTAGACATTATAAAATACTTTTTAAATTTCGTTCATTTTAACAAAAAGTTAAAATTCGGACAGAACTTATGAGATGACCTGATAATTTACACATTTCATTTTCTGATGTTCTCTTAAAGATGGTATTTTTGTTGCTTTCATGTCTTTAGCCAATGTTCTTAGTATTCTAGATATTTTTCTCTGTGTTTATATTTGCAGCATCAACTTCTTAAAATATTTTCTTTTCTATTACTGTTAATTTTTCTCAGATCTCTTTTTGTGATATTCTTAAAACCATTTTTTCTTTTTTTCATTTTTACTCCATGATCTCATTTCAACTTTGCAATTTCAAAAAATGTGTTTCCATCAGTCAGTGACTTAAGAATATCTTGTTTCTCTTTTGAGTTTATATCGTTTTTATAACCCATGTCAATCATTATATACATCTGAAATTAAAAATAAATATATTATATATATATATTTATTCACAATATGATGAACAAAATTAGAGTTACATAATAAAATTTTACACTAACAAATAAGTAATTTAAAAATATTTCTAACAAAATCAGATATAAACTGAAATCCATATGGTATATTTTGTGGAGTCACTCATATCTTACTAGCAGAGATAATGTTAAGCATCAACCCATAAAGAAATAACAAGTGAAAGCTTGCTGAAATGACAAATGAAGATATACAGTTTTATTGGTCTATTTATTTAATTGTACTGGTGGGTGTATTTAGTGTGATAAGTTTTGTATGTGATAAAAATGAAGTAAATCATTTCCTTGTATGATATAGCAAAGTACCATGAGAAGAAATGAAACAGATGTCTTGTTTCTTTTAAGTCTGAGAGTTGGGTAGGTTTTTAGGTGCAAAGAATCTGCTTCATAGGCAAGGGTTGGGGGAGAGGTTTTTGTTGCCTGCTGGGGAAATTTTGATTATTTTATTTGTTTTATATATATATATCTATTATTATTATTAATTTATTAATTTTATTATTTATTTTATTAATAATAATATCCCTACAATTTATCATATAAATGAATATACATTGGATTTACTAACATGTGCCAAATATTACTTATTTATAATAGAGATGAATATCAGAAATTGTCTGAGATGCAAAAAGGAAAGGACTTGAACATGAAGGTACTGCACATGATCAGTAATTAACACTCCCAATCACCCTTCAAAATTGGTAGAAAGAATTAGATATTTGAAGAAGAATGAAAATTTAAAACCACAGAATTGCAGAAGTTAGTAAGAATACTTTTAGATATTTGATGTTAGTAACTTGCTGTCAGGAATGATCACCTGGTAATTCTTGAATTAAAATACAATAATAATCATTGCCATAAAAATGACATGTTAAATACTGTGATCTTTATGGCTACTAAAATAGTTTCAATATTTATTTGAAAAATGTAATCTATAATATTTATATTCCAAATTTTGTTTCTTTCAGTAAATGTATATTACACTTATGTATTTCCCAATGTTTAATCTAATAAATAATAGACAATATATTATATAAATTTTGGCAATAAAATGGCCCATTTGTAAGTACCTGTTTATTTTATTGCAAATATATTTTATATTCAATATGGTAACAATGTTCAACAGATGAGAATAGGACTCTTTCCATTTTAGAATCAATAAGTTTTCACAGCAGTGACACTTTTCTCTTGCAGCTCTTTCAACTTGACATGCATCAACAACTTTACACTCACTTTTATTGATCAAATCTTCGTTATCAAGAAATATTTTTTATGCCCAAAACGTCAAGTTATATGATGTCATAAATAGTAAATACAAAATTTTCTTTTAATCAATGTACTACATATTACTGATGCAAAGAATGCATCAAAGCAGTGAGGTCATTATAAAATCAATCTACTTTTCATTGACAATATCAATAGCTGTCTGGATACTTAATACAAAAAAATGTCCTTTCTATTCACTCAAAGATGTCTTATCAAAGACCTATCTCAAATACCTTCCTATAATTCTCTTTCTTGATTGTGAGTGGCAAATCATCTGCTTTGCAGATCTACTTAACTTCCATCAGTTTATCATTAATCATACCTCAGACATTTCTGTGTCTTTGGATTTTATTTTTATTCCACTAATTTTTATGTTGCATTTAATTTTATTTATTGCGATATAAAGTTATGAATAGTTGTTCTGAAAACATTTTAATTGGATATTATTCATGTTGCTTACCAAGAGCATTAAATACAACCAAATAAATCTCAATAAAGGAGAATTCTGAATTCATCTCAAAACAAATAGAAATTCTATGTAGAAATCATACAATCATTCTTTGAAGAGATTGGTAAACAAATATATAAAAGTCTAGCAAAGAGACACACTCAGTATAGACTCTAACAGTTATCATGATTAACTTAATAATGACAAACAAAACTGATGTAAACTCTCCAGATTGTGGATAAACTCACTCACGTTCCCAATATAACAGGGCATCTTAAACCTTTTCCTCATATCCTACCCTGAAAAATGTTCTGCTGAAGTGTTATATTCCTTAAGCACTTCATCCCCTACCCATCGTCCCTTTCTCATGGAGCACAAATTTTGTAATATCTCTATCACAGCCCCAAAATCAATCCAGATAAAATCTCAGTGTTCTTAAGAACAAAAAACCCAGAGTTATCCCCAATCTTGACAAAATTGTTCAACCACTGCTTGAAGGAGAGATCCTTCCCAAGTCTATGGAAGATTTCAGTTGTAGGCTCTGTTTTCAAGAATGTGGTTGTGAATTCTTCCCCATTATAATATTGACTGATCAGACTCCTTAATGTCATCAACAAACTCTTTGAGGCTGTTCCATCTAATATTATTTATAAAAGTAATTTAATGCTTTTCTAATTAAATAATTTCTTAGTTTTATTACATTTTTCATTTTACAATTCAGAACAGATTTCCTGTAACTGGGGAACCTATTTGACAAAGATTTTTATGATTAATCGCTACAAAAAAAAATTTCATGAAATTTCATAAAAGTAAGTAAGTGAGAGTGGGGAGGGGCTAACATGTAAAAAATATATATTTTTACCAAAATTCTCTAAAAAAAAGAAACATTTAAGAAATAATATAATTTATTTGGGAATAAGTCCTAAAAGTTTCATTAAAATATGACAATTATCTGATTTTTGCAAGAATTTCCAATTCACTGCAAAAAGACATTAAAATTTCCCATTGTAATTTATGGTCACCTATTGAACCAAGAAAAACAATTTTTAATCAAAAATTTTAAAGGTTCTAAAATGATTAAAAAATATATTTTAATATCAAAAATCCTTTGACTTTTTTCATAATAATAACATGCAGATTTTGACAATAAAACTTTATTTTTATTAAGTTTGGGTCATTTTTTCATAATGTATGTTCATATTTTAGTAAATCTTTGTTTCCTGTAATTATTATATAAGAAAATAAAAATGGGCTATTTTTTGTATCCACTATAATAACATTTGAAGTAATAAAAATGTTGGATTAAAAATAAATCAATAATATATATATATATATATATATATATATATATATATATATATATATATATATTTATATATTTATATATTTATATATATATAATGTGTATTTAAGGAGAAAAAATCATTAAAACAAATATTATTTATTGAATAACATCAACAAGGTTTGTCTATTTAACTTTTTATATAGTTTTCCCAACTTTTAACTAAGATGTTTTACAGCAGGAGTAAATGTTTTAAGCTGTTCAATGTTTATTTTTATACATTTGAGTACTTTTGACTGCCACTGCAGTCATTATCAGTATATTTAGCAAATTCTGTGTTTTTAGATTGCTGAAATTATAATTTAAATCACTGAAAGGTGACATCATTTGCAATGATCAAACTGAATTTATACATGCTATCTATTTTTTTCCACATTTCAATATCCAGTCTCCAATGGAGAAAGATGTTTTATTTGATTTTGGTTATTACTTTTGTATTATAACAGCTTCTAGAATTTTGAATCTATCTTTGCAATGAGTCCAATATAAGACAAAATTTAGTAGATAAATATATATTATTTTCTTGTGCACAAATTGGACTAAATTTTGACAAATGACAAAACAGACTACAAGAAAATGTGTTCAATGTAAGGATTTAATTTTTGTTGATTATTTTGTATTGGAGATACAATCTTCCAAAAGACGTGAGAATTGATAAACAACATTATTTTTATATAGGATGAATTTTTGAGGTGCTCAATTATTGCTAAGAATTAGATTAGACTTTTTGAATTTTTTGTAATAAATGATAAATTTAAGATATTTGTTAGGATCATTAACTTTTATATACCAGCACATATTTTAATGGGTATTTACACTATTTACATTCTTTGATATTGTGTCCTCTGGCTTTCATTTAATCTACAGGGATTTCTGAACTGAACCTTTTATTTCATCTATGGAGATAGACTGTTCTCATTTCACTATCTAGGGATATTGTGTTTAGTTCTTATTTTTACTATTGCTCAGTCATTGCTTGACCTGCTTCCACTGAGTCTAAGTACATGCTGCCCAGGATTGAACTCACAATTACTATGTCACCAAATTTATGAACCAACTCTTTAATCAACTAGGCTACTCTGTGGTGTAATTGCTGCATTAAACCTAATCTGCCTTTTCGTCTAATTTAAAATTAGGATGCATTCAGTTACAGTAAAATAATTGTTTTTATTTTTGTTTATATCAAGCTCATTACTTGTTATTTTTTAGAAAGTTCTTCAAAGTCAATCTTATTTCTTCAGTAATAACATGCTTTTGGAAATTATTGTCGGTTGGTAAATTATTAGAGGCTCTAATCAACACCGAACTGGTTAAGCATCTCACTTAACATAGCCTTCTTTTGGATAAACAGTATTACTTTAATTCTCCAGGTCTACCACTGATGTATTAGCAGTTGTTACTGAATTTGTCTATCAGACTTTAGATAAAAATGGCAAGGCTCAGGATGCAGCTTTAGATATCAGAAAGGTGTTCAACAGGATTTGACATACTGCCCTTCTCTACAAGCTCAAGTGCTATAGTGTCTCTGAATGTATATTTGACTCAATCCAATCATTCTTAACAAATCGTGTAATGAATCTTGTGTTAAATGAACATGTTTCTAGTTCATTTCACATTAGTTCAAGTGCCCCCTATGGCTCTAACCTTGGACCTACATTGTTTCTTATCTTTATCAACAACAGTTGAGAAGACATAGTAGGCCTGAGACAGAAAGATTTTAACCTGTTCTCTTTGTAGCTGAATAACTCAAATGGCTTTTCAGTGATTCTTATGACAAATGGTATCAAGATAGCTAAACATCTTATTTGAAAACCTGGAAAAAAGAAACTGAATTAGTTTAATGTTTTTTTAGATATTAAACATGTTGTAGGATGGACAGTTATGCTGTAACACCTGGTGTGTGTGTGTATATATATATATATATATATATATATATATATATAATATAATATAATAGGGTGAAGCACTAATATTCTTTGGTTATAATTTATTACATTGGAATCATAATCACAATCCAATTAATCAGACTTACAAATTTTTGAATTTGTAGATCTGATGAATTGGATTGTGATTACGATTCTAATGTAATAAATTATAACCATGGAATATTAGTGTTTCACCCTATTATATTATACTCTTACTCTGTCTTGGACATTGAGTTCTACCTGGATTCTATCCTCTTGGGAATTTATATATATATATATATATATATATATATATATATATATATTGACCACTAATATTATCTATATATACACTGTGTGCCAAATTATTATCGAGATACCTTTTTTCTAATATTTCAAAAATCGTTCAATCAATTCACACAAAATGTTCACACAATGTTGGCAACACTGACCTGCGCAATCACTGAAATTTTCGTACTGATCAGCGCCATGTAAACAAACTGACGCCATATTTCTTATCAGCGTGGTGATTTGAGCATACCAAATTATTAGAAAGGTTTAGTAAAATTCCCAGAATTGAGCAAACAAAACATTTATTAAGGTTGAACATGAATGTTTATGATCAAAAGAAGCTAATAAATAAGATAATCAAACAAATAATAACAGATACAAACAATGGCACAGTTTTAAACAAATTAATAGGGAATGTGCTTTCCCTGTTTTGAGATTACTTGAAGAAGTTGACGATCCATAGAATTTGTCAGTTGTAGGATGTCATCTGCTGTAATGCCATGAGATATGTCAAGAATTGCTTCCCACAACTCAGTGTTGCTCCTGAATTGTCGTCCGTTGGCGTACAGTCTTCGCTTCATGATGCTCCAAAGGTTTTCGATTGGGTTCAAATCCGGAGAATTTGCTGGCCACTTCATTTTTCGAGGTCCATCGAAGCCTAACTGTTTCAAATATTCAGTAGTCTTGTGAGCAGCATGTGAGGGAGCATTATCTTGCATAAAAACAATAGCCCTTCTGAAGGCAAATCTTTGCCTTTTCATCCACGATTCAAGATGCTCCTTCATAAACGATATGTATGCATCAGCAGTCATTTTGACGCCATCTGGTACTCTCCATGGGCCCACTAATGTTTTTCCAATAATACCACCCCAGATCATTATCCCTCCACCGCCTTGTTGCCGTCTCAAACGCTGATGGCGATTCTGTCCGTTCATTACCCAGCCTTTGCACCATCTATCTGGCCCATCAAGTGTTGCTCGAGTTTTGTCTGTGAACAAAACTTTAGAGAAGTCAATCTTCATATTGTCCTCGGCCCATTTCAATCGATTTTGAATGTGATTTCTTGTCAATGGAGGCTTCGATACAGGTTTGAGTGTTGTTGCTATTTCCCTCAGATACAGACACCAAGTACTTTTAGACACAGTAGGATCCCCAATGCGACTGAAAAGCTCTTCACTGGTAAGTCCAGGGTTCTTCGTGGCCTCTCATTTAAGTCGTGACATGAGACGACTTGAAATAACTCTCGGTTTGCCTATCCGCCCTTTTGCGTACTTGTGTAGGGTTGGCGGTGAACTTTTTCACTGTTTGATGACACCTCCCTATCATTTTAGAAATTTCTAGGGTAGATTTACCTTTTGAGAGTTCTGGGGTGATAGTTTTCTTTTCAGCATCACTTAAACTGCTTTTACGGCCCTTCATTTCACTAAATTCTTACACTTTTCTAATAATTTGGCATGCTCAAATCACCGTGCTGATAACAAATATGGCACCAGTTTGTTTACATTGCACAGATCAGTACGAAAATTTTAGTGATATTTTCCCACTTAGAAAAAATTCCCAAACTATTGAGATAGTTGTCAACACTCACCTTCATGTTAAAAAATACTTTTCTGTGATATTTTAAACTAAAAGTAATATTTGTTTCAAATCAAATTAATTAAACTTTAAATCAGCTCCCTACATGCAAGCTGCTAGTGGCCTGCTGGCAGTCCACCAATGGCAACACCAGCAGTCCTCTGGTTGCAGCCACTGGTGGCCTCTCGCAGTCACCAGTTATAACACTGCTAGTGGTCTGACAGCAGGCCACCTGCAGTAAATGCTAGTGGCAGATTGGTGGCTTGCATGTAGGGACCTTCTTCAAAGTTTCAGAAAAGTATATTTTATTTTTGAAAGATTTTTAATAAAGAGAATTATGATTTGTAAATACAGCTAAAATCAGCAGTTTTGAAATTCAGCAAAGTATTTTGCTTATTGGAAATATTAAATTTAATCTATTAGCTTGAAATTAAAACTAAAATAAAAGCTCAAAGAAAGATTGTTTATTAATTTTAAACCTTTGGTATCACTTTTCTTTGAAGGTACCTACATTAGAGTAATATATTACTCTTATATATTAAAAATAATATACCATATTAAATGACTGTTGCAGAAGAAGAGGCTATACACTATAATTTTTGAAGGCTTATAGATTAGATTTGTCACCTCCAATTAATATTTCTGTTCCATAAATACTATAATTCTGACTACTTTAAAATAAATGAAAATATCAAAATATCAAAAATATTAAAATATTTAAAATCAAGAAATGTAACATATTCTTGTTATTTGAATATGAAAATTAATATGAACTTTCTTTTTATCTTTCAGAATGCAAGGAGCTCATTAACAAACTAATAGAACCCTCTCCAAGCTTACGTCTTCCTCTCATGGATGTTGAAATTCATCCATGGGTCACATTAGAGGCAAAATTTCCCTTTCATCCCTTCCAGTCTTTCATAAAGGACAAGCCAATGCGAAATCAGGTAATTATGCAAATATGATTAATTATAAATGAATTCAAACTATATCTATGTTCTATATAACATTTTCTTCAGTGAAACAATCAGATTTGCACATCAGGTAGGTTAACATATTAGAATGTGATATTGCAGAGAGTAATTATTTATATATAGCATTTTTTTTAATATTTTTCAGTTTTGAATTATTTTTTTCTGATGACTTCTTAAAACAATATAACTTCTACTCACATTATATACCAATATTTTTTCTTTCCACATTTAATAACTTACACATTTTTATACTTATCAAATTTTTCTAGTTGTAAAACATTATGAACCACTGTAAATTATAATATATTTGGATCCATAATAGATAAATATATCATCCAATCATCAAACCATTTAATAATGGGTTTTTCTGTTCTATCTATCATATTCTTTTGAACTGGAGATGGGAAAATGCATTAAACATTATCTGCTTTTTTTTCATTTTTTGTTTTGTATGAAAAATAAATCTTTTTTACTTACTCTCAAGTTGATGTAAGGTACTTTATTAATTATTATATCACACAGTTTTTGTTTCATAGAAAAACCAAGAGCCACAGTTGATTCAAATCCATTTTTCCATGCCAAATATATAAAATCATTGATGGCTTATACAAATTGCTCTAAGTTAGTTTCATATTATTTGATATATTAATAATATTCTAGTATTTTTGCTATTTTTTGTTTTGTCCAGTATTTTTGTAGCGGTTTGAATGGCCTCAATTCAGTCTGCACATTTTTTTTTTCATTTTACAAATGTGTCAGCAATGATAACAAAATATCATCAGCAAATTTTTATGTTAAAGTTACATCATCATAAAATGTAATTCAGGACAGTAGGTTACCCTAGGAATATTTCACACTTAATCTCTTCAGTACAGAAAAATTATTAACAGCATGATAGCTAGGTTAAAATGTTGTAAACAATAGCGGGAAATGTCACATGTTGCGCCTTTTCTTAGGTTTAGGATTGAATAGAATGTGATCACTGAATGTAGTGACGGTTGGTGTCTGGTTTACAGTATCTTCCATTGTAAAAAGCTGATTATTTTAAATTTTGCTTTTTATACCAATGCTCCATGTTATTGTAGTATGCATGAGTTTAGTTGAAAAGTGACTTTGTGGATATTTGTTGGCATACAAAATCTAATAGCAGCAGCATAGTGAGAAAATGAAGAAATTTGCATATTAATAGCGAACGAATAATGTGCTTGCAAATTCTCATACTCGTGTTGCATCATAGTAGATGAAGGACGATGAGTCGCCCAGAAATATCATACTTAATATATTTGATTCAGTGAAAATAGTGAGTGGAAAATGTTCAAATTGTGTGAGAGTGGAAGTTGTTCTCTTATCAAATATTACTTAATATTTTACCTCGCAAATTCTATTTGGGATCACCATTTATGTAGCAGTTTGAATAGCTTCAATTCAATCCATACATTTTTTTACTTTACAAATGTGTCAGCAAACAAAAAATGACATAAAATCTGTTTTTATAATAACAATCTTCATTTTACTGTATGACATACAAAACAATCAAGTGTGTGATGTTTTTTTATATAGTAAGAGTTGTAATTAATAGCAGCAGTTATTTACCTTTAACTTGAAATTCTTAAAGCCTTTTAAGAGAAAATATTTTTATCTGAACTCACAGAAAAGATTTCAGTTCATGAAATAAAGTTCAGTTTCAATGAAAGAAATTTTCTTCAATAAAAAAGTTTTATAGACTGGAAAGTTCATATGAGAAGAGTTCAATGAAAGTTGTTTAGTGAAAGGAAATTGTAGTCTTCACTTGCAATATCAAGAAGTGTTTGGTACTAAAAATGTAGTTTTTAGTTTTCAAACTTCTGAATAAAATTTAGCGTAAATAAGTTGAAATAACTTGCCACTTAAATTGTTCACTGAAGAGATGAATATGAGTGAGAGAATTCTAGAAAGCTGAGAATATGTTGAATCGAAACTTACAGCTCCAGAAGATTTTGAAGTAATAATTCTCACTGGTGAAAAACTGGTAAGAGATGAAAACTTTAACTTAAATTCTTAACTGATGTGGCAGTAATGTATACTGATGATTTTCAAAGGGTCTCAATGGTAAGAATCGAAAGTTGTATTCTCTCAGACAGCATGTTTGTTGCTGAAGAAAATCTCACTGTTAGAAGTTGAATAAGTTTCTGTCTTCTTGTAGTTGAAGGAGTGAATGAGATGAGTTCAGAGATGTGCAATGTTCATATGTACATGCGTGTGCATGTGTCATAGTGTCTTTCCATAAGTGATAGACATAATCTCCAATGCTACATCTTGTGTGTGATAAAAGGCAAAAGAGGAAAAGTTGAAAATGTTGCTAAGTATTTATAATGTTGTATGTCACGTGATAGACTCAAAACACATAGACAGATTTTTGGCAGTAAATTAATTTTAACCATGTTGATGTAGACAAAAGCATGATATTAGCATTAATTAACCAATCAGGAGTCAGAAATATCAAGGCTCTTGGTGTTTAGTTTGTACAAAAATTTGACGTTGAAAGAAAGTGGTAGCAGAATGCTAAACTTTTAATTGAGTAGGCACTCTGGTTTTCCCCAGATGTTTGTATGGTAATCTAGAATTTTAAATTAATATTTACAGTACCAAATGAATCTTGGTCAGTTAACAGTAAGGAAGTAATAATTGAAGAAAAAAATCATTGAAAAGCACTGATAAAAAGCTGGACAGTCCATAAGTTGAAAAGTAGCCATTAAAACAATGAGAGGATTAGTCTGAATTATTTATTGAATAAAAATTTCACCTCAGAAATTTAAACAATTTCAGACTATTTTTCAGCAGCTAATAAAAACAAGTTCTCATCAAAATTCAAGTCAATACATTAACAATATTTTTTCTGTTTGTAACATTGACATGGTTAAATTTTAAGATTCACTGCTTAACATACAAATTTTATTTACTTTCAGAATTTCTGTAGTTTTCTGATTTATTTTTGTGCTTCTGCAAGTGAATGTGCAAATTTTGTAGGGAAATATAATAAATCAATTGATATTCTTGACAGGTTACAAGTTTAACACAAATATTCACTATTTAATATTTTAATATTCAAAATTTAAGATGTGTATAATCTTTAGTTTAATACTGATAAACATTTACATTGTCAGTATCACAAGGATTATTGAACTTGTGCCCTCATCACTGTTGTTTTTATAACAGTGTTTAGTTGTGGCTCTTTCCAAAAGCATTTTAGTTGAAATATGATAAAAACCACCTTGATCAGGTTACTTATCTGAATCTCCTGAAATAATCAGCTTAGATTTTCAAACAAGATTAGTTAGCTTTATCTTTTTTTTACTTTAAGTTGGTGTACTGAGTTTTTCATCTTGTTCATAAGCTTTTATTTCATCTAAATGCTTAATTTATTTTGATACAGTGTAGAAATGGCATTAGTTCTTAAATTTTCATCTTAGCTATTTGGGATTAAACAGATACATATTTTCTTTTTCATTTAGATAGTTAATTCTTGTTGTAAAAAGAAATACCAAAAAATCGGATGAAATCTTTTATAGTTTGTTCACTATACTTTGCTAATAAAAGCATTTTATAATTGAAAATATATTTTAATTTACTACTCCTCATTTGTTTATATTATTAAAACAGTGTTTAATATCTGATGATTATCAATGTTAGCATAATGTCATGCAAAAATAGAAACAAGAAAACTTGATATTATTTTCAGTGTTACAATTGGTTTTCCAGTCAGAATTAGATTTTAAAAAATAGTAAAAAGGAAACTAATGCATGATAAAATAGACTTCAATAAATTTATTGTATAAATAGTACAAATGAAACATCTACTCATCATTCAGTTGTTATGTATGTAACTATTTATAATTCAGAATTATTGGGTTGATCAAAATGTTTGTTCTGTATTTGTTGTTAGTCAATAATAGGAGTGTTTAGTTTTAAGTAATTTCATTCAAAAAGATTGCTTTGGATTGAACTGTGACAACTGCATTATCAACAGGCATTTTTTTAAATTGTTATAAATGGTGTATATTCATTTACTGTGTCTAACATTTAAGAAGGCAGAAAATAAGCAACATATAGTTTTGTGATGAGTATTTTATACAGAGCAATTTTAGGTTAACAGTGATCCAATGAACAATATACAGTCAAAATATCCAAATCAAGCATTGAAAATCATTTGCTTCAGTTTGGTGATGTTAGTTGTTTTGATGTATGTTTTCTACATTTTTTTAATGTCTTTTAAGAAAAAAATGATATTTTACAACAACACAAAGCAAGAAAAATCAAACAAGTGAAATGAACTACCCCTAATTACACCAATGTCTTATCTTTATTCAAAGACGATTATGTTGGGTACATAATGAAATTGGAAAGGACTCCAGTCATGTGCTTCTTTTGGAGTACCATATGATTGATTTGAACAAATAATGCTCCAAATCAAACCAACAATTAACAATTAAATTATTAGTTAACATTCAGATAAACTGTATATTTGGTCACTACACATAAATTATCAATTATTCAGCAAATATTGCACCTTTTATTTCATTTATTCTGTTTTTGTTTCTTTCCCAATTCTCTTAATAATAATAATGATAAAAAAAATTAACAACTTCAATTCCCTGAATGACTGCACAAAGTGCAGAGTGTCTTTGCTGATAATGATGAAAAGTTCTGGGTGAGTGAATTTATGATGTTGCCTGAAAGTAGAAGATAGTAGAAAAAAAAAAAACTAAATATGTTGTTCAATAAAAACATAAAAAAATTATTCTTATTAAAACAAACTTTTTTGGCAACCAAGTATATTATATTTTTATTAACAAAACTTGTGACTTTTTTAATTAAAAATTTAAAAAAAAAATTTTGATGTTATATTTGATTTTATTAGATAAATCAATCTATTGTTTGCATCATGCTTGATAATAACTTAATCATGCAAGATATAGTAACTATAGTTAGTATAAGATGATATCTTGCATGATAATTAATAGTTAATTATTAAGTGTATTAAAATTTTGTAAATGCTAACATAAAATTACTTCTAATGAGGAAATCTATATACTCAGCAGTTTTCCTCATCAAATGCATTTCCAATGCTTGGCAAGATATTTACTTGAGCATAAGACAGTAGCATATGTAAATCAACTGTTGATATTTGATCAAGAATTTATTAATTTATGTGTGTATAAAGTCTACTCAAATTATTCAAGCTAATCAAAGCACTATATTTTATGGCATCTGAATCATTTTAGGAAATTATTTCTAAAATTTTTCCTATCTTTTGAGAAACTGAAGCATTGAAAAGAAAAGCAGAATATTTCCCACAGAAATGGGGAAAACTTTGAAATATATTATTCCATTCAAATATTTGTTCAAGTAAAATAAAATTTGTAAAATTTTATTCTGATTGACTTATAAAACAACAGTTTCTTTATGATTATAGTAAAACATCTCTTGATCCACAAAATATAAATGTTTTGATTTAATTTCATCTTCCTACTTAAACACACAATTTTATGAAAAATATTACATTTTCAGATATTAAATCAATAAGCAAAGTAGAATACCATGTAAGATAATGCATTTTTTTAAAACAAAATGAGAGCTACTGTGAGGTTATAGGAGAAAGACAACCCTACTTCCCCAAAGTTGATGTTTGATCATCTGGTCAAATTTTGCTAAGTTAGTTCAAAAGCTTTTTAGTACCCTTCGTAAGATATAACATCACCTGTACCAACAATTTTAATATAGATAACTGTAAAAACATTGCATGATAAGTTAACCTACCATAAATTGGTGAGCCTTATCTGCTGAAGGTACTGCATGAGTTAGTTTACTTAGACTGACATTCATTTACAAGAAGACCTCGCCTTGAAAAATATTTATCAGTTACTAGCTATATCAAATAGTTTATTACTACTTGATATAGCTTGTAACTTATAAATAGTATTACTAATTATATCTAATGGTAATAAACTATTTGATATAGCTAGTAACTGATAAATATTTTTCATAACACAGTCTATAAGGTATAGGAGATTATTATTTTTGATTTGTTTATCATCTGACAACATCTGTTCCCAGTGTAATTGATTTAGGTGTATATTGGTCTTGTGTAATGATTAAAAGAAAATGCAGTGTTGATAAATACAAAATCAATCTTTATATACACAATATCATAATAGAGAAGGATAAGGTGAAAGTTGAAGTTCAAAAGTAACTGTCCTGGCACATACAAGAGATAGGAAAAAGGAGTAAGAGTCCTCGAAGGAAGTGTGGTTATATATATATATATATATATATATATATACACACACACACATGCACACACACACACATGCACAAATATAGTAGCCACTGCTTAAACACATGGCGAAGGAAGGTATGTTTCTTTTCAATGTAGCAATGATGGGTTAGTCATCTAAGGTTGCCAGCTAGTTTTATTTTATCTCTAGATATGTTATGATTTGCAGCATCAAAGAATGGACAAAATAAATTTATTGACTCTGGTTTTAGTTGATTTTCCATCTGTTTGTATACACATCTGTAGATCCCCTATGAAAAGTCCACTCACTTCCCATTGGCTTGTCGCATTATATTGGTTGTAAAAGCTTTCTGATTGGTTGGTCAAACTGTGACTTTGTTTGCCTGGCAATTTTTATTATTCATTTATTTTCAGAGATGGTGAAATTTAGCTCTTCTTGTTATTATTTATTTCTCTATCATCACAAGTCTTCTTGTAAATGAATGTCAATCTAAGTAAACTTTGACCTTATGTGAAAAAAATGTGTCATAAACAGATGTACAAGTACATAAAATGACTACATTTATTTCATATTTTGCATAAATGTACAGTCTTTGTCAGAGTTCAGAAAATATCTAGTTTTTAATCTTAAAACAAACTTGTATACAATGAAAGTATCATCGTACTAATTAAAGTAAACCAACTTTTAAATTTTAATTTATCTTGATAAATTAAAATGTACCTTTTCTTTTACTTGTTATCAATAGCATTTATTTTACTTTACAAATATTTCTTATCTTGTTACTATTTTGTCCTTTCCTTGCACTAATATTAATATACATTATTATACTAAATTATAGCCAGATCTTTTAGATCTGAACTGTGAGGAACAATATGAAGAGGTACTTTGCATACTATATATCTCAATTTCTCCATATATGTTCATTTATGTATCGATCTCTCGATATCTGTTTGTCTTAATCTGCTCATATCTGTCAGTCTAACTACTACTTATTCTATCTCTCTCTCTCTCTCTCTCTCTCTATATATATATATATATATATATATATATATATATATATATGCACACACACATACACAGACAAATAAAACAAACTAGCAAGATTAAAAAATATGTGTTAATAAACTATCTATATATTTATCCACCTAATTGTTTTTTTAACAAGGTTTATTTCCAGTATAAATGTATATAGTGTAAATTTTTCTACTGGAGAGAAATATGTTCCAAGAGATATGTATAGTAAACTCCTGCCTCAAAAGTAAATTTTGTATCACTGACAAAACTAACCTGGACATTAGTCTCGAAAAAGACCTCCAATCAGTTGTAGACTGGGGCAAGAATTGGCTGGTTAATTTTAATGCCTCAAAAACAAAACTGCTCTCTATTACTCACTACAGGGAACCATCCCTGCCTCCCATCAGAATGTCTGATGCTCAACTCCACGAGAGCACCTCTTTGTGACTGCTTGGTCTCACACTGTCTGCTAACCTGAGATGGGACAAATACATGGAATCAATAGCTTCATTCACCACAAAGATTGTTGGTTCCTTGTGTTTTTCTCGCCCGAGTCCATCCTTCAAATCTATAAATCAACCATTTGCCCTTTCATGGAATACTGCTGCTATATATGGTCTGGTGCCCCTGCTGTTTGTCTTAAAGTCCTTGACAAGATCCAGAGACGGATATGCAATGATTGGCCCTGATCTGGCATCTCATCTACAGTCACTCTCTCACAGACGTGTCATCACCTCCCTCTGTCTTTTCTACAAATATTTTCATGGTAACTGTTTTGATGAGCTACTTTCGCTAGTTCCCTGACTGCATGAATTTAAAGGTGCTACTAGGCTGGCATTTCAGTCCCACTCTTTCACTGTTGTAACAGTTAAATGTAACCATCTCTTCTACTCCAATATCTTCATGTCTTGCACCTCCCATCTGTGGAATTCCCTTCCTATTACTTGTTTCCCCTGATAGCTATAATCTCCAACTATTCAAATGTAATGTCAATCGACATCTCCGAATACCTTGATCTATTCCCTGTCCTTCTCTTCATCCTTTCCTCTATCACACCGCTTTACTTTTGCTCCCACTCTCTGTAACCCCTTGTGTGCTAGTGGCATCCTGCCTTGCTTGGGGTGAAATGCTTAAAAAAAAAATGTAAAAATTTGCATAACTAAAGCTTAGGCTGTCTTGAATAAAATTAATGGAAGTTACATTCAGATGATGAGAGCTCTTGGAGACATCTTCTAACTAAATCACCACTCTATGGATCTATCCCTGATATTTCTATAATCTTATGCGAATACAGAATGTGCTTTCCAGGACATTGCTGGCGAGCAAAACAAGAACTTGCGAGTGATATACTGCTCTGGACACCTAGCCAAGATGGGCTGGTTGCCCAGCAGTCATCTACATTGATCAACTATGTTATGACACAGAATTCCCCCAAATGACCTTCTGACTTTGATGCAGGACTGTGATGGCTGACATGATAGACTCATGAATGTCCAAGATAGTTCAACCAAATAATAAAAATTATGAGACTGGCATAAGATAACCAATGCAGCAAAGTTACAATTTTTATGTGTGGTAGAGAGAGGACCAAAAGCCCAAACTTGTGAAAGCAGGGTGGGAGTTAGTATAGATTATATCCTGTCAATGAATTTTTGTGGGAGATCTGCTTCCTTAAACAAGTGACACATTCATTTAGAGAGGTGGGGTGTTGAAAATATTATGATGGTGTTTGGCTGCAAAATTGTCAATCCTTTCAAGTTAAAAAATGGGAGCAAATACTTTGTCAATCTGGGTTGGGGATTTTGAAAAGGACTTGAACAAAAACAGATCTCAAATACTTCATTCTAGCTAAGATTACATTCTGCCTAATCAGAAGAGAGGTGTGAATGGAATTCAACTTTCTAGCAATATCTAATTTTCTAAAAAAGCCTGTCAAGTTCACCACTTTTTACTGCAATCTAGCAGATTTAATGCTTAAAGAAACAAATCAGATTAAGTTGAAAAAAATGGATCCGTTTCCAATTCTCTCCAGTTTCATGTTCCATACCACCATTCTTGGTCTATACTCTGAACATTGTGCTGCTATTCTTTTTTAATGTCCCTTTTAGAATTCTCTTCTTTTATGTCCACTTCCAAATTCAGCCATCCTTATATTTGGAAGGCTTTCCAGGCAGCTACTATTATTTCCCACACAGTCAAATGGCTGCCTGTGTTTCTTAAGGTGATCAGCCTTGGTGCTTTTGGGAAGTTTTTGCCTCATCTGTAGCCTTCTCACCCACTCTTTGCAGCTTTAGGAGTAGCTTTAATGATGTTTGTCAGTAACCAGGTAGGTCCTTTTCCAGAAGAGACAGTAACTCTCTCTTCTCCCAAATATATATTTTTTGGTAGTGATGAGGAGATTTAGCATGGGTGGGGGAAGAAGGTGTGCTTTGGTTTCATTTTTTAAGTGAGAGGGAAGCAGATTTTGCAGCAGTTTTGAGTGGATGTGAATCAACTGATTTTCCTCTTTGCCTTAACTCTTTCCTCTCTTGATTGAGGAGAATGGGGTTACTTCCCTGTTGTTCAGCTACTTTTCTGTTGTCATTTGGTTTGGTTCCTTTGTCTCAGTTTGCTGGTCACATTATCTTCAGTGACTGCTACTTCTCACTCATCTGTTGCTCTGCTGCTTCTGTAGGCCCTGGCTCTTTTAGGACATGTGGCAGGTGGATCAATTTTTAACTCCATTCCTTACCATCTACACACCTGACAGTCAGGGATGTTATTGAAAGCCTTCTAGATATTGAAGGACCTGCTGCATAGTTTCTTGTGTTCACACCTGACAGTAGAACTATTGGGAACACTTCCTATATTCTGCTGAGTTGGACAAAAAAAAGACTCCCTTGTGGCTTTTAGATATAGCCATGTGGGTATTGTTGATGGTAATTTTTGTTTTCTTTTGCTTATCTATTTGTTGTAACTGAGTTATCAAAAACAACAGTAGAAAACTGAAATTGGGATAACAAGAAGTTGATTACTTTTTGGTACAGAGAAACATAATGTAGAATAGAAACTAGGGAAGAGAATGTTTAACTATGAATGACTGTTTTTAGCAGAAGCTACTGCTTTACCTGCTACTCCTGCTACTCCTCTCGATGTAGAAATATTTTTATGTCTTTCGTCTGACAGCCAAGTTCAAACTTGTCAGGAAATATTCTCCCTCACAACATTATTTTGTATGGAGTTTTGCCATTTTCATTATAAATGTAGTTCTTGACATATAGATGATTGTTTCTTCATTGAAGCACATTCCACAAAGCATAGCTCTTCCTATGCATGTATTGTGCTGGTATGTTGTTGGTGTTCAGCATCTCTTAAAATGTCTCCTTGGTAATGTGGACAAGAAGCTTAGTATAAAATTCCTTTCCTTCTCTGTGGCCTTTATAGAAATATACACATGCATGTAGCCAAACCCAACAAATACATCTCAATTGTGGACAACCCTGGAGTGAAACTGAATAGATATGCCCATGCAATAACACCATGCCATATTGCAGAATTGCCATTATTCAAAGGTTGTCTCTGATTTTACATTAATAGAATTAGTATAAATGTTTAAAAAATCTAAATTTACAGGGCAACATATAAATATTTTCTTAACAATTATTTTAATACAGATACTGAATAGTTCTCGTATTTGATATTTTCAAAACAAAACTTGTCAAACACATGCAGCAAAATATTTAATATCAAATAATACAAACAAGCTATACAGCACTTATACATTTTATTTTTAACTATACTCCAGATAATATTCATAACTTTTCTTTTTCTTTTTGTTAAACTGCTCAATTCTTTATTCTATGTCTGCTATATGACACAAGACCCAGTCTATAACTGATTTATTCTCCCTTTTCCTACTTTATCATAAAAATACTAAAAATGAGAAAGGTAGTAAAAGAGAGGATAAATCATATTATGCAATACTATCATATTACCTTTCAACTTTCCAATCTAATCAATTCTCAGATAGTATCTTTGTCCTTTATTTCTTTATCATATGAAGTAATTTATTGATTCAGAATAGATCATTTTAAAAAGTCTTATAATTTACAATCATAGTTAAATTATTATTCATATTTAATTTAGCTAAACACTCCACTAATAACAAATCACAATACTTTACAAATAGGCTTTATTTTTTCACAATCATTCTTTTTAAACTTTTCCTTTGTGTTGATTTTCTTCATCTTTCTCTTCCTTTTCAAACTTACTGCCAATCTTTTTGTCTGTCACTTCTCCACTTCAGATCTTTGTGACAGTTCATCTGTTTTTGCCTCTGTTCTTTATACATTACTCTGTTTCCTTTTTTCCTGCAACTTCTTCACTCAGTTCTCTTTCACTTTGAATTTTACTTCATCTCTCATCTTACTTCATTGCTAGTCTCTGTCTTTTCTGATTCTTCCCATGGTTTTTTTCTTCATATTATTCATTTTTTTTTGTTTCTGGAATGAATTTGTCTATGTAATTTTTGTAAAATGCCTGACAATGAAATGATTGAATGCCAAAGCTTTCATTGTACCAACTACAAACCTTGTGAATTCTTTGGTTTTTATTTTATAATTGTTGTCTGCTTAATATTTTCTCTCATTCTCTAAACAGCCTCTTCTCACATTTATCTTTTTTATCTGGTAACTACATGTTTGCTTTTAAAGGCAGTGAAACAGCTTGATGTTGTTTCAATAATTCTTTTCAAAATGTGCAGATAAACATTTGTTTTCTTATTTACAGATCTTGTATTAAATGCTTCTTTTCAGTGAAATAATTTATACATGAAATGAGGCCAAATTAATATAATTTTAAATTAGGAAAATTAATTTTAACCAAAGAATAATAGAATAGTCTAAAATGTTTGCACGCTGTATCTATTAAATTGCATCAGTTTGTAAAAAAAGTGAATATTATTTTGTTAAATGGATTTATATCTATGCACTAGTATGAATGTTTGTAAAGAAAATATGTTGAAAAAAATAATATCTAGAAGTATATATAAAAATATCTAAGATTTTGATTTTTAATCAAAATCTAATTGCTTACAATCATAAAGAAATTGATTAAATATTTTGTAACACATAATATGGAAAGATGACTTGAAGTATTTAATACTCCCCAAGCACATAGAAAGCAAGAGGAAATAGAGAGGTTTGATTAAATAGATGGCAAAACAAGCTCAAAAAGACAAAGTGAGTTCATAAAAGGGCAAGAATTAGAGTAACAAAATACAGGAAGGTGTGGAGAGTCATCATTCTGAAAGAACATGGCACATAGAAAAGAACAATAAAAAGCTAGTATTAATATTCTTGTGCCTCTTCTTTTGACAGTCTAATTTTGCTAGAGTATTTTATCATTATTTACTTTATCATCTTTAATTTCCACAAGAAAGTTAATTATTTCAGAACTTCAACAGTATGTTAGAGAAATTTGCTAATGTCTAAATTGTATGATGTTTATAATTATCATATGAATTCTAATGAATAGAGCATGCAGCAGAATTAGACTTGAAATGAACAGTGTGGTTTTGTTAAAGACACTAGAACAAGGAATATTTTTTTTACTTTTTAAGAATTCAACCTCAAGCAACATGGGAAGCCACTAGCACGCAAGAAGTTACAGAGAGTTGGAGCGAGAACAAAGAGGAATGATAGAGGAGAGGATGAAGAGAATATTAGGGGATAGATCATGGGATCATTTTGCAGAAGTTCCTGTAGTTTCCTTTCTGCATTTGCTATCAACACTATGTCATCTGCATATCTTATTTTAGGATTTCTAATTCTTTCAGAATCACCTCACTGTAAAGGTTGAATAAGTCCGGTGATAAGACACCTCCTTTCCCATCTATTGAACAGGAGTAGCGGTTTATTCCTTGTTTCCTGTTTAGAATTGGATTTCCAGTTCCTTCTAAAATCTTCTCACTCTTTTTCACTTTTATTAGTGGCATTATTACCTTTGCTTGGAGTGAAATAATTAAAACAAAGAAAAACAAAATAAACCTAATGTTGATCATTCAAGTAAAAAAAAAAAATATTATTACTCTGTATTTCATGTGATATTAAAGGCATACTGTATTACAAATTTCTTAAATTTGATGAAATTCCTACTGCTGAACATTAAAGCCATCATCTTCAAATTAAAAAAAAAAAGTTGTACTGCTGTATGTATGACAACACTCATCCACATGTCAAGCCCCAAAACTATAATGGAGTTTTAGTGGGAAATTCTTTGTCATTCTGCATATTTACCACACACACAAACAAACAAACAAAAATAATGGATTCTATATTAATCCAACAGATATTTTTATCATTTTAAACATTATTTTTTAGTGAGATTTGCTCATCATGGCCAAGCTGGTTAAGACATGCAAAGCTAAAATGTAGCTCCCTCTACCTCAAGGGACACAGGTTCAATTTCAGATGGAGAATGCAAATTTTTCTTTAATAAAATTTTTCAAATGTACAGGCCAGTAAAAATAAATAAATATACTGTTTAATGAATAAATGGCATGCCTATTCAAATATGAGTATCTCTGAAAAATAATGTTTAAAGTGATAAAATATATAAATAGATAGATAGATATTTTAAGGTAATTTATTTTATTTATCAATCCGACAGATTTTTATCATTTTAAATGTTATTTTTAGTGGATACTCGTACTTGAGTAGGTACTCCATTTATTTATTAATCAGTATATTTATTTATTTTTACCTTCTAGCCTAAATATTTGAGAAAATCTTATTAAAGAAGAGAGATTGCATATTTTTCTTTAATAAGATTTCTCAAATATCCAGGCCAGTAGACAAAAATAAGTATATATACTGTTTAATAAATAAATGGAGCATTTACTCAAATATGAGTATTCATTAAAAATAAAATTTTACATACTAGTAGAAAATGCAAACATAATAACCTCATCCACATATAAAAATAATGGAAGCCTTAATAATAATAAAAAAGAAAAAACTCAATAATATTAATTACAAACATGGCCACAATGTGCTGTTTTTAGAAAATACAACATCCCCATAACTCTAGAAACATAAATACAACCCATACACCCAGTTAAAAAGCAAAAATAACATCATCCTTGATAATGACTAAAAGTATACTGAAAGCACTCAAAATTACAGGACATTTAGACAGTTTCTACACACCCTGTGTCCAGAAAAGTAAACACTTGTTTGAACACAAGAAAAATTAAATAAAAAGATTAATTGCAGTAACTTTTCTGTCATTTTTAATGAAACGTATAAATATATATGTATATATCTTATATAATAAACGTGAAAATGTCACACTTTTTAAATTAAAAGGATACAACTCTCTAACTTTTCTTTATTTATCTTATATAATAAATGCAAAAAACTCTCTGAAAAATTCTTACATCTAAAACCTTGTTCAAAGACTCAGCCTGAAAACAAACATGAGAGTTAGAATCATAAGTGACCTTGAAGCAGGAAGATTTGTTGCTTTGCTGTTGCAGCTTGGCAATGGAACCATCAAAATGGGGAAAATGGAGATATTTCACTCCCAAATGGTTGTGGAGTTTCAGTCTCAAGTATCCAAGACTTGATTAACCATGTTTATTCAAACATTAAACACCATTTCATGGATTCAAACTGGCTTTGTGAGAGGGCCATATTACCTCCCAAGAATCAAACTGTGCATAGCATCGACTGTAAACTTCTCTAAGAAATTCCAAAAGAAAGCATGAAGTACTTTTCTGTTGACACTTTGGTTGAACAAGAGCAGGCAGTGTTTTATCCAAGAGAGTTCCAGAACTCATTAAATTCTCCTGGAACTAAAAGAAAATATGACAGTTATGCTGTTGAGATGATCCTCTAAAGCTTTGTAATGGAACAAGGTTAATTGTTAAGAAGATGCTTCCTCATCTCTTGGAAGCAGAGATCCTTACTGGTCCAGGAAAGAAGGAAAGAGTTTCAATTTCAAGAATCCCCTTAATTCCTCCAGATCTTCCTTTTGAGTTCAGTTTCCAGTGAGACAAGCAAGCTATGCAATGTCAATCAATAAATCCCAAGTACAATCATTGAAAGTAACTGGACTTTATCTGATGGAACCATGCTTTTCTCGTAGCCATCTCTATGTTGGTTGTTCGAAGGCTGGAAATGTAAACAAGCAGTTTGTACTGATCCTGAATGGGAAAACCAAAAATGTTGTTTATCATGCAGCTTTGAAATAAGTTCCAAATAGACAAATTATATCATTGTTTTGATGAAAACTGTAAATTGTTTAAAAAATATTGTTTAATAAAATTTAATATGTACTCATTGCATGAAGTGTCGAAGGCCCAATCAAGAGCCCTCCAAAGGAGCTAGCTTAAATATTACCTGATAGGTCAGCTTCAAGCTTTTAAAGGCTGACCTATCGGCTGCATTTAAGCTATTGTGTGTGTATATATATATATATATATATATATATATATATATAGTGTATTGGGGCAGCAGGTCATTATTCAAGTGTATATTGTTAAATATAACAGACAACAAATGTTTGATCATGAGCTGTTCTAACCTTCATATAGTGACTTTAGTTTTGGAAGAAAATAAAGGCAAAAACTGTCCCACATTTGGATATTTTTTTATTATGCTGTTTATTGATCTAAGCTTTCGGCCCACATGAGCCATCATCAGAGTGGTTATATGTTCACCATCAAAGATGGCATCCTGTTATGTTTACATAGAAGCTTGCTATGCAGTTGTGGAATAGCTGACACAGGTTGTGAATTTGCAACACAGTTCTATGATGTCATACATGACCATGTGAGAGAAAGAAATGTTATCAACAGAACCATGTATTTAAATGCATTATAACATGTTGTTACTGATTTTAAATGTAATTTTGAGTGTGGGTTGCTTTACACTATTTACATTATTCGGACTATTATCCTCATCTTTGTCGCCATATTTATTACGTTTTGGCCATTGTATGCTCCGGCCTTCTTCAGGTGGTTGGAATGTCGAACTGAACCCTTTATTTTGATTGCTGGAGTAGACTGTTCTAGTTCCACGTACCATGTCTAATGGATGTCAGTTATCAGTTATCTCCTGTTAATTCCACTCTCCAAGTTCCCCACTGAGAGAATACAAAGGATCTGTGGTCCTTATAACATCAGGACAACCTTCAAAAGCTGGATGACACTTTGCAGATATCTCTCCTGAGTAAACCCCACCATAGAGGAGAACATGACTAAAGACTGTGTGTATGCTATCCCATGCAGCTGCAGAAAGAAATATAAAAGGGAGATAGGCCACCCACTTAAGGTAAGGCTTCAAGAACACCAGAAGGCTGTAACATGAGGGAAGTGGAAAAATCAGGCATGGCTGACCGCATATGGAGAGAAAAGGGAGATCACTGCCCTCTGTGGGGTCAGGTTGAGAACATCATTGGAAAATTCATAAACTTAAGGAATCTGCACATATTCTAGTCCACAAAAATCTCCTGAGCTGACCAAGCATAGAAATGAATACAATATGGGAACCAGTAATAAGGAGTGCTAGAGAAAAGTGATAATAACAACACAAACTGCACTATGAGCTCTGGTAAAAACGTGCAATGATAACAGCAAAAATTGCAATATGAGCACTGGTAAAAAACGGTTGCTGAAGACATTAGGTTTATAATACACAGAAATTCATACACAAATGTTCTCAAGGACACATGGCACAGTGGATAAAGGCGTTAGTTAGATCCAGTGACAGTGAGTTCAATACCCGGTTAAAGCAGTGGAGAACTTGGAAAGAGGAATTAACATGGCATGTGGAACTAGAACAGTCCACTCCAGTGAGGGAAATAAAGGGTTCAATTTAATATTCCAACCACCTGAAGAAGTTTTGAATTATGTACACTATTTACATTATTCGGACTATTGTCCTCATTTTGGTCATTGTATGCTCCGGCCTTCTTCAGGTGGTTGGAATATTAAATTGAACCCTTTATTTCCCTCACTGGAGTGGACTGTTCTAGTTCCACATGCCATGTTAATTCCTAGTCATCTATGTATCTTACATATATAGGGGGTTTATTAAGTATTTTATTTTCTAAATGCACCATATAATAATTAGAAAAAAGAGGACCTAAAGGAAATACCATCATTATACTGTTTATTTGAGTATAAATATTGTCTAGGGGGTCATGAAAAGGTAATTGAGTGGTACATGCTAATAATAATTTTTTTTTAAAATAGTGGGTTTAATATTGATGTGTGGGAGAGAAGTGTGTATACATCATGGATAATGATGTCAATTGTTTCATGGACAGGGGCATTAGTAAATAAATTTTATACATCCAAAGATGCAATTAGATTGTTTGGTTTTACAGCATGAAGAATTTGTACAAATTCAGTTGTGGAGTTAATACAATATTTACTTGGGAGGTAGGAAGTAATTAATTTGTTAAGGGTTTTTGAAAGGTGTAGGTTTTTGTGAAATAATAGGCCAGAGGGAATAATCTTTTTTCATGGATATTTACATTTTCATAAAGGTAGCTAAGTTGATAGTCACCTATAATCTTTTGAAGTTTATAGGATCCTGTTTCAGCATTGTTAGCAGTAATCAGTTTATTGATATGGTTTTTAAGTTGGGAAGGTGGTGTTATTGGTTAACTTTTTAAACTTATTGTGATCATCCAAAATAGCCTGTAATTTTGAGTGTTTGTTTAAAATAATGAAAGTATTAGTTTTATCAGCACACACACACACACACACACTTATATATATATATGTGTATTTAGGCAGTAAATTCTCTTTTAGGCATGTCTGATTGAATAAATTACAAACATTATGTCTACTTATTTTTATCATAATCCATTGATATTAACAAATGTTTTTCCATATATTGCAATTGAATGAGGCAAGAAATGTACTGTAACAGTGAAAATCACTTTTATTTCCCAAATAATGTTTGTAATTAATAAACAATAAAATCCCAAATCACCTCATATGAGGAATAGCCTATTTTCACAAAGATATTGGTTGTCTGTCTTCTCAACCCTGGTGTGGACTGAGTTTGTGTCAGAAATAGAGAATAAATTTAACTGTGTAAGCTAAAAAAAAGAAAACAACCAGTCAAACAATTAATACAGAATTTATCCATTTCAATGTTTCAGTCAAACGAAAAGAAGGAGATAAGGGTCAGGAGAAGAGCAGCATAATAAAAAAATAACCAAATGTTAGACAGTTTTTGTCTTTATTTTCTCCCAAAATTAAAGCAACTATACGATGCTTAGAACAGTTCATGATCAAACATAATAGACATTTGTTGTTTGTTATATTTAACAATATGTTTGAACAAATGTTGAAAGTGTAACTAATTCCACCCTCCCCTGACCCTCATGTAAGCCAAAAGCTTAGATGAAGGGAAGAAGTTTTATAAAATTAAACCTGAATATTAACCTTATAATATTAATTTGGGGTTATATAAGAATGAAATATTAATTTAAAATTAAAAGAGGAATAAAAGAGGGTTTAAAAATAACTTTAAAATATATAGTAGATAAAAGCATGTAAGGGATTAATGGAAAGACAGTTGAGGTGATCTTAAGGGGAAAGTTTTTAAATTATAATTAATATAGTCTAAATAAGTTATAGAGGTGGGGATATAGAAATTAGAATTAGTTATACTTTCAACATTTGTTTAAACATATTGTTAAATATAACAAACAATAAATGTCTATTATGTTTGATCATGAACTGTTCTAAGCATCGTATAGTTGCTTTAATTTTGGGAGAAAATAAAGACAAAAACTGTCCAACATTTGGTTATTTCTTTATTATGCTGTTCCTTCATTTAAGCTTTTGGCTTACATGAGCCATCATCAGAGTGGACATTTAAAAAAAAATATTCACCATCAAAGATGATATTCTTTTATGTTGATTATATATATATATATATATATATATATATATATTGCTCAAAGAAAACAATGTCATATTTTTAAAAGGAAAGCCTTGATTTTTATAATTATCCATTATTCTTTTATTTTTATTTGTGTATTATATTATAATATTTGTTACGTTATTATGCATAGTATTTAATATATTCTTAAAATCTTTTATTTGTTTATTCTTAAGATAAGTCATGACATACAATGGTTTTTATTTTAAAATAAGTGTTGTTTAGCAAATGTAATTTATTAAGAATATCTTGCTAAGACTTAACATAATATATTGTATTTGTTTTATTTATTATATAGTAGCATGAATAATTTTTCGAAACTGGAGGAAAGCTTTTAGAGTTGTAATGTTTATTTTGTTTATCTTTCATTGACTAACTCATTATCACTGGTTTCTTTCTATATTTTTATTATATTTCAAAGATTCTTTTAATAACATTTGGTGTGATTTTAATTCTTTTACATTTTCTTCTTTATTAATTGTAAATAATGTATTTTAAAATTGTTGGTAAAGCATTTTCAATTATAACATTATTTTGTTTTGTTTACTACTAGTCAATTTGCTTTTATTATTTATTTTCAATTATTTACCAAAAACAATGATAATAATAATAATAATGATGATGAAATAGTCTAATATATTTGATAATTTTACATTTTTTATTTTATTTTATTATTATTATTATTTAAAAAAATATATAGCAATATATTGGCACATTTAATGATGAACTGTTTACTCTGACATCCAATGTATAAAAAAAAATAAATTATGTGTATAGGGGGCCATTGGGTAGAAGTAGTAACTTTGTTGCTCATCTGCTGCACTTATTTTTGGTAATGGGCAACACTGGTTTTCACCCATCTTCTAAATTTATCATGTGTTAATGGTGGGCTGTTGGCCATGGACTTAGAGAGGAGATGGGCACCACCAAGTTATCTACAAGTCCACAGAAAGGATTATATATATATATATATATATATATATATATATATATATATATATATATATATATAGCCAGTCCTCATAGCAGAGATGGCAAACTCTGATATCAAAACCCCTTATGTATACTGTGTGGTCCACCATGCACTACCTAATGTATTTAAGGTCCCAGGGAGGTCAAACTCTGTGATAATATAACATGTGATCATCACAAATACTTAATGCTTGGCACACAGTGCACCTGTATGGGCTATGTTGTTTTGATGAGGAGAGTGTGCTTTGTGCCACACAAGCAACTGACCACTTTAAATAAATTTTAGTGCAGGTTGATCAGTAGCTGGTTGACTAATAGTTCAACACAAGTACTTGCAGGACAGAAATCCCATGGTGAGGAATAGATAGCAATGGAGACAGGTGGAGGATGCCACAGGCAAATCTTTAGCTTGAATTTCACACATGGGTGGTGAGAGGTAGATGGCAGCACAAAATAAGACATTGTTACACTTCATGTCCTCCTCTCAAAGCAGCCCTATTTAGGGATGGCACTGCTTTCCTCTTATGAGGAAGGGTCAGTAAAAGGTGACCTAAAAATTGCATGTCCGAGCATGACCCTGTTATAAGGTGCATGTGGCTAGTCATCCAAATTCTGCATCTGAAATTTTAGAAAATCAAAACTTAATGAAACAAACATGTTCATAGCATCTTGAAATGTAAGGACTCTTCAGGACAATAAGAAAATCCCTGAATGCAGAACAGCAATTATTGCATGAGTACTTAAACAGAACAACATCAGTATTACTTCTCTATCAGAAACCAGACTTCCAGACAGAAGACAACTCGAAGAAGTGGAATGTGGCTACACCTTCTTCTGGGTAGGACAACCTGAATCCGCAAAAAGAGAATCTGGCATAGGATTTGCTATCAGAAGCGATCTTGTGTCACGAGTGGAATCAATTCCAGTTGGTATTTCTGACAGGCTAATGTCTCTTTGCTTAGCTATCTGTAAGAATAAGCATGTCACTATAATTAGTTGTTATGTGCCTACCATGGACACTACTGAGGAACTAAAAGAATCCTTTTACTGCAATCTTCGGGAACTTCTAATTTCATGACAAACTTTACATGATGGGGGATTTCAATGCTCGTGTTAGATGTGACACACTCTCCTGGGGTAAAGTCATTGGAAAACATAGCGTTGTTAAATCAAATTCTAATGAGGTATTGCTGCTGTCTCTTTGCTATGAATTCAATCTTGTAATCACCAATATAATTTTCCAACAACCAACTAGCTTCAAAACTACATGGCAACATCCTAGATCAGGGCATGCCCATCTCATTGACTACATCATCATTTGTGGTTGTGATTGCCACAGTATAAACCTTACATGATCACTAGCAATTGGTCAATGTTATTCAGATCACAAAATTGTTTGCTCACATATGGCAGTTGCATTTGAAGAAACCTGTTAGAAACAATTAAGCAAAACCGCCAAAGAAGGTAGACATAACAAAGCTCGAAAGACAGGGAAACATTAGACTCTTTCCAAATATTGTGTGACTCAAAACTTTCATCTCTTGATGTAGTCAATGAAGTTGAATTGGCATGGTCTGCCTTACAAAACATACTGTATGACTGGACAAAGAAAACACTAGGGTATGTTCAGTAAAAACATCAAGACTGGTTTGATTCAAATGATCCTGAAATTAAATCTCTCCTTGAAAACATGCATAAATGTCATCAGGTCTGGATGGCTGACAAAGCATGCCTATCAAAGAAATTGACATTTAAATCAGCCAAGGGAAAGTTTCAAGTAAAATTGAGGGAGATGAAAAAGGACTGGTAGACAAGAAAGTCTAAAGCTTTGCAGGAGGCTGCTGATAGATGTGACTTTAAATCATTCTACCAAAACTTGAAGGGTCCCATTTCCAGTGGCCTATCACCAATCTTTTCTTCAAATAACACTCTTTTGACAGACAAAAGCCACATTATCAAATGCTGGGCAGAACACTTCTCCATGGTCCTAAATCAGGATTCATCTGTTGATGCTGAAGTAATAAACAATCTTCCTCAGAGACCTGTTGTACAAAGCCTTTCTGCTAACCCTTCAACCTTCAAGCTCAGAAAAGCCATCAAACAGCTTTCGAATGGAAAAAACCCCAGCAAAGATGGAATTCCAGCTGAAATATACAAATGTGGTACCAATCTTTCGATTAGTGAATTTTTCAATCTTGTGTGGGAAACAAAACAAGGATGTATTTGTTCTTTTTGTAGACTTCACAAAAGATTTCAATACTGTATCTTGAACTGCGCTTTGGAAAGTTTTATCAAAATTAGGTGTTCCAGTAAAAATGCTCCACATTATTATCTCCTTTCACGAAGGAATAAAAGCTTTTGTAAGGTTGGGAAGTGAGCAGTTGGAAGCCTTTGTTGTCTCCAAGGGTACAAAGCAAGGTTGTGTTCTTGCTCCTCTTCTCTTTGCACTTTTCTTTTCTGCTATGCTTGTAAAAGCATTCTCTGACTTAAGTGTAGGAGTCAATGTAGAATTCAGAACAAGTGGAGGCCTATACAATCAGCAACGTTTTAAAGCACAATCGAAACTTGGTTTGCAGCTGGTACGTGATCTTCTCTTTGCAGATGATGCTGATCTATTAGCACACAGTCTAGAAGACATTAAAATTATCCTTGATAAATTCTCTGAAACAGTGAAAGCATTTGGCCTCACTATCATCATAAAGAAGACTGAGCTAATGTACCAGCCAATACATCTCTCACAAATTCCTCTGTATTCATTGATGGTACAGCATTAAAAAATGTTGAGGCATTCACATATCTTGGATCTACAGACTAATCAGATGGAAAAATGAACAGATAAATCCAATCCAGAATAGCCAAAGCCAGCACAGCATTCGGTAAACTTAAACATAGGTTATACAACACCAAAGATGTGTCTCTCAGTGTAAAGATCGACATATACAGATCATTCGTTCTCTCAGCCTTCTCTATGGTACTGAAACTTTGACTCTGTACTGCAAGCACATAAATCAACCTGATGTCTTTCACATACACTGTTTTTGTGCCATATGTGATATAAAATGAGATGACAGGGTAAAAAATAGTGCAATACAGAATAAATATAACATCACAGACACTGAAACCATTCTAGCAAAGATACAACTTAGGTGGGCTGGTCATGTTGTGAGAATGGATGAGCTTAGGCTTCCAAAGAAGGTGATAACTACCAAACTCCAGTTGGATGTCCACTCTTACACTACAAAGACAAATTGAAAGACAACTTGAAACATCTCAACATTGATCTGAAAATCTGGGAAGCCAAAGCATCAAACTGAAAGTAGTGGCATAAGTTAAAGGGTTTTGAAGACAGTAGACTGAAGCATTGTGATCAGCTTCATCAATCTATGAAGTAGAGACACCATAAAAATCCTGCTTTAACAAATTTCATCTGTCAGTGTGGCTTTGTTGCCTGCAGCAAGCCTGGGGTAGTATCACACTTAAGAAAGCACAAATGAAATATGTCTTACCTGATTTTCTCCACAAAAGCCCCTGTTAGCATGCATAAGTTTAAAACAAAAGGCACCATCCAATGCTGACCCTCATTTGTCATTCATGATAGGAGAGTCTATCTTTTATATATATATATATATATATATATATATATATATATACACACACACACATATATATATATACATGTGTATAAAAATGACAATTGAAAAAATCTTACTTCTTGACGATGCATTTTGTCTTCCGACTTTATCAACGCAAGCAATGAAAATGAAATGACTTGTTGTCATAGTTACATTAAATCCATTATGCATATATATATATATATATATATATATATATATATATATGCATGTATGGGCGCATAGCTGAGTGTTTATAATGTACACATTCTGACCATGAGACTCAGATTTGAATCTCACCATGGTTCATTTGTCAGGAAGTTTATGTGTAGGACGAAATTTGACTGGTCAGAGACGTAATAGGTGGCATGAAAAGAGCGTGTGATGAGAAATTGAACATCTCTCTACTTCCTGATGTTATCAATCTGGAAGGGGCAATCCCAGTGTGCGTCATCTTTGGAAAGTGCCTGAAAAACATACCATGTATTGAACCAAGCCTTGTGAGTGAAACTGGGTAGACAGAACACTTGGGGCCAATTGATAACTGTGCTAGCACAATGTCACAAGTCATCATGACTGAGAGTTTGAGTGTGCTGGCCTTGTTCAGATTGTTGATCATGCTAGATAACACACTCTCTCCCAGAAACTGTAACTAAGATCTGCTCAGCATAGTTGCAGTATAAACCATAGGTTGGCTCTGTGGGTGTTGAACAAACATAAATGTGCCTGAGCAAGCGTCTACAATAAAGATTGGCTAGGTATTCTTGAATACGAGTGGCCAGCTATTATGTATATATGTATTTGTATATATATGTTTGATGTATGAGGTTCCGACAATCACAAACTAATTATCTGCATCTCTATGACGGGCATGATTTTTGAGACCAGCTCGAGAATTGCACAAAAGACCACAAACAGTACAGGAAAATGTACTGTATCCAAGTGTCTTATTTTTGCTTTCATGTTTCATGTAGTTGACTGATGCTTACTTCTTGATGGTGCATTATTCCTGAATGACAGCTAGAACGATACTCTGATCTCTTCATATCTACCTCTTCAAAGTTCTTGAATGGAGTGTTAATGCAAGAAAGGTTGCTTTTCAGTTATCTTTATACATGAGCCAAGGTCTACCAACATTTCTATGACCATTAAGGAGTTCACTGTAAAAAAGAATTTTTGGTATGCGATCATCACTCCTACTTACCACATGGGCAGCCCATGTTATTGCATTATAAAGGTCTCTTGCATTTCTCAAAAAGGTGGACATTTGACAATTGATCATCAAATGTTAGGCCACAGAGTGTACAGAGACAACCTTTATGGAAGACATCTAATTGTTTAATGTGCCATCTATAAGGTGCCCAAATTTCAGATTCATGCAAAAGAGTTGACAAAACAATCGCTTTGTACACTTAGATTTTAGTGCAAAGCTTTACCCCCTATTCGTCCCCACAACCTATGACACAGTGAACCAAAGGAAGCACTGCTTTTGAAATGCACTTGAATTTACCATGCTTCTGAGGTGTTTGAAAGATTCCACAAACTTGAGATTCTTTCCATCAACTTGCAAAGGGACCTCAGGAAACTTATGAACAGGGGATCTCTGATTTACACCTCTAATTTGCTTGCAACAAGTAGGTCATGTATAATACTGGTATGTAGAAATGTTTTGGACTTAAACCGCTGATGGTTAAACAGTCCTCCATTAGTTTGAAAATGAAATTTAACACCAGTTTTTGTATCCCAAAAAGCATACCTCAGCATCACCAAGAAAAACAGTGCAAACAAAACAGGCACCATGACACAGCCTTGCTTAACTCCATTAGAGACATCAAAAGGATCAGAATGCTGACCATCAGATATAATACTAGCTTGCATACTGGCATGAAATGAAATGGTGACATTCAACATGTCAGGAGTATCAAGTTTCTTCAGAACTTTCCAGAGTGCTTCTCTGTTTACAGTATCAAAGGCATTAGTAAGTTCCGCAGATACCATAAATAGCTCCTTGTTTCACTCACAAACCTCTGCAATCTAACATAGGGCAAAAATCATGTCAATATTGCCACGACCAGAGCGAAATCCATACTGAGATTCAGGGTAGATGGCGTCGACAATGTTTTTTATAATTCTGTTGAGGATGAGCCTTGCCTAAATTTTTTCCCCTAATAGACAAAAATGAGATTCCCCTATAGTTATCACATACCATTTTAAGACCTATTTTCTTGTAGAGGTGTTGCATGGGGGCATTTTTGAAGTCCTGAAGAACATGGCCTGATCTCCAAATTTGAATGAACAGATTGTGCAGTAGCTTACAAAGTGTATGCCCTCCATGTTTGTAGATTTCAGCAGGAATAGCATCCTCACCAGGAGCTTTTCCTATCGATATCTGTTTGATAGAAGCTTGCACTTCCAGAAAAGTAGGTTCCAGAGATAACTCAGGAATTCAGGATGTTGTGTTACAGTGGACAGAACTTCATCTGTGACTGAAGTGCTGTTGAGCACTGTTTCAAAATGAGCTCTCCATCATTGAAGTATGGCTTTTGAGTCTTTGATTTGGAGTTGAGAAGCCTTGGCTGACCACCAACTCTCTTTCATTTGTCTGAGTGCATGTTGTACTCTTTTGACTGGCAGTTTTTGTAATTTACCCAGATCTTATGATACTTATGCATATCATCAATCAGTTTTGGGACTCCTGTATCATTTTCATCAAACCAATCTTGATGTTTGCACAGTGGAAGTCTGAGAACTTATAGAAAGGCAGCATAAGTTGCTTTGCTCAATGCCTTCCATGATGATTCAATGTCAGCAATGATATTAACTGCTTGAAGGGCAGTGTCCAGTTTATCACAAAGATCGACTTGTACTTGATGGCTTTTCAGCAATGAGACATTAAGGCATTTTGGGATGGATGACTTTTGTAACCATTTATGTTTAGGATGAAACTTGACTTTGCTGTGAAGCAGGGCATGGTCAGAGAGGTAACAGGTGGCATGAAAAGTGCGTGTTATGAAAAAGTATCGAACATCCTTCTACTTGGTGATGAGAAAGTCAGTAAGATGCCAATCTTTCAATCTGGGATGCATCCATGAGGACTTGTGGCAGCTGGGCTGCTGAAACAGAGTGTTTGTGATACTGAGATCAAATTCTCTACACATAGAGAGTAATTGCAGATCATTAGAATTCATTTGCCTAAGACCATGACAATCAATGATATCTTTACATGTCTGATGGTCAGAACCAACACAGGCGTTGAGGTCCCTCACAAGAACTAATTTATCCCAATGGTCACAGGTAGATATCACATTCCGAAGTTGATTGTAGAAGTGATCCTTTACATTACTGTTCATGATCGGAGCATAACAACTGACCAACAAGGCAGTAGTTTTGTGATCAAGGTCAATTTTGAGAGTCATTATTCTATGATCGGAGCATAACAACTGACCAACAAGCCAGTAGTTTTGTGATCAAGGTCAATTTTGAGAGTCATTATTCTATCAAAAACAGCCTTAGGTAATGAGAAGATAATGATCCCCCAATCTTTGATTTGATAGCAAAACCTACACCCGATTGTCACAACTTGTTTTCATCATTCCCAGACCAGAAAAGAGTGTGCCCTTCTTTTCTCTCTATCTTGTGATACACCAGGAAAATGAGTTACACTCAGTGCAGCTATATCAATGCTGAACTTCTTTAGCTCCATTGCAACCAGAGCTGTCTTTCTTTCTGGTGCTGAGTTGTCCTGGAGAGTTCATACATTCCAAGAGCCAAGATGAAATCGATGTTGTTTTGTAGAATTTTTTTGCAGTAGCCAGATGATGACTGGGGCCATGCTGTGGTGATGTGAGACACTTGCTAGGCCAGACCCCTTCACTTAATGTTCCAGAGCTGTTATTGCCATTAGTCTGTGCTATATCAGTCATTTTCATTGAGTTTTGTTTGCTTTTTAGGGCTTTGGCCAGCCATTGTTATTGTTGAATTGTGTGGAACTACAAGGTAACCAAAAAAGTTCTGTCCGTTTTTTAATTAGTCATTGAATGAAGTTGAAATATATACGAAATGCGTGTAGCAATTGTTTTCAAATTCAGACAGCCGTAATTAGGAACATCAGATGTTATAAAAAAACACGCGCACCATGCCCGGCCATCAGTTATAAGCCGGACAGAAGGATGGAAGTGTCTAGAGATCTCGTTCGGGGCTGTTTGCTTTACGACTTCAAAGTGGGCTTATCAGCAGCTGCATCAAGTCGCCGCATATGTCAAGCATTTGAGGATAGTGCTGTGGATGAACATAGTGCAAGGAGTTGGTTTCGAAAATTCAAGTTGGGAGATTTGTCTCTCCATGATGAGCCTCGAAGTGGATGACCACAGGTCTTGAATGACGGAGTCCTGAATGCGGCCATTGAAGAGGACAATAGTCTAACATGTGGTGAACTTGCAAGACAGTTCAACGTTTCCAATGAAACAGTTAGACTTCAACTGCACTGCCTAGGTAAGACGTAGAAACTGAGCAAGTGGGTTCTGCAAACGCTGTTGGAGGTCCACAAAGGACAATGCGTATCGCATATATATATATATATCCCGCAGCACAGAATATATATATATATATATATATAAATATAAAAGTGAACATACAAGTCAACACTTAGAGGCGACAGTCTGTTTCATGCTAGATGCAATCGTCAGGCCTGATGATTGCATCTAGCATGAAACAGACTGTCGCCTAAATTTCTATGTTAACTTTTATATTTAGACATGCTCTATCTCTGATATTGAGCACTTTATCCCATAAATATAGCACATCTTAAGACTATATTTCTTGATATATATATATATATATATATATATATATATATATATATATATATATAATGGACTCTCACATCGGTTTTGAAGATCTGACAGCTTAGTTTATTCAGTTATGAAATTTTGAACTGAGACCGTATGAGAAAAATCTTGATCCCTCCAATATTACACTTGTTAAACAGGTCTACGTTAGATGTCCTATCATGAAGGTTAACTCCACAGATTGCACACAGACAGCTTTTATGGAAAACATCAAGCTGGCGTATATGGTACCTGTATGGAGTCCACAACTCTGAGCCATACAAAAGGATGGCAAGTACAACAGCTCTGTAAACCCGAATTTTCGTATCCAGTCGAATACCCCGCTCATTCCACAAGCAATGGCGCAGTTTGCTGAAAGCACTGGTAGCTTTAGCAATCCATTGCATGATTTCATCATCTAAAGATCCACTGTAATTGACTTTGCTACCAAGATAGGTGAAAGACTTTACATAGTTCAGGGCTTTGTCTTCTACTGTCAATGGTCTCTTTGGAAATTTTTAGACTAGTGGTTTTTGTTTCTCACCACAGAAATGCTTCAGAGTAGAATAAGGTTGGTGCACTGCTTCAGTTTTCTTTATGCTAAGTGTAAGACCAAAGGCTTTACATGCAGCAAACAAACGATTTATTAGATGTTAGGCCTCCTCAGAGGATGTTGCTACAAGAGCAGCATCATCAGAAAACAACAAATCACGGATAATTTGCGCTGATGATTGAAGAGACCACCATTTGTTCGAAACTGAAACTTGACACCACTCTTTGTGTCTGCAAATGCATATTTCAGCATCACCGAGAAGAAAAGGGCAAAAAGGACAGGGGCCATGACAGAACCTTGCTTGGTGCCATTTGTGACATTAAAGATTTCTGACATCATACCATCAGACACGATGTTAGCTTTCATTCCTTCATGAAAGGAGATGATTGCATTTAGCATGTTTTTAGGGATGCCGAGTTTCCTCAAGACTCGCCAAAGAGCCTCTCGATTCACAGTGTCAAAGGCCTTCGTCAAGTCCACAAACACCATGTATAACTCCTCAACAAAACCTTCTCTGTAACTTGACAAAGAGAAGATATGTCAATGGTGCCACAATCTGACCAAAAGCCACACTGCGATTCAGGATAGATGTCATCAACAAGGTGTATAATGATTCTGTTTAGAATAAGTCTAGCTAGGATTTTGCCTGCAATTGAAAGGAGTGATATGCCCCGATGATTATCAGAGACACTCCTGAAACCCTTGTTTTTGTAGAGGTGTTTGATAGAGGCATCTTTATAATCCTGTGGGACACAGCCTGCCTTCCATATCTCCACAAAAAGGAGATGCAACTTTTCTACCAACTTTTGGCAACCATGCTTATGCACTTCAAGTAGAATATGATCCTTAGGAGTAGGTGATTTTCCAGATGAGATCTGCTTGATGGAGTCACTTACCTTTTGATTTATAGGTTCAAAAGACAACTCCAGAATTTCTGGATTTTGCTCAATTGATGTGATGTCTTCCTCATCAGTAACCGAAGTGGTGTTTAACACAGTTTCAAAGTGCTCTTTCCAGCGATCTAAAATGTCTGACTTATCCGTCAAGAGAGTTTCACCATCTGCTGTGGAGATTGGAGCAATACCACTTTACTGAGGACTGAAAATGCTCTTGAGGCGAACATTGAAAGCCTTTAGATCCTTTTTATCTGAAGCTTCTTGTGTTCAGTGGCCTTTTCAGACCACCAACAGTTTCTTGTAGCTCTGAGAGCTTGTTGAACCTGACTTTTATATTTCTTGTAAGTGATCTTGATCAAATGAGTTCATGTCCTCAATCCATGCTTTATGAGAAGAGTGCAATTGATCTATAAGCTGCTGAACTTCTGTATTATTGTCATCAAACCAGTCTTGATTTTTATGATGTGGTAGGCCAAGAACCTCGAAGGATGTAGAATATGTTGCATCACACAGAGCCTTCCAAGATGATTCAATATCATTGATAATGTTTACAGAATCAAGTGCAGCATCAAGTTTGTCAGAGAGTTCAATTTTTATTTCAGTGAATTTAAGAGGCAGTACGTTAAATCGCTTGGGCACTGTTGTTTTTATAATCCTTCACTTTTCCAGATGCATTGTAGTTTTACTCAGAATTAGAGCATGACTTGACAGATAGCATGTTGTGTGGAATGAACGCGTTATCTTAAAATCTTTTATGTCCCGTCTTTTGGTGATGACGTAGTTGATCAGATGCCAGTCTTTCAAACGAGGATGCATCCACGTGGTCTTACGACAGCTGGGTTGCTAGTAGAAGGTATTAGTGATACTAAGGTCAAATTCCTTGCAGATAGTGAGAAGGCGTAATCCATTAGAATTCATATGACTAATACCATGGTGACCTAAAACACTCTTCCAAGAATCATAATCACTGCCAACATGAGCATTGAAATCACCTGTAAGGACTAATTTATCCTTATGTTGAAGATGACATCCCGAAGGAGATTATAAAAACCATCTTTTTCTTTATCTGAACTATCTCAGGTTGGCACATAGCAGCTAACCATTGTCACACAGATGTTGCACTCCAGATTGAGGGTTAATGCCATTATGCGATCAGATACACATTTAGGTAAGGAAGGCAGTGAGCTAGCAAGGTCTGACATGATGGCAAAGCCAACACCAGACTGGTGTGGCTCTTTCTCAGTCTTGCCAGCCCATAAAAATACATATCCGCCTTTTTCTTCCCTAAGCTTAGAATTACCAGCCAGATGTATTTCACTAATGGCCGCTTTGTCGATGTTATATTTCTTCAACTTGAGAGAAACAAGAGCTGTTTTACGCTCTGGGGCAGAATCATTGACCTGAAGGGTGCGAACATTTCAGGATCCAAAATGGAAATTCTTCTTACACTTATTCTTTATAAGACTGCTTTATTGGATAACCAGACAGCTGCAGCGGGCTGCCAAGTCTCTGTGTGAGCAAGCAATGTTTAGGGCTCCTTTTATCGCCCCCTAGCCATAATAGGGAAAGCAATGCAATCCTAAATAGGGCTGCTTCGTCACCGATGGAGGACACGGACATCACAATTGCTCATGGGTTTGTGAAAGAACGTCCATCACCCATCGGTCAGCCACTGTGTAGAGCTAGAGCCTTCCAGTAATATCCTTTACCTGACCCCGTCGCCTTCACTCTCTCACCAGCAGACCTTGCAAGTGAACTGTGTGGATAAGAATGAATCAAGGTAAACCGCCAGAAAACCCACACAAGTGATTTGATTAAAGTGGTGAAGGCTTGTGCAGAACCATCCACACTTTTTGGAACTATTGATACACTCAGTCGGTGCAAATAAATGCCACAGACAAAGCAGACAATATACGTCAGGCTTTTCATGCAAAAGTTTTCCATCTCCTAGACCAATCGTGTTCTATAACACTAAAGAGTTTGGTCAGCCCTGGTAGATACTGTTTGCCCATAGCTGGGACCCTAACAGGGTCAGGGCAGACCTGGGAACAACATCAATTAAAAGGTGGTTCCACGCTCCTCAAATCCTCTAATCTCCTGATGGGAAGACTTGATACCAGATGTAGTTTATCGTCATACCCAGGACATAAAAATAAGATAATATATATTTATATATATATATTTTATTTTATAATCTATATATATATATATATATATATATATATATATATATATATATATATATATATATATATAGATATATATATGCCTGAATGTCCGAGAAATTGTTATTATAAACAGAGCATTTACTTAAATATTTGTACCTATAAAAAAGAATGTATCAACATAATAAAAAATGTCTTAAAATAATTGTTGGACTTTGTCCATTTCCTAATATATATTTATGTATATATATATATATATATATATATATATATATATATATATATATATATATGTATGTTTACATATATGTGTATCTATGCACATATATATACATGCATACATACATACATATATATATATATATATATATATATATATATATATATATATATATATATATTGTGTGTATTTAGGCATTATTTTTCATTCATACATGTTTCATTAAATAATATAGACAAGTGTTTATTTATTCATCTGATAAACTTAATAACATTATATTTATTTATACATCTGATAAGCTTAATAACATTATCATTAAACGAAGAAAGAAAATCACAATATTAATCCATATTTTTTAATTTTCTTTCGTCGTTTAATGATAATGTTATTAAGCTTATCAGACGTTATGAAAAGAATTTACATAATATAAATAGACAACACTTGTCTATATTATTTAATGAAACATGTATGAATATATATATATATATATATATATATATATATATATATATATGTGTGTGTGTGTGTGTGTGTATAGATACACATATATGTAAACATACATACATATATATATATATAAAAGATATATATATGTGTGTATAGATACACATATATGTCAACATACATACATATATATATATATAAAAGATATATATATGTGTGTATAGATACACATATATGTAAATATATATATATATATATATATATATATATATATATATATATATATATATGTGTGTGTGTGTGTATATACACATAAATATATATATATATATATATATATATATATATATATATATATATATTGATTTTTAAGCGAGGCTTAGATGTAGCACATGGTCAGAAAGTATGGGGCACCCAGTGAGGATCAAACTCACTGTTCAGTTGTAACAGTTATATACATATGTATATATATATATGTGTGTGTGTGTATATATATATATATATATATATATATATATATATATATATTTATATGTGTATATATACTTATATATATGTAAGCAAATATATATCCATGTACTTGTATACATCTATATATACACATACATACGTACATACATATATATATATATATATATATATATATATATATACACACACACACAAGAGTTTGAGCACAGGTCAAGTATTAAGAAGAGCGAATTTGCTACTTTAGCAATAGTCAATGTGATCAGGTTAATCTATATGTAAATGTATACATTCCAAATAAGATTTTACCAAAACTCTAAAATAGAAGCATATGACTAGAAAAATCGAATTATGAAAAATCAGTATAATGTTTGATCTATTAAGCTAAAAGTAGAAATAATATTTGCACATTTTTTATATCTTTGTCTTATAACTGAATCTTAATGCTTGAATGCAGACATATGTTTTGCCTTTTCTGATATGCATAATACCTTCTTTCTTCAACTTCTAAATTTTACTTACATAAAATATATCTTATCAAAGATTTGTTATAGTTCAGAAATCAGTTATTGAATTACTAAACTTTTTTATATATATCTACGCATTTATATCTATGCATGCATTTTAATATTATTGTACTTATTTCTTCTGTTCTATAAACTCTCTTGATGACTTTAATGAGATTTTTACTCTTTTACAAATCTTTACTAAAATTTTGTTACTTTACTATATATTTTTAAAATCCTTAGTTTTTACTTTTTATCAGCCTCTGTAACTAATATTTAATGCTATTTTGCAATATACACTAGTAATATACAAGATTATATTATAGTAATAATTATTTATATAAATTTGATTATAACTAATAATATTTTTCATTGATCATGCATTTCCTAGTCAGTTTTATACCTATTTTGAATAAATTATTTTAGCTTATTAATATACAAGTTCCACAAGAAATATTTTTCTTGTAGAACTTTCAAATTATAAGCTAAAAATAATTTAGCAAAAGTTAAATTTCTTTTTCTTTTAAATAACCTTTATTTACTTACAGAATTTTTGACAATCCTTCCCTGTTTACCCATAATACCTTTTATATTCTACCCAGAAATCCTTTTACTGGATGGGAATGAGTAGCTATCACTTATTTCAATGAATAATTATATTATACACTTTCATGACTAGAAAAATTGAGAAAACTGAGAATGCTGCAAATTCAGGGACATGTATAGATGTATATATGTATCATGTAACTGGCATATTAAAGAACTTGTCTTACATATATATATATATATATATATATATATATATATATATATGCTAAAATGATTCTTACCACACACCATTACTGAAATATATTATCTTATTTTGGTAGATGAGTATCTATGATTCAGTCCATGTTTTCTTGATCATCTTGTGCCTTGTTGTCTCTTGTTGGGGGCTTATAATTACAAGCTAATAAATATTTAATATATTCATTATAGAAAATAATTACAAATATGTTTATTGACTAGTTAGTGAAGCATATCAAATTAGCAATTATTTTTAAAAACCTCTTCACCCAAAAATATTCTTTATACTCACTTATCACAAATACAATCCTTGTTGAAGAAGCAGATTTACTTTTACATGTATTTAAAGCATTTTTTGTTAACATTTGCTAGCTATATATTACAGGAGATTATCTTTAACATACAGAAGAGGATATTTTAAATATTTTCTCAAGGGATTTTATTAAATTGCACCAGAATGAGTCTTTAAATCCCTGAGCTGAGGTCCAGGGAAGAATGCTATTTTCAGCTAGATAAACCAAATATGTTAATGTCTATTATTGTTTCTATATTGATGCATTTTACTTTGTTTTACTTTTTGCAGACGTTAGATGAACTCTCTGAGTTGCTCAGTATGGAACGGTCAGAGCTTGAGCAAACAGTCCATGATAATCGATGTGATGAAATATCAGCCATGTTCAATATGATTATGGATAAGAAAAGAGTTGCAAAAGGTTATTTTTTTACATTTTCACTGCATTAAAATGTAATAAATATATATTGATAAATAATGACTTATAATAGTTATAGCAAATTCTTCAAAGCTGAAGTTATAAAGAAAAATCTATTACTACTACTTCCTGTAAAGTTTGACAAAAAATTAAATTTTTATACAATTTTGAATATACCAAAATGCTTAGTATTTTAAAGCCTCTTTGTTTTACATTGATATTAAGATATATTTATGATATAAAAACATATTGTTTTCTGCTCACTCAATATGATTGTATATACAAAGCAGGAGTGATGAAAAGTTCTTGAGCTGACAAAGAAACTCTTCCCCACAGAAAAATCTGATCTTTTGATCTTTTTTTTGAAAGGGGACTAGTCAAAAACTTTTCAGCCCACTGCATATCATTATTCAAATATATTTTAAGTATTGTTTTATGAATGTGCATAGAGTTGAAATGAATATTTATTTTCATTAACTCTTGCTTGCTTACTAAAAATTTTTATGCTAGGTATATTTGATATGGATCATACAGCTAAGCCAGACATAAAACCCCAACGCAAAGAACGAACAGGAAGAACGAAAAGAACCCGATCTTCACTGCCAAAACCTAAAAACACCTGTAAGTAGAACTTTTATCTTTGATTGTTGGATTTTACTTTTTTATTGATTACTCTGCTTGTAATAAATGATTTACCTTTATATGCATTGAACTAAACAAAATAAAAATGAATTAGCAATCATGTAGAGCCACCAGAGATTATTGTTTAATCACCTTTGAACCACAAGTATACATTGTAAATGACTTGAGAATCAACATCAGCATTTTCTAACTGTTTCTCCTCTTTTGTCACCTCAAAGTAACTGATGCCCATGTAAGTCTTTGTCTTTCCAATTCCTTATATTTTTTATATACATTAAACCAATTATTAAAGCATAATATAAGCTAAAATTGTTACCCAAGTTTCTGTCTTTTTGTCTGTTTTCTCTCAATCTCTGACAAAGCTTTAAGAAAAGTGAAACATGTTAGATTAAGATCTGCCATAAGATTGCTAAAAAAGAGCATAGCATGATGAAAAAGACCCCAAACTTGACGAAAACAAAATTTTATCATCAAATGTTTATGTTATATTCTAAAAGGAGAAATGTTATATTCTAAAAAGGAGAAATTTAAAAAAATATTTGGTTCTTTCAAGAGGAAAGAACCAAATATTTTTTTAAATTTCTCCTTTTTAGAATATTCTAATTTTTCATTAAAAAAAAACACATTTCTCTTTGTGCAGTACTAAATAACGGTAGCAAATTTTAGCGCATTTTTTTTATGACAGACATTAATTTGGAAAATCTTGTAAAAATAAAAATAATTGTTGGATTTTTATGAAACTTTCAGAAACTATTCACAAATGATGGAAATTATTAAAAATATGTTTTCCTCTTTTTGAGTCATGGCAAAAATAATTTTTTTTATATTTATTACTCCTCTCCCCATGAATAATTTTATGAAAACTCTAGAAATTCATTACCATACAATTTAGTGATTATATTAAAAGCACACGGCTTTGAAGAAAGCAAATCATGTTTTGTTTTGTTTTTAATCAGACGACCTCTACCTGAAAATCAGCTCTGAATTGTAACAGGCAAAGCTCAATAAAACAAAGATATTATTTAATTTCAAATGCTTTTAGTTGCTTTTATGAATATAGATAATATTGTCTGAAAGCAAAAAGCTTTTTCAATGAAAAATGAATTTTTAAAACAATTACTTGTTATTTCTTAAATTATTTTATTATTTTTACATTAAAGTTTCTCTTATTAAAATTTCTAAAATTAGTGAAAATGGTGTACAATTTAGTCAATAGTGTTATTTTATCTTTACAGATCATAAATTCTAAAGCTTATTACAATCAATGAACTATCAATGTATTAAAAATCCAATTTTACATAGCTTTTGTGCCCATAAAACGGTTGTAGTGCAAATGTACAGAAGACCAGAATCAGCATGAAAACAATAAAATGTCACATCATTTGAGTTACTATAAGCATGGTTCCTCTCAGTTATGGGCTTTATTTTTGTGAATTGTTCGTGTGAAACATGTGAAGAAGTTAATTTGATTTTTCAATTTCAACTGAGAAGGGTACCTACAAGTATTAGGTACCTATCTTATGAAATTTATATGATCTTATTTTTATATTATCTCAGTTATGACACTTTTCCATAAATGAAATATCAAAATTAATAATAAAATGAATGGAAATACAAATAACACAGTAAAATGTAATAAATGTACATAAAATTATAGTATTTTATGTACACTTCTGATAAAATTTCATAATAAAGGTACCTATAAATTAATTAGATACCTTTCTTATGAAATTTTATCTCACTCTCAACAGTCTTATTTTAGTTTTTTATAATATATTTTCCATAAATCATTGTAAATGTAAAGTTGGAAGTACAAAAAAGAAAAACAATAAAAATTAGAGCACTGAAAGTTTTCCTTAAAAATAATGGGGTAAATAAGTTGGTTCACTTAAAAGTAAATAATTATGTCACTTCTGTCCTTCCATACGATAACTTTCCCTCATGTAAGCTGTCAATATGTGATGAAATCATCGCTCGTCACTTGTCAATTGACATCATTCGTAAGACCGGCTTTGTCTTATTTTTAAACTACATCTTTTCGGTGCAGAAAGTAAGTAATGCTGTTTCAAAATATTTTAAAGAAATTTTATAATTTATAATTTTCTTAAAGTAAATTTTGAAAAAATTACAATTGATTTTTAAAAGTATTTTAAACAGAATTTCATTTTTGTTTGCAAAGTGGAAAAATGGTTGACATGATTGATTTTCTGTCAATTTTGCTGACTCAGAAAAAATAATAACATAAATATTTAGACAATAAAAAATTATTTTCATCAAGTTTAAGGCCCTTTTATTTATGCTATGCTCTTTTTTTAGTGATCTCATGGTGCTACCTATGTTAGATTGATTGTTTCTTATTTGTTCTTTATTTTATGATATATATATATATATATATATATTATAAATTAATTGATTTAAAATATGTTTTTTCCCCGCTACACAGTTCTAACCATGTTTCAAAAATGGAAGCTAAAAGCCACGAATTTAATTTTGCAATTAAATTAAAGACATTAGTTCCATTTCATCCTCAAGCGAATTTTGGACTCCAATTTATAATATTAATGCTCTGTAAATTTACATTGAGCACTATTTTGTAAAAATAAAAATATCTATAAGAACACCGGATTATGTATCTTACTGTTCTTTCTTTTTATTTAAATACATTTATATATATATATATATATATATCCATCCATATGAAATGAGAATGATACATTTTTTTTCCAGAGAAAAGGAAGAATAAAGAAAAAAGTATGAAAGAACTTAGTCTCCCACAATTCATATTTCGATTCATTCCCGTCAAAATATAGTCGTGGTCTGCGCTCATAACCAATGTATAGAATCCAGTGGTTATCAGTGAATATTTCGGATCTAGTAGGAAAGCGTTGTTCAGGTTAGCAGTGGATATTTTGGTAAAAGTAGCAGAGCGTAGTTCGTCCTTCTGTTATCTCTTCGCCTGACAAGCTGGACTGGACATTCGGGTAGGGTAAACAAAATGGCCACCTTTATACACAACGGATTGAATGTTCTACGTCTTCTGATTGGTTAACCTTTTATTGGTGGACGATAAAGTGAGTCAAGTCATTTGGATTGGCTCACTAGTTACATAATATATACAAAAAACTGCAACACACCCTTATTTTGGGTATATTATGAAATCTTCCTTCAAAATATTAGTAAAGTCAATATTAATATGTAACAAATACTTTAATTTTTTTTTTTTAGCATTCATAAAATACATTTTATTTTTATTTTTTTTTATTTATTAAAAGAAAATTAATATCCACAAAAATTAGTCATATCACTTTGTCCACAGTTAAGTATTCAGGTTAATAAACATTAACAAATTATATTCTAAGTTTGGGTTGTGATCACAACAAAAAAGTGGAAAGAATTGTTACTTTACCCATAGCATGAACCCATTAAAACAGTCACTATCACTCCGGGTCAGAGTGATCCTGAGATTCACTAAAAAGTGGAAAATTGTTATTTTATCCCTTGCTGGGACCCATTAAAACAGTCACTATCACTCCGGGTCAGAGTGATCCTGTGGGTCATTAGAAGAGGATTGGGCTAAAAGTAGGACTATTTACATTTATACCCCGAATCTAAGGATTCATACCAAAAACTGAACTGACATTTCTTAAGACAATAACTAATGGATGCAGTTTTACGTCCTACCCAGGACTAATAAGGACCTAAGAGGGACTTAATGGATGCAGTTTTAAGTCTTGCCCAGGAAAGCCCGTAATTTCAATTTCGTAATTGGTTTTGTAAATAAATCCGCCATATTATTTCCTGATTGAATATATTCAATTTGTACTGTTTTCTTTTGTACTTGGTCCTTAACAAACTGATATTTGATGTCAATATGCTTTGATCTTTGATGTATTATTGGATTTCTGGCCAAAGCAATACTGGCCTGATTGTCGCAGTAAATAATTATTGGCTCAGTTATTACCAGTGTTGTAATTGTTTTTATTAGAAATTTAAGAAAAATAGCCTCTTGTGTTGCTTTTAACAATGCAATATATTCAGCTTCACAAGTAGAAAGTGAAATCATTCCCTGTTTCTTCGATTTCCAGCTGATTATTGGGTTACCGTCTGCTAGCTTAAAGCAATAGCCTGTTATACTCTTACGATCTGGTGAGTTGGCCCAATCAGCATCACAAAATCCTTCCAGTTTTAATGGTTTATCTGATTGTTGAAATACTAGGCACCGACTCTTAGTTCCCTTTAGATAACGTAATACTTGTTTAGCTCTTGTTAAATGCACAGTCCCCGTTTTATTTAAGTTTTGGGACAACTTAGTAACCGTATAGCAGATATCTGGCCTGGTTGATGTCATCACGTAAATAAGACTTCCAACCAATGTTCTGTATTCTTTCTCACATGCCGCTATACCATCTTCATTATTCATAATTGTGTTTAAATCCATTTCACATGGAGTAGTTCTTGTTTTACAATTTTGCATGCTGAATTTAGATAAGAGCCTCTCGATGTATCTAGATTGATTCATTGTAATAGTGTTGCCTTCAAATTCGAACTGTATACCAAGAAACCATGATAGTCGGCCCAAATCGGTCATTTTAAACCTTATTTCTAGGGAATCTTTGATTTTTAATAGAGCGGTTATTTTTAATAGCGCGGTTGATGCAATTAACATATTGTCGACCCAAATAACCAGAATTACTAATATTTCATTATTAAATGTTCTCGTGTACAGACATGGGTCAACTTGGGGAGATTGAAATTATTGTCCAATTAAATAAGAATGGATTAAATTATTCCATGTTCTTCCACTCTGTTTGAATCCATATAGTGACTTCTTAAGTTTCCATACATAATTATCACCTTCTTCAAAACCTTCTGGCAGTTCTATGTATATTTCATAATCGATGGCAGTGTTCAAAAATAAGCTGCTTTAACATCCATATGGTGTATATCCATACCATAATGTGCGGCCATTTGCATCAAAATTCTAATTAAGACTGAATTTTTCTACATAAGTCGTCCCCCACCTTATAATCTTCCCCATATATCTACAAAAATCCATTAGCTACAAAACGAGCCTTGTACACTGGCGATCCATCCTCAGTTTGCTTTACAGTATAAACCCAACGGCTGCCGATAATATTCTTATCATCCGGGGCCTTTTTTAATTCAAATGTGTTGTTTGATACTATAGATTTAATTTCTTTTTTTTTTTTTGCATGGCAGCTATCCACCGTTTGGAATTGACAGAATGTATGGCTTCTTGATAGTTCTTTGAGATATATTATACCGAATAACAACAGTCAATCTCGCAGGTATTACATTGACCCATTTCAAAATAGTCTGGCTTTCTTCTATTTCTTGTCAGATAACGCGGAATTTTTGCCCCCCCCCTTATTAGATGTATTTTCTTTTAATTCAAGTTTTGCATCTGATTTTGCCTCATCTACATCATCTGGTATAACACCTTCCTCTGATTGTGGATTTTGAACAGGTTTCCTACTTATAGGCCCATACTAGTTCCTCGAAGTTATTGTTCTTTTCTCCGGGTTCATCCCCTGGCTCAAAGGAATCTGTAAATCTGACGCATCTGATCTTCCTTATTTTTTTCTTTTAACATCCAAATTATTACAGTGGCCTAATTTTTTATGCCAAGTCCTTAAGTCGTGTGTGGCTGTCTTTGCAGACATAATACTTTTCAAATAATACAAGCGTCCATTTTGCTGTATATTAAATTCAGTTCTGTCTGGATATATTAATTTTGAATTGTCTCAGTGAAAATTGACTTTAACACCAGCTTTAAATCCAGATTGTACCGAAAAAAAATATTTTGTTTAAATTTAGGAATATATAAAGCCCTTTTTAACAAATATTTACAAATATTTCCTTTAGTGTCTCGTAATCATAAATGCAGGCTTCGCCTCTTTTTACAACTAAATTATTAGTTCTGGTCCTGTCAGCTAACTCGATAAAAATGCAAATCGGGCTCTGAATTGGGGTCAAAATTAACAAATTTTGTTTCATCCTGTAATTGCATGATTTGTTGCACCAGTATCGACTAGGTACGACCTATAACTATTGGCGACAGTATCTAATCCAAAACGAAAAAGCATATGTTTGTCCATTCAAAGAAGTTTTTACATTTTTACAAAAATCATTCCGTGTATAATATTTTCTGTTATAGTTCTTGTAATAATTGTTTTTAAGCCCCTTGTTCTTAATATCATAATTCCTAGTCTAATCGGTTTGAGTGACTGGTTTTCTGAATTTTTTTTTTTTTAAATGACGTTCTCAGTTGCATTATGTTATTGGCTTGATTTTGGGGGGTACACGTTTTTCAGTTTCTTAACTACGTAACACAATTTTAAACTCAGTGAAAGTTAATTGTTTATCTTTTTGAGTTATAACTGTCGTGAATGTTTTGAATGTCGGTGGTAAACCCTTTAAGACCAAGGTTATTAGCAGCCCATCTGAGATAGTCTCACCTGCAATTTTAAGGCATTTGTGACATTCTCAGCTCGGATAATATAATCGGTTACTGATTCATTTTCGCGTCTCTTTAACGCGGTTAGTTCAGTATATAAAGCAATAATTGTAGGCTTACCTTTTGACAAGTAGTGTTCACGCAAAATTTGTAGAGCTCGCCTTCCATTGTCCTTGGCTTCTCTCATTATCAAAGACAAACTCCTGTCATCCAGGAATTGTATTAATTCAGTGAACACGTTTGCATTTTTCTCCATAAAATCATCATCCCCCTTCTGGTCCTCTTTGCAAAGGGTGATGTCGTGGAGTTTTTGTATTCTGAGGTAGCCTAAGAACTTAGTCTCCCACAATTCATATCTCGATTCATTCCCGTCAAAATATAGTCGTGGTCTGCACTCATAACCAATGTATAGAATCCAGTGGTTAACAGTGAATATTTCGGATCTAGTAGGAAAGCGTTGTTCAGGTTAGCAGTGGATATTTTGGTAAAAGTAGCAGAGCGTAGTTCGTCCTTCTGTTATCTCTTCGCCTGACAAGCTGGACTGGACATTCAGGTAGAGTAAACAAAATGGCCGCCTTTATACACGACGGATTGAATGTTCTACGTCTTCTGATTGGTTAACTTTTTATTGGTGGACTATAAAGTGAGTCAAGTCATTTGGATTGGCTCACTAGTTACATAATATATACAAAAAACTGCAACGCTAAGGAAACATGATTTAACAAGACTTTTGACAAACCACGTACTTTGTGAGTTAAAAGTTAGAATTTCACAATTTATAGTCAGTAAATAATATGGCCCTTTAAGAAATAAATGTTTAACTTTAGGAGCTTTATTTTCATCTTTTAACTTCCAACAATATTTTGAAAGTGAAGTATTATTTCAATACGTAATATCAGTAGAAGACATGTGCTGATACCACTGGGTTTTAAATGTATTCTTGTTACTACCAATATAAAACTTTTGAACCTTTGGATTTTCTATTGGAGAGATAGAACAAAGATATACAAGGGATTCGGTAATGCAAGCACAAATGAAAATATTGTTAAGAACAATGACCAATGTAGTTGTAGGAATCCTAACCAGTGCCCATTATCTAAAAAATAATTAACTGTTTCTTTCATACTTTTTCCTTATTCTTCCTTTTCTCTAGAAAAGAGAATGTATCTGGTGTCTTTCTTTCTTACGCTTTTTCTTTTCTCTTTTTTTTCATGTGAAAAGAGGTTGTATGCAGTTTGAAATTTAATAATGCCTGATCAGATGTGTTGGTACACATTGAAATATGATTGGATTAAGTAGCATTGACTTATCCTACTTTTGTATTGAGCTCTGTTTTAAATTAATGTTATGAATATTGGAATTTATATTCGATTTGTTCTCATTTCATATATATATATATATATATATGATAAAATAAAGAACATGTTTCACTTTTGTTAAAGCTTTGTCAGAGATTGAGAGAAAACAGACAAAAAGACAGAAACTCTGGTATTTTGTTTGGGTCATTTCTCATCGGTCAGTCACATATCATGTGCATTAAAACCAACAAGAACTGACCCAAAGAAAATTGAAAATACCAGAGTTTCTCTCTTTCCTATTGTTTCTTTCCTAATTTATTCTTTATTTTATTATCCTGCTGGATTCTGATCCACATTTGAGCTACATTTGATCCTTACCTCATATATATTAAAACATTCTACTGCATCTTAATAACTTTTACACACTTTAGTGTCAAGAATGCTTGCCACACATATTTAAATATTATCTTTTATTCTCTTACATGTGACATGTACCTAAGTAATAACAAATAGCCTAATGCAACATATCATTATTCTGTGTTTCTTTACTTTTTTATCATTTTTCATCTTGATCTCTGTTGAAGCTTTGATAAAGTGAAACATGTTAGATTAAGATCTGTTTCCTATTTGTTCTTCTTCCTATCATATATATATATATATATATATATATATATATATATATATATATAATATATGATAAAAATATGGTTTTAAGGTAGTTATATTTATGGTTGAAAGAGCTCAATATCAGGGATAGAGCATATTTAAATATAAAAGTGGACATTGAGATCATCAACACTCAGTGGCGACAGTCTGTTTCATACTTAAACTCAATTGATGTTTAAGCATGAAGCAGTCATTTGGGTGTTGGTCTCAATGTCCACTTATATATATATATATATATATATATATATATACAGTGTAACCCGGATATAAGAGAAACCCGGATATAAGAGAAACCCGGATATAAGAGACTTCTTCTCCGGTCCCGACAACTCTCTTATATCCGGGTTACATTGTATATATACTATATACAAACTAACTAAAAAACTACCTTACTTTTGGCTCAATCCCAGTAAGAGATCATAGATTTGAACTATATATTTATTGAATCGAACCCTATTTGAAAATCATGATCATCATGAACCCTTGTATATTTTGGGAATGTATATTTTTCACTGAATTATTATTGCAGCAGTAAACAAAAGCATAATACTGAAATATCTTTTTGTAAGACTTATAAGATAATAAACATCATTTTGATATTAACTTTTATGCTTCTATGGTAGCTATTGATATTACTACAAATGTAAGCACAACAGCATGAATTATTAGATCTTGATTTCCAATGACTTGAAAAATGTCCTGGAAAATTAGATAATAACTTTAATTTCCAGCTAGGAAATTTTCTAGATGCCTATGTTATATTGTTAATAAAAAAGATAATGACAGTGGCATAGCTAGTGTTTTTGTCACCCAGGGCAGCCCTCATGTTTGCCGACACTCCCCAGAAGGAATACAATATTACAATGCACGTTAACCTCTCAAAGTTTTATATATATATATATATATATATATATAGTTATAGGGTTAAGTAAATGAGATAACTACATATTAGTGACCATATATGTGTGTGCTGGCATGCATAAGCAAATAAATAATAACCAAATTTAGCCAAGAGGTTTAAGCATAATAGTACACAATGTGATTAGACAATGCTAAGAAATATATGTTAATAAATACTCATATACCTACATCTGATGTGCAACTCAAGTTTTGTTGGTTAACCAATTCATCAAGTACGAGATATCACTTATTGTTTATTTGAAAAAAGTATACAGAAATGTAGGTATATGTGTATTTATTAACATTTTATATATATATATATATATATATATATATATATATATATATAATTATTTATTTAAAAATTATAACATAAATATGTTATAAAATCACTACAAAAATAGCCATTTTGTTTGATGGGTATATGAATAATTTTGACTATATATATATATATATATATATATATATATATATATATATATATATATATATATATATATATAGAGTTGACAACAAAATTATTCATATACCCATCAATTTTTAACATTTTTGTCCATTTCTCAAAATGTAATACCCATATTATGCCAGTTTTTTTTTCAGTGTTTCTGTTAACATGGTATTTATAACTCCTCACTGATAAATTATGAAATAAAAGTACAACTGTGTTTATTTATTTAAAAAAAAATAAAACTGGGGATATGTAACAAAAACAAAGTCATTGCTTCTTTTTTTCTAACTCAGGAAAACTTTAAAAACCTTTTATGATATTAAAAGAAAGATAACTTGTTTTTGTTTATATACCCTCTGTTTTATATAAAAAGAAAAACAAAAACAAAAAACACATTGTACTTTTAATTCATAATTTATCATTTTTTTTAATATTTATTTCAATTCTAACAAGTGAGGAGTCACAAATTAAATGCCATGTTAACAGAAACATGGTTTGTTTTTCTTTTAACAATGTAAAAAATACAATGTCTTTTTAAATTATTTTGTTTTACGTAGTTGAAGTTATTATTAACAAAATTGTAGACTAAGAATTAAAAGTCCGATAAAATTAATTTCACTTTTAAAAACTGAAATAAATGTTATCATACTTTTAATTCTTAGTCTATTTTGCTTAATAAAACTATCTAAACAAAAAAAAATAAAACATTGCATTGTTTTACTACCATGAAAACTTGTAAACTGAAAAATTGAAAAAAAATGTCTATTTGTGGACTTTAGATAAAGTTTCTGCACTTAAAAAAATATATTAATTTTCAGTTTTCTTTTAAATTTCTGTTTGATATTTCCAGAAAAAATTGAAATGCATATGATATCCTTAAAGCATTAAAATTATTATTTCAATTTATTTATCTATTTTATAATTTATGAAAAGTAACAATTTTATATTCATATTAAATCTAGGCCTATGATAAGATAAAAAAACAATTGGTTCATTTATTTATTTAACTTTTTTTCACTAACCGTTCATAGACACAGTGGCATAGCTAGGGGGTAGGGCGAGGGGGGGCGGACCGCCCCGGGTGCCAGCACAGGAGGGGTGACACAATGTCACCCCCAACAAAATTTTTCAACCAGGCTAAGGTGCCAAAAATAGTCTGAAAACAGTGGTGGAGACACAGGGCTTCGCAGGCGGGCATATGACCCCCCAGAAATAATTTATGACCCCCCCAGTTTTGTACCCCCGTCAGAAATTTTCTAATAAATTGTCGGGAAATTTGTGAGTAGGAAAAATAGCAATGTTTTCAGCTTTCATGTGTTTCAGTTGCTACAATCTACAAGAGACATTGTTGTAACATTTTATTGGATGATGTGGTGTTTTAACTCTGCATCATTAATAACAACAAAGTGAAATACGAAGCCAAAAGTGCAACAATTTCAGTCTTGCCTGTGTATCAATTCGATGAGATACTATTTTCCATTGAGTGAGTGATATACTTTTGAATATACCTACTAGTGTTGGGACGATTAATTGGAATCGGAATCGAGAATCGGAAAAAATCGTAACTTTTTGGGATATCAGAATCGGAAAAATTTGTGCCTATGTTCTGATTCCAAAAACAATTCTTTTAAATTTTTAACTTAATTTTCCATTATCGGTACTAATGATAAATATTTATTGTTTTTAAATTATCACTAAAACTAAACTCATAATAACATCAAAATACGATGTAAATTTATTTTACTTGTATAAAGAAAAACAAAAAAATAAACTTTGCATAAATTCTCTAGGTAACCTTTAAAAGAATGCAGTTGATTTACAATGTTCCGAAAAATGCCTAAAAATTAAATAGAACATTTTTGTCAAGAAAAATACTTTCAAACATCATTGATAATTAAATGGTACCCAGAAAATGATGCAACGGAAAATTGGACACCGGAAAATTAGCAACAGAAAATTACGTCAACCATGAGCCAATCGAGACTGTCGGATCTGGCTGTGCTGTCCATTGAAAACAAACTTACAAGACAAACAGATTTTGATGATGTCATTGACCAGTTTGCCACAATGAAAACAAGAAAACATTCATTCTAAGACCATAGTATCGAATGTCATTCTTTTGTGTATTGCCGTGTTTTGTATTTAGTTGTTCTGAAAGTGAACAGTTGCATTTTAAAAATCTTTTGATTATTTTTTGATTATTTTGTGGTATTGGATGTTGTCTTGGATCATACATGTAAACAGTAACATACCGGTCAGTAGAGTAAAGCAGAGGTAGAGCATGTATGAAAATTTAGCTACAGCTAACCATTCAGCATAGGGTGAATCGGGGTCATTGGGGTGACATTTGAGCAGACCGCCCCGGGTGACGTTTACTCTAGCTACGCCACTGCATAGACAGGAAAAATCAAAATCAAAGAACTAATACCAAAGTCTGGACTTATCACATAGATGTGAAAAAACTGTGGATTCACTAAATTCACTTAATCCAACTCCACATCAAGCCCTTTAAAAATGTTCAAATTTTTCACACCTTTTGCTGACATCTTGTAAGTAGGGTTTATCCCCACCAAGACTCCAAGCAGATGGTGAATGCTGCTTAAAAACCTAAATATTATCTATGACCATAAATTTTCACCTAAAATTCTACATCCATTTTTAAAATTTAATTAAAAAAGAAATGAGTTTTTCTTGTTTTTGCTAGAAAGTGGAAAGAGAAAAAACTTTTACCAAGTGTTCCAAGAAATAGGACTCAAGACAAACCTTTCCAAAACAGAAACTACAATCTGGAATTGGAATGAAGGGAAGTAATGGCATATGCCTTGAATCCATCATAAGAATTCAAGATGCAGAATTAGTAAATACTAAATACTTCAAATACATCAGTGTATAAATCAGTTATAACAAATTTTGTATAAGAGATAAGAAACAAAGAATAGGCTGCACTAGGGGTAGTTTCATCCAACACCACAAATTGCTACCAAGCCAAAACATTAGCCTAAAACTCAATTTATGATCTTAAATAGTCTCATCACATCAGGCTTTCATATGGATGCTAGGAAATGCACCAAACTTGATCAGAAATATCAAGACTCTCAACTGAATACAACCACTTTCTCAGATCAATGATTACAAAATAGCTTCCAGTGAATGAAGCATGTAGATTTTAGTCAGAACCATCCTTCTTTGAATCTCATGGACTCGAGCTATAGAATCACAAAGAACTATGCCAGATAACAGAAACGACATCACTTGAGGACTTTCAACAGCAGCAACAACTAAAACATGTAACTCAAAGAGAAAATAATGATATGATCAAGATGTTGAAATTCCACACTATTCAAAGAAAAATTTAGGAAGGAAGCTCCAATTGGTACTGGAAAGAGCAATAACAGTTACTGAGCTTGAGAAATCTATTTTTCTGAAAAAGTATTTTAATAGAAAGATTTTATAAATTTCAACTAAAAGTAGCACTGGATTCTTAGTTGATGAATTCCAAATGTTTCCCCATAAGGAAATAACTAATATTACCATTACTATGATTTAATGCCATAGTGTTCACTTTTCATTTTTATGAATGTATTCCTCTTCCAAAGCCTAGTTTTGTTGCAGTTGAAGGTTTGCTTTTGGTTGTATCCTTTCTTATCAAATTTCTTCAACTCTGTCAGAAATGTGACAACAGCTTCTTCATTGGCAGCCTCTCCAGTAATTTTTATATTTTTAAGTCCAAACCTGATTTGAATAACCAGTCTTACTCGCAGCATATAGTTTGGCATCACTAATAGCATTTTATTCCTTGCTAAAATCTTTATATAGGCTCAATGCTTTCTAATGTATCAAGTTGGAACAAGTTTCCATATCTTTCATCTTTTAGTGCTTTTTCCATTTTAACTTCTGCATACAATGTTTTTCTATTTTAGCATCAAATTTCTAATTTTTCACTTAAAGGAAGCATTTTACAGATTCTCTTTGACATATCAGAATTGTCTTATTACTCTTGCACTTTGGTGCCATTATTAATAAAATATCCTATTACTAAGTTTAACACTGCAATACCTCAACCAATATTTGGGAGTGAGCACCATTTTTACGATACATCATAAGCTTATTTGCAACTCTTCCAACCACAAAGAAATATATTTGACCTATGAGGCAAACCAATTATAAAAATTAAATTAATTAAACAAAAACATTTCATTAGTAAATGAACTAAATTTTTTATGATTAATTTGTGCTTTTTCCCTTAGATTCTGATGACTTTCTAGACATTCAAATTGATTAATTTTTTCAATATTTTCAAAATATTATTAAAGGCTAACATTATTATTCAAAAATTGCATTATCTATGTCTTTGTTCTTTATATTTGACTCCTTTGAAATATATTTTGCAAAGAAGGTTTAGTTTAATAGAACTTTTGAACATCAAAGTTTTTTTCTGATTGGGCAGCTGCAAGATTAGGTGAAACTGCAGTTGGTATATCCGCATATGGTGATGTCCTACTGCATTCTGTATTTTCTGATTATGACCTCTTTAAAATGCATGCTCAGTTAACATTTGGCTATAGGAAGCATTCCTTTGCAGCTATAATTAGATATTTCAATGACTAGTTTATTCCCTAATATATCATAAATGGTTTATTCTATATTTTAGAGCTTTTCACCTCATTACAGTAAGCCTATAAACTGTTTTTAAATTCTACTGCTATCTTTCAGTTAATCTTTTTATTTGTCTGCAATTGGTAACTGGTATATAAATTCATAAGATATGCTAATATACAAAAAAAATGATTTACATTTAAATTATACGCTCATAAGAAAATATATATTCAAAGCTTTAACTGCAATCAAAACAAGCCAAAATAGTTTGTTGTACTGCATGCCTAAGTAGGTATAATACTAAAAATGTTTCTTGTGATAACTTATAAAACTTTATTTTAAAAATTCTTTTTAGTTTCTATTTTAACAGCCTATAAAATACAATTAATGCTCTTCTATTTAGTTTAATAAAAAGTCATGTCCCCATATGACTGATAAATACCTCCATTGCATGTTTGCTGTAAGAAGTCGTATTAAGTATTTCATGTTAATATGAAATTGTTCAGGGAAAAATTGTATTAAAGATGATCATAAAAATTTTGAATCTTAAATTATCTTATTTTATTTCATAGGTGCTTCTGTTTGTATTTTGTATTTGTGTATTAATCAGCATTGATGGTCTCTTTATTTTTCTTGTAGCAAGTCCTAACAACAAGACAGAAACAAATGCAGAAAATTTAATTGATGGAGTGGAACCCTCACAACAAAGTACAAGTTTTGACTTCCTGGCTCTCTGTTCAGCTCCAACATGGCTTGGCCCAGGAAGAAGACGTTCAGGCAGACGGAAATCCCGCTGGCCGGTATTTCACATTTTTGTTTTATCATTTGCCACTTTATATAATTATGCTTCATGATGTTGAAGTGATTTTTGCTTACATTCAGATTTATATCTTTGGAATATATATATATATATATATATATATATATATATATATATATATATATATATATATATATACTATTGCACATTGAGTGCTGGTGCTAATAAAATAGTGCCTGATGTATAATAACAAAGCTAAAAGTTCTACTAATAATAAATATACATTTATTTCCTCACCAGTATCACAACTCTGTTAATAAAATGTATATTTATTAATATATATATATATATGATTTTTGATGTGAAAGCATCTGAATACATTATATATGTTCAATGTGTGAGTGCTGTTATCAGATCATATATAAGTAGATTTGATTGAATCTATTTCTTATATATATTGAGAGATTTTGATATGTGTATTTGTGTAGCCATATTCATCAGATATTTATTTTTATTTGAAAAATATCAAATAACTTTATAACATTAAGTGAATTGAATTATTTATTCAACATTTTTCATAATGTTTTCATTCAGTTAAGTATTGTAATATATACTTTTGCAAGATTTGTTTGCCCTAGCATTCTGACCTTCTCAGATTTCTACTAAATGTTAAATATGTTACTAAATTGTCAGGTTCATTAATATGGAAAAATTGTCCCAGCAAATAATAAATTTTCATGATAGTAATACTTTTTGCTGTGAAGATTTTGTTGGTCACTCAGAATAACTCAGAACATATTAAACATATCTTCCCCAAAACCATCATCTACTAAGTTTGGCTCTTTATAAATTAGTATGAACAGTTTCTTTATGTTAAGACATCTCACCAAATTCACTTTTGAATTTTTGAAGACTAAATTTGTTAATAAGCTTTTAATATTGGTTTGAAGAGACACAATACATTTTTTAACATTTATGAATGACTCTGGGAAGATCTACTAACAAATTATGCTAATGAGATCACTTTAGCTCATTCATTGTTCAAAATGTATGTCAGAAACACTGAATAGCTGTACCATGGGAAGCACTCTCATCAGCATCTCTTTCAAGGTCAAAAATAATATTTTTACTGAAATAATTCAAGATTCAACACTACTTAAAATGGTTTGAATGTTTACTTGAATTTAATCTTTAATTTGAGCTGTTTTCAACAAAGCATCAAAAAGTCAGTTCAATATTAGAAATATGGCTGCAGTAGAAAATTCATGTTGTTAATTATTTGAGAATTACAATATTGCATTGTGAGGAATGAAATAACTTGTGGTGGCTCTATCTATTAGTACATTAGTATATAATACTTTTGTTTGTACTGTTATGCATATCTATGGTTAGGAGCTTAATACAGTAGCTACTAAAACATATGACTTGAAAACATCAAAATAACTTTGCCCTTTACAAGGTTAAACAAATTGCCAAACTGTTGGTACTTTAAAAAATGTGAAATTCATTCTTCAACTGGTCAGTTTAGTATTTGCAATAAGGCAGTAATTTCTTATTCTTAATCTCCACTGCTATTGCTATCCTGAAACAATTCAATGAATTTATTTTAGAAAATTTTAATTTGTAATTAACTTTATTTGAAAACTGTACACTTTATATTTTTCTTTTATCAAATTCTTAAAAATAACACCACTAATAGGGAAAATTATTTTAATATAGAAACATGCATATCAGTTTTTGTCTCAAAACAATAATGTAAAAAAATGTTCACATTTGTATAGAGAATTTAGTGTTGTTTTTCATTTAAAAAAATGATTCCTAGAATAAATTCTTTTTTTTTAATTTCAGAAGTCGACTTTCATTCATTATATTTTATTTATTTCAACTTTTAACCAAATTACATTTACATTGTATGTCATTATAAAACTGAGTTCATTTCTTTTTGACAGCTTTACCAAGTATGTTGTATTTTCATTTTTGATATAATTTTCATTATAAATGAATTTGTGTGGATCAATTTGTTTATTAAATGATTACAAGCATCATAAAAATAGTATGATAGGCAAACTTTAAAAAAAAATGTATTCCATTAATCTCATCTGTTTATATTGTGAGTTTTTTGTTGCTTTTATAATTTCAATTGGGGTTTTCTTCTGTATTAACAACATTTGACTTTGTCCATGTTATGAGCTCTACTCTTGTTCAAGAAACAGACACTGATGCATGAATGTGTTTGTTGTATGTGTAGAAACATCTAATTCAAAACTAATCATTTTGCATCTACAACCTTTGTTCCATTTGGGTGAAGCACTAAAATAGATGAATTTGCACATGCACTGTTGTATGCTGCTTTTTTTATTAATTTTTCTTTTTTCTAATTTTTTTGTATATATATATATATATATATATATATATATATATATATATATATGTATGTATGTGTGTGTGTGTGTGTGTGTCTGTGTGTATGTGTGTATGTGCATATTTATTGTTTACTCTTCTTTAACACTTGTAAAATGATGACCAAAAAAGGAAATTCTGTTGAATCAAATTTTGCTAATTGGAAACAAGTTACAACTACACAAAATGATTCAAAAACATTGAAAAATACACAGAATTTATAATACCACCTGTCAAAATTTATTTTGAATTAAAACAATTCATCAGTAGTTTAATTTATTTTTCAATTATATAATCCATCTTTTCATGACTGTCAATTAAAAAAAATGTAAAAATACAATTATTTAAAAAAGATGCATATTTGGAATGCTTAATATGGTAAAAAAATGTTTATTCTGCCTGCCTTCTCTTGGAATTTTGCACTTGCCTATTTCCCTGCTAACTTATCCCCCACCCCAATAAGTTTAGCTCTTTAGCACATTGAAACAAATCTATTTATTGTGGTGTTTGTGATCATGACTATTTGCCTCTATATATGGCTAACAACATTTCTAGGTATTAATGTTCTGAGTACACACTGCTTGGCTGCAATTTCCCAGTGGAGTTCTCAGTTTGAACACAAGGTAAGAAGTATTTCTCATTTGTTAAGTTATGATGTGAAGTACTTATTTGTTTATTTCTTTTATTGAGAAATACAAGAGGAAAATAATCGCATGTGCTATTCTTACAAAACAGCAATTTCAGTTTTCAAATAAAAAAAAGTAAATAAATTGGTATTTATTGGAATAAATAAATATATAATACCATTCAAAGTAAAAAATAATGAAACCAATAAATAGTTAACTTTGAAAATCTAATAATGTAGTAATTAACAGTTAAAAGAAAATTTTATAAGGCTCCTTAATATTTTAAGCATTCCATTTCTCAAAACACTGATAATGAAAAACATTGAAATAGATCAGTCATTATACTTGGTGACTGTCACACTTTAAATGCAACAGAACAAGAAAATATTAGCTGACTTATTTTTTGTTTCTAATTTATTAAGTTGCTTCTTTTCCTATTTTAGTTGCTTAGAATTTAAATAGCATCTGCGATACCAAATGAAAATTATTTTAAAAGCTCAAAATAATTAAAACATGAAACTGTATAATATTAGGCAATAATTTAAAAATCATTTTTTTGTTTTCTTCATAATTGTTCAAAATATTAAGAGAGATCCTTAGTGAAAGTAAAAATACCATGTCTTTTCTGTACATTCAAACTATTTATAACATATTAAAATGAAAGTAAGCAAAAAATATTCCCAGTATTTAGTATAGTTTTACAAGTGAATTTTCATTATTCTGATGAAGAAAGACATTATTTAATAAACCATGTATATGCTTTATGAAGTAGGAGAATTGATTCTAAATGATTTTTTAAATTCTAAGAATGATTTTTTAATACATAGAAGGAATAAAAAATAAAAATTATGAGATTTTAGGTTATAATTATACTAAAAGAGTTTAATTTTGACCAATTTTAACCTTAAAGAAAAGTCATACATTGATAGTAGTTGACCATCATGCAAGTGCAGACAATTATTTATGTAAAGTATTGGTTTCATTAAGTAAGCTACATATATACTATGAAAGGTTGAACTTAAATCATGTTTATAGAATACTACAAAGAATTCTAATTTCATTGTATCTTGATTTTTATCAGGAAAGATACTTTTAAATAATAAGTGATAAATAGATCAAATAGATAATACTGTAATAGTAATTTTTGTTCAGTTGCTTGACTTTTCTTACAAATAGTAACTTGGTTTAGAGATATTCTCTTTTGGGAATATAACAAATAAAATTTGTTAGGATACAAGCACTACAGAAGGAAAATAAAATCTAGCAATGTTTTATTGCACTTTATTTCCTCTCTGGTGAGTTCTCATTTCAAATTGAAAGTTAATAAACAAGTTAAGATAAAATAAATCTAATACATTTGTAAATGACTGGTTTTGAAATTTGCCTTATTTTAATTCTTTTATACTATATTGGTTTTTGACCATTTATATTTTTGTTTATCATTCCAAGCAGTTTTTTTTCTGCTCATTGACCTTGTTGAGAATTCTTGGCAATTTGTAAATTTTTCTCATATCCCTGATAAATAGTGTATTATAATGTGTACATATATGCACACATACATTCAACTACAATATCATACTTTAGTGTAATATAACAGTGATTTAGTTTGCTTTTGTTTTTTTTAATACTTTAAAGAAAAAAGATAGTTAAATTGTTAAAAATATTTAGGTATTATAATGATTTATGTTAGCCTTAATTTTCACAGTTATGAAAAAAAAGAATGTTTTAGTCTAAAGTTCTGAGACAGTGTATTAATACTAACTTGTATAAACAACTCTGTTATTTTCATAAAACCAAGTGCATGCCGCACCTTCAATGAGCATTCAAAAAACTCTTATTTTCCACACATTTAATTTTCTCCACTGAGGATAATTCAATTTTATTTTATCAATTTAGAAAATTTTAAAAAATTAGACTTCCTTATTTTGAAATATTCTTTGGTTAGCTTTACTGAGACTTTATAGTGATTCAGATAAAAAAAAAAACAGTTTTACATAATAAAATAGGTTTATTCATAGATATAAATATATACATTGGCTGAAAATAAAACTGTAACATCTTCAATATGTGTGTCAATTTACTCAACATTAAACATGCAGGTTATATAGATGAATGCGTTGAACAATGTTCTGGGTCTACGTTTTTCAATGTTCTTTCCATAACCAAAAAAAGTGAGTAAGGGTTGTAACTTATGGTACCTGGCATCATGTTAGGCTTGTGTGTCATGGACCTTCTGAGAGATAGTATTATTTAGGTCTATGTTATGCAAGAAGGCAGAACTTGCTCTCTTCATTGAACATTACAGAGTACTAGTCAGTCTCCCAGATGATCCTTACTTTACTAGAAACATGCATGACAACGTTGTTGTATAAGCTGAAGTCCTGCTAGAGACACATGCCAATAATTACTGCAAATAATTTTCATTGAGATTTTGTTAACACTACTGGAGCCACATTTGATCTGATCTTTGCAGTAGATGCTTTGCAGTCTGCCTTTGCAATATGTTGATGTTGATGAGCGAGATGTTCATCAACATTAATATATTGTACTAAATTAATATATTGTATAATATATTGTACTACATGGCCATCTAGAATGTAGCCTATGGCTGTAGGAATGTTCATTGGACCACTGTTTCCAACACTGAAGCACCACTGTCTAACATGTACAGCAAATCTCTTAGACCTATAATCTGTCCCCTCTCAAACAGTTCTTGAACAAAACAATCTCTGTTGGCAGTAGACTCTTTCACCACATTGAACTTTATCACATTTATGTCTAAAACTCATAGATGGCATACTGTTATGAATTGCTATGTCATAAGATGGCTGAAGATTTTGAAAATTTTATCAGAATATATTCTTTATACTATTTACATTGTTCAGACTGTTGTCCTCAACTTCATTGTTTCAGCTGTTGTATGCTCTAGCTTTCTTCAAGTGATTGGAATTTCAAACTGAACCCTTTATTTTGGCCACTAGTTCCACATGACATGTCTCTTCCAAATGTCTTAGTAACTCTTTAACTCTTTGTTCACCTCAGCTGTAGCCAGGTACTGAACTCACAACTCTTTGTGTCAAGTCACTGGATTCAACAACACTTTTATCCACTGGGTCATATGTCCTTCAAGACATCAGTGTATGAATTTTGGGGACTTATAAACCTAATGCTTAAATAACTGTTTTTTAAAAGAGCTCATATTACAATTTTTGCTGTTATTATTATTTTTCTCTAACACATCATATTAGTGGAGATTTTTGTGGCCTAGCAGATGTGCTGATTCCTTAAGTTTTCGTATTTTCCAGTCATGTTCTCTCTCTGTTATTACAACTTCATCCCACAGGGGGAAGTGATCTCCCTTTTCCCTCCATATGTGGTCAGCTATGCCTGATTTTTCTATTTTCCCTCATATTATGGCTTTACAGTATTCTTGCAGTCTTACCTTAATTCAGGGGCGGGGTCTGTGTCACCTCTATATTTCTTACCACAGGCACAAGGGATGGTGTACATGGAGTCCTTCAAAGATCCAGCATGATCTGGATAAATCCTTCAGACATGAATTCAATGCAGTCAAGGCCCACCAAGTACAGAAATTGAACAGATTGCAAGATCAGAAGGTGATGCACAAGGTCCATCACCCCTCCCCAACAGTGAACAAATTAATCAATATTGGTCAACACCACCTGAGTACCTCTGAGTAGTCAGTACTGAACAAGGATCTTGACTTTGCAACAACCGTCAGGTGGATACCATATTGGACATCATTGCCTGAATCATAGAATCAGTGCATATGCTAGGCCACAAAAATCTCCTATGTGAGCCAAGCATAGACATTAATACAGTATGGGAATGGAGTGCTAGAGATAAACAATATCAACAAAAATTGTAAAACATGGTTACTGTGAATTCATCAAAGACACATGGCCGAGTAGATAAAAGTTGGTTGAATCCAGGGACTTGACCCAAAGAGTTATGTTCAATACTTGGCTACAGCTGAGGTGAACAAAAACTTGGAGAGATGAGTTAAAGGGAGATAACTGATACTGAAACATCCAGAAGAGGCATAGCATGTGGAACTAGGACAGTCTACCCTGATTGACAAAATAATGGATTCAGTTTGATATTCCAGTCACCTGAAGAAGGCTGGTGCATACAATGGCCAAAACATTGTGAATATATCAATGAAACTGAGGGCAACATTCTGAATAAAGTAAATAGTGTAAATAATTACAATACCTCATCTCTGAAATATAGACAGAGAATATATTCCATTTTCTATTATAGACATACTATATCCTGTTGAAAATCAGCATTGTACTTCAAGGTGTTGCAATTTTCTTTTCTTTCAGTGTATATATTTCAGTACTTTTGAATATTTATATAACTATTCATGTGAAGTTAATAAGGTTTAAAAAGTCATAGTTAATCAATAAAAATATGATCTTATTTTTCATTCCCAATTAAATTTTTCTTGATGCAATTCATTTTATATTTTCATAAAGTTGTTCCTCAATGAATGATAAGGAGAGTTTTTTATTTTGATTATGTTTTAATGAAAATGAAAAAACAAAAACATATGTCATTCTATGAAGTATAGTAGCCAGTTTTGAATTTTTATCATATTTGAACCAAGCACAAAGCAGTTTGATATCCTTTTTTATGTTGTGTTTATTTTGTTATTTTGCAATTGTTTTGCTGACTTTTGTTGCAGCTATCCTGGTATAATTTTGTTATGACAACTGATACTGAATATAAAATACACAAGAAAAGTCAATAGCATTTACAGAAATACCCAGAGCACATTATTTCCATTGACTAATTTAAATAAGTTTCCTTTAATTAATATTCTTTCATAAACAAATAACATTTTCCCCTACCAATCTCCTTTTTAAGTGAAAATGATTATTATCATGAATTCAAATGCAATAATAACTTCTTTTTTTTTTTTTATTAATGATTACTAATTTAACATTGATGCTTTTTATTACTGTTTTTATTATAACTATTTCTACTATAACTGGTCCAAGTTTAAATTTTGCCATCATTACTGTTGCTTCTAACATTTAATCATCTTGGAATTATTCAAATTAAAATATTTTAAAGGTTATCTATGAAATAAACTTGGAATTATCACTGATTATGCAT
>CAHIKZ030000318.1:280000-692500 GCA_903632075.3 Acanthosepion pharaonis | reverse complement strand
TAATTCATGACCAACTCACAGCAAGAGAAAATTTTCTGCACTTGCCACTGCCGCTATTGCTGCTGTTGTTGTTCAAAAAGAGAAAAGAGGGAAGAGAGAAAGAAAGAGAAATTATTTTTTGAAACCTTGGAAACATTTTTTGAATGTTAGATCATGCTGGGATGTGTTTGATGAAAATTGTTTTGTCTTTAGGGGTTTCTGTTTGCAGCAAATATATTAAGGTTCTGACAGTGAAGAGAAGGATAAAAAAACAATCAAATGGATTGTTATGAGCAGTTAAAGTCATTTAAAACCATTTTGTAAACAAATTCAACTTTTCTAAATTAAATGAAAACATTTTTAAATTCAAATAACAGAAAATGCTTATAAAAGTACCCTTGCTCTGTATTTAAGCCAAACAATTCATTTTGAAACTGGATGGAACAGATTCAGTTCTTTGTGTAAAAAGAGTCTTTGAAAGTAGTTTAAACATTATAGACCTAATAAAGGAATTTTCCTTGTATACTGCTTATGCAAACTGGAGTCTTTTTTAAGTAAATCAAGGAAAGAAAAAATATATAATAAGCACTGAACTATTTCAACCTTCAATATTTAAAATGTAAAAATAATCTTCCAAAAATCAAAGCAATTATCTTCTTTATATGAAGGAGTTTATATATAGCATAAAGGACGTGCATTATTCCTTTTAAAATGTGCTATCTATTTCCTAAGGAAACTGCATCAATATTATTATGATAAGCTCATAAACACCAAATTGTGATTTTTCTCATGTATATGTATAAACAACACAAAAATGTGTATATTTAAAATCCACTGACATTCATAAAGATTCCGTCTTAATTGGTGTTTTGAGGCTATTGTTTTATTGATTTGCTAACCATCATATATTAGTGTTTATTATTATTATTAATAACAGTACTGCAAATATGAAAACTTTCAAAAATGATACTATTAATGATAATATTAAAATTATCTCTATCAATTAAACAATACCCCTATTAATAAATATATCAAAGTTAATCCTTACCCAACCATCAGAATCCTCAAGTGGAAAATAACTGTGATATTCACTTCAGGCCTTATAAAAAAAAAACAAAAAAAAACAACTTATTAGCACTACAGAAATGAGGAAAAATTTTCTGTGAGTAATAATATGTTAACACCTATAAATGAGGATATAATGATGCTCAATGAATTGAATGCACAAAAATGCCAAAATAGAAGCCTAAAATCTTTTTGAATCATTTCTTTTTTACACTTACATACATGATTAGATATGTGTTTATATATATATATATATATATATAACCAGGGTTACTTTAGCATGCAGGCACTATTGTTTTTGTTTTTCACTTTTAATTTTATTTACTTAAATAAAAAATTACTTAAGGTTAATTCCAGATCAAAAGGAAATCCAAAGAAACTTCACTTTAGTCCTAAAACAACAAAAACAGACTGTGCAAAATTATACAAAAACTTAACATTTTAATTTGTTCTTCAGTATTAATACTGAAAAATGATTCAATATCAATGGATATTCTTGATACTGAAAAAGGCTAAAATATATATTTCTTGCCTATAATTATAAACAATGAAAAACAAAAAAGGTTGTTTCAATGTTTAATAAAGATTTTGTATATCTAATTGAAAAATGTTTTAATATTTCTCATGTCAGCAAACATATTTAAACTGCAAAACTGCATTTCTTATCCTTTCATCATTAAAAAGCAATGAACAGCTTGATATTTGATTAAGTTCTTAAAAAGCTATTTTTTAAATTTAACCCCTGTTATAAAAGAAAAAAATAAAATATTTAAACTGAGCTCATGTATATTTCACTTTTATTCACTTCTAAAACAACAAACATTTTGATGCTTTGACAATTTTCTAGTTAAATCAGTTGATTTAGATATCAGAGGTTATTTTTATTTCTTAAAACAAAGTTGAAAATATATTTCTAGCTCTTTCTTTGTAATAAAACAATGACTAAACATCTTAATGTTTGGTTAAGTTTTTGAATGTCTGTTTTGAAAAGTACCCAAATGATATTCTTGGGATCAGTGGATTCTTAAAACTGAAAAATTAGCAAATATATATTTTTGTGCTTTCTTGGTTACAAATAAATTAACAGCTTTTGTGTATCCAATTTAATTTATTCTGCTCAAGTCTATCCACCAAGCAGACTAGTCAGATAATGTACCATAGTGTCTTCTCCCCTATTCACATAATTTCATTCTTTCTAGTTTGTTCAGGTAATTTCTCTTCTGTGAGCCAAAATTTTCATTATTTGTAATAAAGATAATGTATTTAGCTACTTTAGAACTTACCACTTCAATTCTATATCTCAAAGTTTCTAATGATGACATTTCATTTTAATCACATATCTGTGTCTATAAACTTTAATTCTCTAAAAAGATTATGTTAACTAAATTTCAAAACCAGTTAAACTCATTACAACTTAAAAATTATTTAAGAATTACATGTCAAAAATTGTAAAAAAAAAGAAATAATGAGAGAAATATTAAACTTTTATCTGATTGCATTTTAAGAACTATTTTCTTTTAAAGGATTTTTTTTACAACATATGATAAGTAAACTGAAGGCAGAACTAAAACAAATATATATATATATATATATATATATATATTTATTTAAGGGCATATATTTATAAACTATCTTTTCCAAATTTCATATATATAATATTTCTGTTTAATCTTACTTTAGATTTATTTGGGGAATACATAGTCTGTATATAATTGAAGTCTTCTCACTTAAATAAAATAAGTCATAAATCAATAATAACTAAATGTTAAAAATCTTAATTGATTAGTAATATAACTAAAAATAAGATAGGATATCATTAATGATTAATCAACAGAGATTTAGTTAATCATTAATGGTATCCAAATTTAACAAATAGTATCTTATTTTTTTCTCAAATTTAAGAAAATACAAACCACAATTTCCATCTATTGCTTCCTGAAATATATTTAAATTTGGTTTTCCAAGTCTGATGAGGTTTGGAAAACCCACTTTGGAGGTGGAAATTTTTCATCCTGAGAAAAGGGACTTCTCATAAATAATTGTTTTTACATGTTTTATACTTAAAATTAAGAACATTATTTCTTTTTGCCTACTCTCCCTATCTATCTATCTATCTATCTATCTATCTATCTATCTATCTATCTATCTATCTATCTATCTATCTATCTATCTACTTAATTTTGCTTGATAGTAATACATATTTCAAATTTTCATTTCAATCATTTTTTTTTTATTTTTAGTTAGCCTTTCATGAAAAATTCAACAGCCAATGCTTTTAACCTTCCATTCCAGGACTGTATACATGTGTGCAGTTACCACATACTTGTTAACTCAGTTTTTGATTTACAGATACTGGTGGTATAATTAAGATCCCTCAGGAAACAAGAAAAGGAAAACCAAAAAAAACAAAAATTCACATTCACACACTTATTTTACACTATGAAAAATTCACTGTACTTTGAAGAGTTTTCCCCAGTTAATTTTTATAATTGTTTCTCTGGATTCTGTTTGCCCCAGTTATATAGTTTAAGTATAATTCTGAATTGGATACTTATCACATATAGACCACATCAAGTAATATGGTCTTGTTGTGCTATTTCAATTTTTACATTTGTAAAAAGTTTATCCTGAAATTTGAATCAGGAAAAACTAAAAAAAAAACCTTCCCCTTCTTATGTTTCAATCATATTGACATCCCCAAAATTAAATATTTTTTGAGAGATCATTCAGTATCTGAAATGTAGAGATTCGTCATTTCTTGCATGTTTTCATTTGGTTATGTTCCATTTTTTCCTTATTTAACACAAATTGACTGAATGGTTCTGTCAAAGACCTGTGTACCAAGTGTGTGGTAACAACACATGTATGCATTACCTGGAATGGAAGGGTGCACATGTCTTGGGAGACTATTCAGATAGGTTAGTAGTAGTATTCTCCAAATTTTTCTTTACTTTTCAGTTATTGCTTGATCTCTACTTTGGTTGAAACACAATGTAAGGAAGGAATAAAGAGCATAGTCACAATAGATTTTAAAAGAAATCATGGTTGGCTCTTTCTATTAGATATAATTATTAATTTTTAAGTAAACTGCTTCATATTTTTAGATATCCTCTTAGAAAATCTCTAAGGTGTCTTTATGATGGCACTTAAGATCAGAAGAAAAATGTCTTAGATGAATCCCAAACTGAAAACAAAGCCAGCATACCTCACCAATTCTTTCAGTGGGTTATTTCTCTTCTGATCTTTCCAAATTTATTTATTCATTTTTTTAACATTTTTTTCTTTTCTAACAAAAATTTTATTGAAAAAATTATTACTTCTTTCTATTATTAGTTTCATTTTTTATACAATGATTGCTGTCACTCCTGCCACTTTTAAAATTTAGGAATAACATTTAGCAAAATTATTCAGAAAAATTTCAAAGAAATTAAATATTTTTTTTCAAACAAAAAGTAAAATGTTTATTTAAGAAAATGTATGTTCATTTAAGTGAAAGGTAAAATTTTAAAAGAATTAAAAGAATTTGTTATTTAAATCTAAAAGAAATAAAAATTTTTCTTTTAGATTTAAATAACAAAATAGAATTTTTAGAGCAAAATTCTATGGGTACTCAGTTAATTAAAATCACTTCTAATTGGAAGAGCTGTAAGAAAATTTATTTAAATTAGTCTTCATATTTCAATTTGATAATTAATTAATTATTTCTTTCTTATTAAAAATGGTTCCAGAAATAAAAAAAATTAAAGAGCATTGTAAACTTATTACTGGAAATAAAAAAAATAATTTTCTGTTATTATTCTGGCAATGATCTTTTATTATAAAATATTTGTGATAACAGCATAAGCACATGATGATACCAGTGTACAAATCAAGATCAAATAAAAATAGTCAGATATTTATAGAAAAGTCCTCAAATATTCAATGTTGAAAGACACAAGGATTATAGCTAATTTGAAGTAATTCTGCTTGAATTAACCATTGGATTCAGCTTATTTGTAATACAAAAAAAGAAAATTAAAAAACAAAACATTACAGACTGTATAACAGTACCTGATGCTTTCATTTTAATGAAAGAAGAAAATAATTTATTTTTTAATTTGATATTAGTGAAGAAAAGAAAAAATAATACCAAAGAGAAAGTGTTTTCAAACTTTTTTGTGAATGTAACTTTGTGTTTTTTCAATGATTATTTTAGACAAATTAATAATTTCTTTTTCAAATACGGAAATTTGAAAGAAATTTCAGTAAATTAGCCAGATATATAATTTATATGAAACTGATTATTTTCTTTAATTTTTTTCTTACAGAATAAAATAATTTATTCAAAGAAATGTGTCTATTCTAGTTGTCTTTTACTCATGAATTTTGTGATTTAGTTTTAATCACATTTTGAATGTATACTGATATTTGTGGGAATGATTTTCTTTCAATTGGTACTGACTTATAATCAGTCTTTCTTTTCTCTCATCTTGATTTCTAATTTAGTCATTTAAGTACTACTTATCAGTTGCTGTCAAATTGTTGGAGATAATTTACTACTGACTGCTTAATAATTTAACCCATGTTCTTGTTATATGTAACCATAAAATCAAAAAACCGAAAATAACCCAAAGAAAAAGAAATTGTGATTTCTTTAATTAACAAGATGCTAATTTTTATGATAAGGAAATGGAGCATATTTTCATTTTAGAATTTCACTTTTGGATTATAAGCTTTCCATTTTCATTCTATGATTTTGAATTGCATGTCAGGCACCAATGTTTTACAAGCATTTGCAATGATGTCATTGAAAATTGTAAATTCAAAATGAAAAATGGATAGAATCAAAACTTAAACTTAAGGAATGAGAAACATATGCTAGGCCACAAAAATCTCCTGAGCCGACCAAGCATAGAAATGAATACAATATGGGAACCAGTAATAAGGAGTGCCAGAGAAAAGTGATAATAACAACAAAATTTGCAATATGAGCTCTGGTAAAAACATAAATGATAACAGCAAAAATTGCAATATGAGCACTGGCAAAAAATGGTTGCTGAAGACATTAGGTTTATAATACCCAGAAATTCACATACAAATGTCCTCAAGGACACATGGCATAATGGATAAAGGTGTTAGATTTAGTGACAGGACCCAAAGAGTGTGAGTTCAATGCTCAGACTTATGTGATAAAAGTAATTCTTGTATCTGATACTGTATTCATATTCTCAAAATATGAGTTACTAAATCAAAGAATTCTTTTTCTTTAATTTTAAATACTACTAAACATATTATAAAATAGATGGTGAAAGTGTTCAAATATAAAAAACTCAGTCATGCACAGCTTCCCTTTATGGTTGCAGTATGTATGTATTTTATCAAGAGTGACTACCACATTGCCAAGATTGTGGCCACATAATTCTCTGTTGTTATAATATTCTTTAAAATCTTAGTTTAAAATGTACTGTACAGTAACAATTTTCAAGCTGGTCATTATTAATACTGATAATTTCTTCTTAATATTATCTATAAAAATGAATTTGTGTAAGCATTTGTTGATTAAAACTGAACTTTCATTATTCAATTCCTTAAATTTTAAATAAACCTATTGATAAATTTATGCTGCTTTACCTTTTTATTCTGAATCAAAATATTTTGTTGATTAGTAAATTTTATTTTATCTTATCACAATAATGTTTTTTTTTATAAATCTGTTTCTTTTTTTGTTTTAAGTTAAAGATTTTATAATTTTCCTTAGATTTTAATATTCTTAATATGATTAATCTATTTTCAAATTCAGGCTATTATATTTAACAGATAAAAGTTTTTTTATTTTCTCTATTTCCAATCATAAAAACATGAAATAACATTTGAGAGTGACAGACTGGTTATAAGGCAAAGAATGTGAATTTTTAAAAAGTCTTTTTACTTGCAGATTTGATATAACAAAAAACTCTTTCAGACTATTTTCAAATTTAAATATCCATGAGCATCTATTTCTGGGTGTTATATTAATATAATTAATAATTAATAGAAACCATGATTAATACTGTACCAATTTGTGAAGCTTTAAAATAAATTTCATGACAAGGTTGAACGGATTTTAAAATTTTCATTGCTGTCTATAGGGCACAATATTGTCATAAAAATCAATGCTTGAATCTCTCATGATCTATGAATCAACTGTAGGTTTCCATTCTTACTCAGAGCATAAAAGAAAACATCATATTACCTTGAAATCAAATTTCTTTAATTTGTTTTTTATCTATAGTTTGCCATAAATTTCAAGTCTCAAACTAGAATAATAATATAATAATAAATTTATAATAAATTTAGTTTTCTTGTATAATAACGTGTTTTCTTGGTCCAACACCCTTTAAATTTTGGGGCTGACACACGCAAAAAATATACTGATAGCTTATACCAGGATAAGTCCCTCAATCCTGGCCAAACTGGGATATATGATAATACTGTCTCTAGTTATATTCAGCTACTTAAATGTGAATAGATTGCTCTTGTCCTCCACACACATATGTGTGTGTGCATAGAAATTATAAAAAGGAGAGAGATCTATTATTGTAATTTTTATTGATCTGAAAAAAAAACTTTTATTTTTAAAATTAACTGCCACAATTCCCTGACAAGCTGATCAAACTTATTTTGTTATAATCTTTTTAGTTTATTGCACAAATACTTTGATTTTTAAAGATAAAATTAAAAAAAAAACCTGATTTATCATTTATTTCATTTTAATACAAAATAATTAAAAGTACTTGTAATGACAAAAGTATGCAGGTGTAAGCTTTAAGAAAGCTTTATTCTACTGAGAATACAAGGTTCATGGATAGTGTCCTTTTATAGTCCCAGTAAACAGAAATATCTCTCTCAAAGAGGAGAGTAACAAAACAAGGGGAGGCATTATTCATAACACTACTCATTTTGTTTTCAGTTAAAATCAAGTTGCAGCTGAAAACTATGATTCTAAAATATTGAAGTCATACAATTGCTGCATGCATAAAATGCAGCAGCAGATAGATTAAAACATTTTTCATGTATGCTAAGCCTAATGCAATGATTTTTTCCCTAAAAATTGTCTTATAGTTCTTATCTAAATAAAAACTGTAATGGAACTGTTTGAAAGGAATTTTTCTTAATATTCAGTAAGTTTTATGAATATCCTGGACTTCTTGTTTGTTTGCTTTTTGTTTCTTTTTCCCAACATTTCAAGTAATTCATCTGCCAGCCTTTTGTCTAATATTAAATTTATTTTATAATACCAGTTTTCTGATAATATGGAAAAATCCCTTTTGTCTAGCATGGAAATTGATATATGCAAGTCATCAAAAAGCAAAGTAAAGAAATATAATGCAAGAAAAATATTTAGGGTGACTCTAACACAAAACAAAGCAGTACTATTGATAAACAGCAGACTCTAGACAAAAATTGGTGCCACTTGTTGTGCATGTGTTCTACTGATTAGTGTATCCTACCACCACATTTATATCCTACACTATCTAATGTAATGGGTAAAGCAAAAACAGAAGGAGAGATGCTATTTATTGTTGTATTATAAAATTTAAAATAAAAAAAAATTATAAAATAAGAAATTTGACTAAAGAATCATAAAACAAGATATTTGAATCCTTTAAATAAAAACATCCTGAATGTCTCTTAACATATCAAGAAAAAAACAGGACAATGCCTTAATAATGTAGGATACAAATGTGGTGGTAGGAGACACACTAAAGCAGAAACTAATCAGTAGGACACATGCTAAAGCAGCACTCAAAAATTTCACCTGAAGAAGGCAGAAGAATGAACCAACCAAAATATTAATATGAAAATTTGGTGAAAATTTAGTTCTTGCATAACCACTAGCTTACATGTATTGCTTTTGCTAGCATATAACTTTTAAATGTCTTAATAATTTCTATAATCAGTGTTTTAAAATATATTTCAGCTATAGGTGTTTCATTGCCTTATTGTTGTATTGGTTTACTTTATTGAAATAATACTTAGTTTATTGAATTTATTTTTGTTGTAAGTTGTAAAATGTTTTCATGTTTCTTTTAAAATAGATAAGAACTTTGTAATATTGGTTTTAGAAATGTTTGCAGCAAGAAATTGTTTTATAGCTTAATTTATAGAAATAATATCAGTATTAATGATTTTAGATAATACATGGATTATACATTCTTTCATACATCATAGTGAATTTATTTGTTATCCATATCTATAAATCTATATGTTATAAGTCAAGTCTAACACTTTCCTTTGCTATTGATCATTAGATTTTGGCTCTTCTTTTATAAAATCCCTTTTAAGGAAACTTGCAGCATACAGTGATTCTGCTATTATTACAACAAATCTAAACAATATAACTCACTTTAATGTTTGCGTTGATTTGATTGGACTAATCAAATTACTGATTGATGATGATGATTCTACTCATTGATTCTTTAAAGGAACATAAACCAACATCAACATTAATCTTTTTATTTATAATAAATATCAGCTTAGAAAAAATTGTTTTCAAGTATTTCTTGTTATTATTCAAGTAGGTAGACCAACTGAATTAAATAGTTCAAAATATCATTAATTTTTTAACCATCAATGAGAATTACTTTGCTTTGCCTTTAATATTAAAGAAATGTTAAAAGTTTTTAAATATTCTTTATATGTACATAAGTTTATTACATTTCAATAATTTCCTCAGACTGTATTTTTATTTTTGCAAACAAGAAAAAGATCAATTTAATAGAAGAATAAAAATATTTTGTCAATTCATTTCCTAATGCCTTATTTTTTTTTAAATTAATGAACTCTTATTATTTAAAAATAAATAAATAAGCACACAATGGGAAGTGTGATAGAAGGTGGGGAGGAGGAGAAGAAAAGCATGAGTATTGGAAATGTATTGGTCGGGTGTGGTAGGTGGGGGTAAATGAAATGTACATACTTTCTGTTCATCCCAATTCATATGAACTCAAAAGGAACATTCAGTGTATATGCAACAGGTCATAATTTCTCATTCAAAAGGTTTCTGGGTCTGGAAATGTTATTATAACTAACTTTTCTCATTGACAAAGGTTGCAGATATTACTATGATTGTTGTAAATATATATATATATATATATATATATATATATATATATATATATATATATATATCTTTCACCTGGGATGATATTGCATATATACATTATAGTTTTTGATTGTGAATTGTTCCTTGGACATTGAAAAACCAATGTAGTTTACTTTCTCTGATCAACTTTGAGAAAAAAACAAGAATAAAATGGGCGATATAAGAGTTTTAAGATTTATTCTTATCTTTGAAGTTTAGTGTTTTAGATTACCACTGCAGTATGACATACATGACAAATATTATCAGTTACTTTTATTTTTCATTAGTTCCCACATAAGAATAACTTCTACTTGTATAACTATATATACAAATATTTCATTTCATACAAATTTAACCTTATAGCCAAGATAATTTTTAATTGCTTGCTCTAAAATATTCCTGTATTTATTGATTCCAAAATTGTCTATATTTTTCTTCCCAAGAAAACACATTTATTAATATTTGCTTATAATAGTATGTTTGCACTTTTATACAGTTTTAAGTAATTATTTTGTCTACACACACGAATAGGCTTACTATAATTTTGAAGCCTCTCACCTGGTCAGTTTTCAATTTATGATAGGTTTAGATTTTTGTATAATAAGGTGTTTTCATGTCCTAACACCATCTAAACTTCAGGAATGACACAAAAAAATGAATACTGATAGCTTATATCACTAGCAGGACACCGGGACAAACTCTTCAAACTAGGACAGTCCCAGCCAAACTGGGACATATGGTAAGCCATATATATGTATATATTTGTGTACAGATTTTAGTAAAATATTCTTTTTGTATTTTACTCTGTGTATATATAATGTACCAGTACTTCACATGATCTTGTTCTGATAAATGTCATTTTTGTCTTTATTTCTCTGATGTCAAACACAGCATGCACTTATTATTAGGTACATGACTGCATATTTCTGTTACTTTTAATCAATATTGATTAATTGTTGATTGGTGCCTTTGTTTCTATTTACATATTTTTTGTATATCTGTTCTCTGAAGGACACAGTAAAAATTATTTTAATTTTTACTCACCAGCAATAAGAAAATATGCACACAGAGAAAGTGAAGTGAAAAATGATGTGACTGAGTAATAGAAGAGTGTCAGTGTTTAGAAGTTGCAGAGTTCATTTTCATGGAGAAAGTTAAATGTTGATTTTACAAAAAGGATTTGGGGGAAAATTACCTTGTTTTTTATTTTTTTTAAACACCATTTTTACTTTTTCACTTTCAGTGTATTTGAAAGTTTGGTCTCTTATTCTAAATGATTTTTTTATTTACAAGCTATGTCACATATTTTAATGTTCCAGATTCTTCCAAATTATTTAACATTGTTTTACTTTTTCTGATTTGTACTGTGCATTGCTATTTTAAATATATTACTTTTTACTAATGATATTCATTAATTTCTATTATTTTAAAGCATTGCTTTTAGTTTTATCCCTACATGCAAGCCACTAAGTGTCATGCTAGTAGTGTTTACTGCTGGTGGACAGTCGGCATGTTCATTACATCAATATTACCACCGGAGGACTGCTAGAGGCCAACCAGTCACTCACCAGTGGCCTGCTGGTGGCTTCCATCAAAAGACTGCTGGCATTCCCATTGGTGGCCCACTAGCAGCTTGCATGTAGGGATCATTTTACATTTCTCTATAATTATCACTGACTATAAACTGTGTATAGTTAGTTTTAAACTAAATTGATTAAATAAAGAATAAGTTAAAACAATGACTAATTGCAATATAAGCATTTGTTATATATTAGTAGAACTTCTCAATCTCTAGGCTTGTAGACATTCATTTCACTGTTTAAAAATGCTGATATATCCACTCAAACACATGTATCTGCTAAATATAATGTTTATAGTAATAAAATATATAAAATAATTTTTATTATATATAGATGCATTTTTATTACTTCAAGTGTTATTATAATGCATACTTCATATTTGAAATAGACATCCCCTTTTTATTTTATTAAACAGTGTGGATTATCCACTGTAAGAACATTTGAAGTAATAGAAATGTCACTTGAAAAATAAATCCATTAATTCTTTAGATATACATGCATATATATATATATATATATATATATATGAAAAGTGTGTGTATATAAATATATGTAATATATTATATATATTATTATTTATATATTATATGCACGGTACTTATTAGAAAGCACTCAATATCAACCAAATATATATATATATATATATATATATATATATACACACATATTTTTATATATCAAAATGTTGAATTACAAAATGGGAAAAATATTTACATTGATGAGTCTGCTTTTTTTAAGTCATAAACCCAACATCAATAAAATTTTAGCAAATTTAGGAACAAACATACTAAATATATTTTATAACTAAAACAACTCACATTAACTGATGCATGAAGCTGAGATACTTGATGTGTGAAGATGTGATATTTGAAAATGATGAAACTGACATAGCACAATGAAGTGATGTGATATTTGAAAAATAATGATAATGAAACTGGCTTAGCACAAAAAACAAAAAACCAATTAAAATATCTTATGAAAACTGCATGCACTCAGACAGTGGACAATTTATATTCAAATTTTCAATGGAAATCAGGAAAATGGTCCAAAATATCCATTACAAAGAACTTTTGTTGGTCTCTAACCAGATTTTTATAAATGAAAAATTGCTGCTAATATATACACTCACACATATACACATGCACCCAATATATATATATATATATATATATATATATATATATATATATATATATATGTGTGTGTGTGTGTGTGTGTGTATGTATGTATGTATGTATGTATGTATGTATGTATGTATGTAGTATAGATAGATATGCATATGAATGTGTTAATGTGAATTCTCCTTGCCTGTATCTTTAACAGTTTACTATCAATGCTAATGGTAATATTAACTGTTTCCTCCTAAGGAAATATATAATGATAATAGTAAGAATGCAACTGAGAAAATACATGAAAATTATGAGAATTTTACTTGTTATTTCAGGTTAGCAGAACTACCAAAAGTGCTCAATAGATAACTAAAGCTATAATATTCAATAAATTAAGATAAGTTATTTGGTTAGCTAACTTATCTGGTTAGCCAACTCTAGAGTTTTCCATCAAACTGTTCATCAGGACAAGATTTTTGATAAATTTATAGAGTTATCAATATTAATATAAGATAAATAGATTTATCAAACATCTGAACCTGATGAGCATTTCGATACAAAACTCTGAGTCAGTTACCCAGATAAGTAAGTTGAACTTTTCTTTATTGAATAAAGTGTTATACTGAAGATATTTTAACAAAAATAACAAAGGGGTTAAAAATATTTTATAAGTTCTTAAATTTAAATGAAAGAAACTTTCAAATAATACTAAATTTTTCACCTAACTTTTCATTGTTGAGCAATCTTTATTGGCATATATTTTGGATGAGTTAGGTGAGTGGTTTGCAGACTCACCAAAGCTGACTAAGTTATCACTGATATTAAACTCACCCAGTAAAATAATCATGAAGAATAATGAGAAACTAATTTTCTGTCCCCTGTTATGAAATATTTTGCAGTTGTTCTGAAAGAGCACTGCAAATTGCACAGTTAGTTGTATCATGATATGGCAGTGGATCAAGATGGGATAATGAAATAGTGAATAAAAATAGAAAGGTGAACAACATTCTACCAGCATTGTCTATGTTAATTGTGTGCATGTGTGTGTGAAGAATATCAACTGTTGTTTACAACAGTCAACATGAATAGTTCAATCTGGTTGTGTATTGACTGCTGATTCACCCAGTTAATTACCAGATTTCAATAAAATCTTTCATACTAATATATATATATATATATATATATATATATATATATATATATATATATATATATATCTGTATGAATGAATGAATTTATTTATGAAAAAATTATTTTGTAAAACATTTGTGGAAATATCCCCCCACACACACACACACATCATTTTGTTTCATTTTATAAAATCAGGGGTCATTTCAAAACTTAAAAAAATATATTTGAAAGTCATTTGAAATTAAATCAGTTGAAATTTTATTCTAAACTTCACTTGGAGATATAAAATGCTCTGAATTAGAAAATGAAAACTACAATAGAAGTTACTGATTTTTTTTAAAATTAACATTTGAAATGTTTAGGCTATGAAAAAATACTTGCCCAAAAATTTATTCAAAAAAATTATTTTCAAAACTCTTAATTTATGATTTATGTAAGAATTACTGAGATGAGAAATTATCATTATTATGATAATTATCATGTTCATATTAGTTGTTATATTCACAGCTTTGTAACTTCTGACTTTCTTGTCATATGTAACTTTCTAAATTTCAACCATTTTTACAATCCATGGGGAGTAGATTGTTCTCATTCCATTTTTTTTGCTTAAGGAATGTCTTATATCAGTTAATACTTTATTTGCTTTTATGTTGTTTGATTAATTAATTTACTCTACCTTACAATTAATTAATTAAGTAATTGTTATACCAATAAATTTTTGACATTATCTATTATTGCTTTCTTTATTATCTCATCAATAGTTGCATGTGTTTTAAATTTCAGTATGATGTTTTATTCATTTAGATAACATGAAGTGAAAACATTTTTCCAAATTTAATATATTTAAGAGTAAGCTTATAGATATTTTATGCATTTATATTTTTTACTCATGTATAAATATGAGTAAAAATTCTTTACAACTAAGTTATCAATATAATAATAATAGCTGTAAACATGATAAAAAACAATTACAAATTTATGATTGAAGAATATACTCTTATTTCCAATTTTTAACTAAAATTAAAATGAAAAAATAAATACTAGTTGAAGATTTGATAATAATCAACAATGCTTTGTTGAAAATAAAATTATTACTAATACTACTCTTGTGTATAAATGTGGTAGTTGGGGAAAATAAGAAATAGCTCCATGGTTAGATTTGAATGACTTTAGTTAGAAATTATGTCAGCATCTATGCTAAGACATGTAAAAAGGATTTGAATTTGATTTTTGCAAGAAGCTTATTTTTTATTTCTGATTTGCATTACTTCCAGACAACTGAAGAATAAAAGTTTGAGAGTTGTAATAAAGATGAAAAGGAATATAAGTGTAAGAATTGATAATAACTGTGAATGCTTCATATAAGAAATTAAACATTGATAAATAAAATATAATTACTCTTATGTTATAGTATATATTTTTGTATGATTATTCTTTTAAATATTTGTATGCATATATTAATACTGATAAAACTATATATATATATATATATTATATATATATATATATATATATATGTTATAGCACATTTTGTTATGTAACTCAGTATTTGGTATTAAACTGATGTTGGTTAAGTTTTCAAGATATACTAGCATTTATATTATAAATATAAATATTCTTATCTGTTTTTATTTGAACAATTTACATTAACTTATTTGATCACGTCAGAGTTTATTATGCAACTTCAGGTGTTTTCATATATTGTAAATAAATATATATGTATATATAATAGTAAAGTTATTGATATTCATTTTTTAATTTTAGATAAATAACAACTGCCATGAGTCATAAAAAAGAAGCAAGATACTGTAAAGTTATTTTGTGATGGGAAAACAACAGTGGAAATTGTGAAAGAGTTGAACAGGGATCACAGAAAAGAAAGTTATTGCAAACATTTGCAAGATAAGAACAAGAAAAATGGTTTTAATTAGATCACAAAAAATCTTTAAAATATTAAAGGGATATAATCTAGTAAAGTGGATCTATCAGCAAGGAAATATTTGAAAAAGTTGCTGCAGATGTAAATGGAGAGAAAAGATTTAGAATGTTAACAACACTGGTTTAAAACAAAACTACCACCTAAAGATCACAACAGGAAACATGTAAGTTAGGCAAAAAAAATATATGAAAACTGATTTCTCAATAGTAATTTTTAATGATGAATGTAGAGTTACATTGGCTGGATAAAAGGTTAGGTCATTCATGGAAACAGTCAATGGAGGCAACATAGAAAAAGAAGAGGGTGGTGAAGTAATGGTTTGTCTAGCATTGTAGGTAGTAAATCCTTTTAAAGTTGATGACTGTACCAAGATAAATATAGTGAAATATTTGTAAGTTCTTGGACAAGACATTTTTTGAGTGATACATGTCAAAAGAAGCTCAAAAGTACATTCATGCAAGACATGCAAACTATATATTGTCTACCTTGCCAAAGAAAGTTTTAAAGACTTCAATAATGGATTGCATTTCCAGATATTAAACCCCATAGAAAACTTGTAGCTCATCATTAAAAAGGATTGAGATATGAATTGAAAACATTATTCAAGTAAAAAGAATAATGGGAAACAATAAAAACTGCTGTAAGTTAAAGTGAAAACAGTAGAAAAATTAACAAAATCAATGATTGAAAGTTCAATGAGGGTCATGGAATATCAAGAAGCTAATATTAACATGTAAAATAGTAATAATTTCTTCAAGTATATAGGATATTCTGTTAATCAAATATATTCTGCCTATATCCTCTGGAATTTTTGGAAATAAAAATTGATATTATACTTAATTTGTTTACATAATAAGACTCAACATCCCCAAAACAAGTTATTACCAATATTGTCTAATAAGAATAGATATTATAAGCTGATGGTTACATTGTATATTTATCATATAAATATATCCAGAAAATTTTACCATCATCAGTTGTTTAATACTAATTTTATTAAAAACATTAACTTGCATAATAAAATATGACCTCTTTCATACACAGACAAAAATACACACACGCACACACATATATAGAGACAAAATTACCGGATTACATATGGGTTAGCCCTTCTCCATCAAATCAGAATATCTGTGTGCTCTACTGAGAATCAAAATATCACTCTCTGGTCCTGCCATAGTCTCACAGTACAATATATATAGATTCTGTGAAGTGTTTTATACTCAATAAAAATATAAACAAGAGAGTGCCTAAATGTCTTCAACCTGACCCACTTTGCAAAATCTGATAAAATGATTAAATGTCAAAATGTTTTTCAGTCCATTTTTTGCTTAATGTTTCCTAATATGATTAATAAAATTTAGGGTGGAGATGTTTATTTACTTTTTCAACGTTTATCATCATATAATTTAAGATGTATTTTTGATTCTCATAGAAGAAGCTAAATGTTCAATATTTTTCTTTTTCATTACAACAAATTTGGATTCAAGTTCATTGGGAAAATCATATAAGTTCTATTTTCGTTTTAAATAACCTTTTTGTAGTATAATTATATTGATTTGAAATTTCTTCTAATTCAGTTCTAATACTGTTTTTCTTTCTTTTTCTTTTCTTGTATATGTGTGTTTTTAGGACCGATCTACTCCAAGTAGTGAGAGAGCCCGATCTCAGAGCCCGGATCCTAGTAGGCTCACTGAAAGTAGCCCAGTTCATTCGCCTATTGCAGGCAAAGCGCAGCTACCAACTGAATCTGCAAAATCAAGGGCTTCTCAACGTCGTTCCAGGTCATGTGGACCACATGATAAGAGGACTAGTCTTTCTTTACAGTCTGAATCTATTGATGTACCAGATGAAGACCAAGCAGATTTAACACCTCGACAGAGTCCTGTAACAAGGCCTGCCCGATTAACCATCCAAGAGTGTTACAAGCCCTCTGTCAAGCAACTGCAAATTGAACCTCACAGTCCAAATGGGCCTCTTACTACAGTTGAAGTGCATTTTGCAGACAGTTCAAATCCTTGCTCAACTACAAACTTTCATGAGAGCACCGAAGGATCATCTTCAAATATTCCTCTTCTGCAGGAGGAAAATGAACAGCCTTCAGACTCCTTGGTAGAACAAAGTGCCCAGAAAATTTTCCTTGCAGACAAACCCCCAGTGAAGGTTTTGAACAATGTCATCGTCAAACCTAAGCAAAAATTGTTAACAAATAACTTCTTGTTGCCTGTTGATTCACGCTTATCTGGGGCTATCCCCAAGCAAAAGGTAACCTCATCATTGTCATCATCTTCTCAACCTAAGCTGTTAGGACCAATCAATAACTCTGGTTCCTCAGAGTCCTTTTTGGAATCTATGCAAACAAATAACTACGCCAATCTCTCTGATGATGAGAAACTGGAAAAATGCAAACAAAACAATAGCAATCTTCCACGAACAGATAGTGAAAAGCGAATAGAACAAGGAATAACTGACTTAAAGCTAACAGATCCAGAGGATATTGAAGAGAAAGTAGATAGCACATCACATTTGTTGGCTGAGTCAGTGACCATACCATCATCTAGTGGTCTTGGTCTTGGTATAAGCAGTGGTCCAAAACGGACCTCTCGAACTCGTTTAACTGTACCTGGAAGTTTCTTGGACAGTAAAAACTCTCCTCCTGATCATACCCCTGATGATACAGTCTTCTCAGAACTGCAAGAACATGATGAAGATGATGATAATGAATCAATAATTTTGAAGGTCTTGAAGGAAAACTCACCTCGCCGCCTGCCGCACTCAGGTCTGTTAAGACACTCCTCAGGATCTGTAAAGTCACAAAAACGAACAAATTCATTGTCTTCATTAAAGACGCCCATCACCCCTAATAAACAATTCTTACGAAGTCCACTGGCTCGCATTGAGAGCTTTCACAGTGATGACTTTGATATGTTACGGTCTGATGTGGACGCCCGGTCGGAAAGGGAGCGGTCGGATGCTGAAAATAACAGTACAGAAAAAGCTGAGAACAGCCCATCTCCATCGCAGAGTTCAGAAGCATCTGTGAACTGTATGAAAGCACCAATTGTGCCCTGTCTAACCGGAGTGTATCAGAAACAGAAAATAAAGACTCGGTCAAAGTGCAAATGTCAAACAGTTCTTAAGGAAACGAGTCTAACAACTGAGCGGCTGCAGGAAAGGTAAGTTGATTTTGATTTTCTACTTGTAATACACAAGTACAACAGACAGCTGTGAATATTATCAAAATTTGCTTTGGGTGAATAGTTTTCTTCAATTACACCTTATTTAAAGGAACTTTGTGGGTCAACCTCAAAAATTGTCTTCTTGTTTAGACTGAAATTTAATTTTCCTTCTTGGTACAGTTGAAATAGAATATTTTGGAAATTATTTTACTTAATTTTTTCTATTTTATAACATTCTTATAAAAATATGAACATTGTAGATGCATATTTCCAGTTGTTGTCAGTGGTCTGTGTTTGAGCTTAAACCAAAATTTCAAATGCTGATTTTTAAGTCAGATAGGTTCTCCTCATTTCAATGACTGAAATAGCATCTTCCAACTCCCTCATTCATTTTGGTATTATACTATACTATAATAAGTTTAATAAAGATGTAGATACAAATGTTTTAATTAATTCCAATTCACATATTTTTTCATGTTGTAGTAATATTGGCATTTAGCTATATCTAAACATTCTTTGATGAATTTGTTTATCTGTGACTTTACACAAAGGAGATTCCATGTTGGTTTGATTTACATAAAATATACCAGAAAGATGTCCAAGATTTATGACTCAATTTTGCAATTCACAACTTTATGATGATGTCTTATATTTTTATACATAAAATAAAGACCTTCAAGCTTAGGTAACTTCAACAATTTAAATGTTTTTCAATAATGTATATAGTGGTGTCAATTCTGTTACTTCAAGTCTATTCCATATTTTTAAATTCATTGTGCTGCCCTGAAATAGCAAACAATTAGCTGAAACATGGTAATTTTTTTTTGATAATATTCAGTTTTTTTTTAAATGACTGAAGTATGACTTTAGTATGACTGAAATGACTTTAGTACTTTTCCTTATTTTTATCAATTCAGAAAATGATTTATTTATTTTTTATTTAACAGCAGAGGTTACTTTTTCTATGAAAGAAATTGATAATTTTGAATTTGATTCGATAATTTTGAAGTTTTGACCAGTTCTTTATGAAGCTTCATGTTTGTACAAGTACATATACTATTACAGAAGAAAGTTTCAGGCATGCACAGAAGGCTTATATTATATATTCATTATATCTTGGAAAAATCATGATTTTTTAAACATAGAGAAAAATGATCCTCTACTTTGTTTTCAAATTATTTTTTCCAGTTTTTCATAAGTTGAGTGCCCCACTATTATGTTACTAAGGGTAAGCAATGACTATTAAAAATATTAAAATGAGCCACATAGGTCTTTCCTAAATATTAGCCAAGAGCAAATAAATAATCATTGGATGAGAGTTTACACTCTCATACAATGATTATTTATCAATGATTATTTAGATCCAGTCACAGGGCCCAAAGAGTGTGAGTTCAATACCTGGTTAAGGCAGTGGAGAACTTGGAGAGAAGAATTAACAGGGGATAACTGATAACTGACATCCATTAGACATGGCATGTGGAACTAGAACAGTCTACCCCAGCAAGCAAATTAAAAGGTTCTGTTTGACATTCCAACCACCTGAAGAAGGCAGGAGTGTACAACGGACGAAATGTTGTAATAAATATAGCAACAAACACGAGGATGATAGTTTGAACAATGTAAATAGTGTACATAATATCTCATCTCAGAAATATCGACAGATAGTGAGAGGGTAAACTTTTGTGAAGCTATAGTTGAATAAAAGTAATTCTGAAAAAAATTATAGGTTAGTCTCTTAAACAGTAGTGAGTTCAATCCTCATTGTGGTCATGCATCAGATTAAAAAAATACACTGAGTAAATATGTTTATATATTTAGTTTTGATGATTATGTATATATTTATTAATCAGTTATACATTAATTTGCATGTGAATTCCCAACTGGTAACTGTCAATGACCATTCTTTTGTACAAACCCAATTTTTATAATATCTTAGTATATAGATTAATATATGTTTTAAAATTTCCATCTTTTGTAGAATAATAAAATAAATGAAAAGATTCTGCTATCAAATATGTAACATGAGGTAGTTGCAGAAAGTATCCAGGCATTTTGAATTTCTGAAGAAGTTAATGTAACTTGTCAGTTAGAGTTGAACTTACTCTGCATGCATGAATAGCCAATCGCTCTTGTCAGGTTACTTAGTCACCAGTGAAGAAATGCCATTGAGTGGGCTTGTGTGCTGTGTAATCATCACATTCATAATGCCCAAGTGAATAGATTATTCATGATTTATGCAGGTTCTTTTGGCAAAACCTCACATCATCCATGTCTATCAACCTTACTACAGACTGGATTTGGCTTCTTATGACTCTATCTTTTTTCAAAGCTAAATACACAGTTAAAATGTGATTAAAGAGAATGTGACAAAAAAGTTGACAGTGATTGCAAAGGAAGAGACTTTGCAATGTTTTAAAAAGTAATAGGGGCCTTGAGATAGGTGTATGAGATCCTAAGTGGAATACTTTGCCAAATAAGCTATTTTTTTCATCAATATTTATATTAAATGCCTCTATACTTTCTGGACAGGGCTAACATATTTGCTTCTGAAGAAATTTAAGAAGTACTAAATCAATATAAAAATATACAACTATCTGGGGAGCTGTTGCTGTTAAAATAATTTTTCAAAAGTTGTAATCATTTTTTTTTACAATGATGTTCACTATGTACAAGAGAGCCACTCAAGGGTTACAGAGTAAGAGGCAGAATTTATGCAGATATGTGGGGAAGATTATAATTAACCCTGGACTTGAACAGGCTAAAATTGTAGTGATTAGGGAAGCATCCTCTTCAGAAGCAAGTAGAGCTTACATCTTACCAATGGAATACAAAGGGAACGAGGGTGGTTTGCTACAAATGTGTGTGACATGACGGGTAGCCATGAAGATAAGAACTGGTGAAACTAAGTAATGTAGTTCATTTCAACATTTTCCATGCGATGTTCAGGGGTTAATGCTAGTAAAACTTGTACAGCATCTCTGCCATTAAGATGTTTGATTGTCTTGTAAGAAGTAAAAAAAAACTCTATGACATACAAAAGAGCATTTATTGTTTTGATAGATAATAAAAAAGAATAACTATTTGAAATTATGAATATGATAGCAAAAACTATGCAACTAAGAGAAAAAGAACTTAATGCTGGTTCAATTATTGTAGCTTATACATTTTAGTGAAACTGGCAAATTTTACAGCAACACTGAAAATTCAATCCATATAAACAGCAGCATGTAGTCAATTTGCAGAAGGATGCTGAAATGTTATCTGTCTGGAAAAATTCTGATATTTGTTCATTTGTTCAAAGTGGCTCAGCATCTCCTTGTGTGTGTGTATATATATATATATATATATATATATATATATATATATATATGTATATATGTATATGTATATGTATATATGTATATGTATATATATATATATATATATGTATATATATATATATATATATATATATATATATATATATATATATATATATATATATATATATATATATATATATATATATATATATATATATATATATATATATATATATATATATATATATATATATATATATATATATATATATATATGTATATATATATATATATATATATATGTGTATATATATATATAGATATATATATATATAATGTATATATATAATCGACTCTCCCGTCAAGATTCGCCGTATGAGGGTCAAGCAGATCAGTTTCAGGAAACCAACAGCCCAACACCAGCACATGAGATTTGATTATAGTGGTGAAGGCCTTCGTGCAGGACCATCCACACTTTTTGAAGGGATTTACGAGACCTGGTGCAATCGAATGCCACAAGGTTCCCAAACGACCTCCACAGGTTTTGAATTCAGAGTTGTCCTTCTCCTAGACCAGTTGCCATCCAAGGCTATAGAACCCAGTCTGTCCTGCTATTTTACCCATAGCTGGAGGGAGAGTAAGTGAATGTAATGGATTCAACTGGAATTCAAACTCGCTCTCTGCGATTCCTCAATCCAAGCCACTATCCATTACTCCACCGTGCCTCCTATATATATATATATATATATATATATATATATATATATATATATATATATATATATGTGTGTGTGTGTGTATTAATGAATTGAGAATACCAAATTTGAAACAAATATAGTAGGTAATTAAATGACAAAATGAAGATAAAGTGATGATTGACTTTAGATTTAAATTTTAAAATCTTTTGTATTTGATATATCTAGATGCATATCCTAGACAAACACTGAGTTTTTTACTGCTTTTTATTGCTAAAATATGTTACATTATGCATCTAGATATATCAAATACCAAAAGTTAAATAAGTGTCCCTGTATATTCAGTGTTTTTCAATGTAGAATGTGTCTTCGTATTAGCAGGGGTGCATTCTCTACCAAGATTGGGATTGTGTTTGAAATAAAGTCCCTCTAGACAGCTCCTGTAAAGTGTGCTGGGAGAACATATGGACCTAGCAGACTGTCTCCTGCAATTCCATCCCACACATTAATCGTAAACAGATGTTAGTGTCAAGCCTGTATTGTACCATGGGGATTCTGATCCACCCAGAAATATTGGTTGTGTAAATTTGTTATTACATCACTGCCAAATATTTCCTCATCTGTAAACATGACTGAAGAGATGAACAACAGATTAGCAGTTTGTGCAGTAAACCACTGGTAAAAGTTCTCTTGTGGTGAGTGATCAGAGGGTGAAAGACCCTGCACATATTGCTAATGTTACAGATACAGGAGCTGCTCTTGAAGTATTCTCCATGTGGTACTATGAGATGTATGACCTGCTAAATCCATTTGACATGTGCTTATGCCTGGATTGTCTCCACAGCCTGTAGAATGTTTTTTTCATGGTCAGATGTACGAGTGGATCCTTGATCCATAGTTTGTGGTGCCACAGATCCCGTCTCAGCAACATGATGATAAACGACAGCAAAGGTTGGGTGACTCAGCTGCCTTTGGTCTAAAAATGCAATCTGATATAGCCATGCAACCTTGCACCCATCACCATTCATGCAGTTGTATGTAAAAATCATATCTACCTGTTCATGATATGAATATCCTGCCATTATTAAACAGAACACTTCTCAGTTAATTCATTACTGCATACATAAAATGTTGAAGACATACTAGCCACAAATGTATACAAATGACAAATATAACTTAGTCTGCATGGCAACACAGCTCCATCTACTGTAAATTTTCTTTAAACTTAATAGCAGAAAAATGAAGGATTTGCGGACATATGTTTATATGGACTTTTGTCCTTGTTTTAGTAAAAGAATTTTTGATACACCCTCTATATATATTATTTATGAAGAAAGAGTACTGAATGTTGGAAACTGATATAAAGAGTGTTAACATTGAAATCAACTTCACATGGTGCCTGGCAGTTTCACACCATAAGCAGTTATCAGTTCACATGTCCCACGGTCCACTGATTACTTGAAGTGTGTCGATGTCCATACTGTTGTTTATGTCTCTCTCTCTCTCTCTCTCTCTCTCTCTCTCTCTCTCTCTCTCTCTCTCTCTCTCTCCATACATCTCATACATACATATATATATATATATATATATATATATATATATTTGTATATTTAGGCAGCAATCCTTCCTTTATGCATGTTTCATTAAAAACGACAGACAAGGTACTACGGTTGAGCTTTTTATTTAATTTTTCTTGTGTTCTGACAAGAGCTTTCTTTTCTGGACAAAGAGTGTGTAAGAACTGTCCGAATGTTCTGTATGTGTTTGTTTAACGTGCCACCTTAATTTCAAAAGCGAATGCCCACTTAGGTACAAAATAGCTGTAATAAAAAACTTTCTAAATAGAGCCCACCAGAACTCATCCTCTCGACTACTCTTTCTCAAAGAACTTAACAACGTTAAACAAACACTAATTAACAACGGTTTCCCTAACTACCTTATAGACCAACAAATTAGACTATTCCTCCCCAAAGCAAGTAATAACGATAGCAACACAATAACTAAAAATCACATACACATTTATTACAAAAACCAAATGCATATTAATTACATACAAGATTAATCTTCTCTAATACATATTATAAAGAAATATACTACTCCTATTGATCCGAATAAAAAAGAATCAAACTTATTATCTATTATAAAAAATTTAAGACGGCCAACCTTATCCTCAAAAATAACAACACACCAACTAAGTCAAAATTACAAAGAACGAACATTATCTATGAGTTCAATGTCTTTAAGGAACTGGGTGTTCCTCACCAAACCGGACTCATAAATAATTACATCGGCTACACAACCACATGTTTATCCAGACGTCTTACATTACACCTATCTGATCACAGTTCCATCAGAACACATTTAAACACACACTCAGATTTACCCGACACTTATTAGGAACATACTAGTAGAAAACACAAATATATTAACTGCATCCACTTGCAAAAAAGACTAAAAATAATGGAAGCTCTAATAATAAAAAAGAAAAAAGCCAACTCTTAACAATATTAACTATGAACAAAGCCACAATGTGCTAACCGTATTCGGAAACTAAAAAAACATCACTACCACACACTGAACATATACAGAACACACACACTCTACTAAGCTGATAATTGAATCATCCTTGATAATGGCTAAAGGTATAGCCGAAAGCGCCGAAATACAGAACATTCGGGACAGTTCTGCTCTTGTCAGAACACAAGAAAAATTAAATAAAAAGCTCAACCGTAGTACCTTGTCTGTCGTTTTTAATGAAACATGCATATATATATATATATATATATATATATATATATATATATATATATATATATATATATATCCTTCTTTTTAGTCCCGTAGACTTCACTGAGGAGTATGGAGCCACAGCTGCCAACAACACTAGAAGTTGCTGGTCTGGTTTCCATAGCAAGTCATTTTTTAAGGGATGAAGTTTCTAGCTTCATGCCCAACAAGTTTTGTACCCAGTATTTGCATACAGTACCCACCGTTCACAAGCAGTCCTCCATCTAAGTACTGACTGAACTTAGTGCTGGATAACTTTGGTGATCAGACAAAAATCTAGTTTCAAACTGATTATTTATATATATAAGCATATATATATATATATATATATATATATATATATATAGAGAGAGAGAGAGAGAGAGAGAGAGAGATTTTAACAATCCTTACATTTACCTTCTTAAAGTCTCTCAAGGGACAAAACACATTGGTAAAGAAAAGTTTTCCTTTTGTCTTTATTCATATATAACGTATATATCCTTTTTAACATTTATATTGAATCAAAACAAAAGGAAAAAAATAATTTATTAAAATTTATTATGAATCTTTAACAATTTCAGGCATTTTTAAAATAACTTCAAACTTTTCTCAGTTTTACTTGTTTATAAAACCTTGTAAATATCAAATTTGTTGATATCACTGCTTGAACAGCTGTTTAGAATAAGAGAATTTTGTAGTTTGTTTTCCAACTACACCTTGTGTATTTGAGGATATGCAAAGGTATAACGTTAAGGTGTTCATGCATGTCATTATAGATATATGATGTGTGCACAAACATTTTCTATTTGCCACTCATGCTACTTATAACTTAGTTTAAATAATACAGTCCTAATATCATACATCTATTAATTCTTGATAGAATAACATATTGAAAATGTAAAAATAAACAAGGGTTTGCTTATATTTTTAGTTAATAGTTATTTTGGATATTAAATCATTGTGTCATAAGATTGTGATAAATGTTTGTCCTTTTTAAGATTTTGCCACTATGTGTGCGGGACATTTGGGATTCATCACACTACTGAGAATTTCATGAGGGAATCCATGTGGTGAGCACACTTGAACACATTTGGGACCATAGTGTAGTATCTGTTCTATATGAAGAACAGGTATATTCATTCATACAACCTGCTTTTTATTTTTGCTAGTGACCTTGGACTTCCAAAACAACCATTCTTCTCCACAAAATGGCTTATGTTGATGCACTTTACCTTTGATAAAAGCAAAATTGATTCACCATCAGCACTAGATATGCAACCCACATTGCAGTTATATAATTTATTTTGAAATATGTTTTACCAGTTAACATAAATTGTACAATATTTTGTATAGTTCGCTTTTCTTAATATAAGACAAAATGTGTATTAATGTATTTTTTTATTCTTGAAGAGTCTTTTTCTTGACAGAATTGTTATTGATATGCACACTGTATTGTGAAGATCTCTGTCCCACTGAAGAAAAGTTGCATAATTACAGGTTATTTACAAATCTTCTTCAAACATTAATGTTTTGCATCAAATAATCAAATTTGTATGTAAACTTTTCAGCAATAGAAAAAAAAAGACATGAATGAATAATTGTGATTCTCCTTTAAAATTCAAATATAAAAAAAATTATTTGTTCTTGATAATATTAATTAGAATATGGTGCTGACTTGAGTACCCAAAGGAAAAAAGAAAAGTGCGTTGCAATGGGCTAATTATAATGAGAGGGAAACAATGGGCTTGCAATTCTGGAGTGAGGTGTATGCAGCAGTTGCAGATAGGGCAGAGTGGAGACATTCTGTGGAACCCTTATATGTCATGAGATACCAAACAGATAAATAGAATTTTTAGTAGTATGTCCTTTATACCTCAGTCAACACTTTCAAGAATCAAATAGTAGATTTTTCTCATTGAAACTATTTATTTTATTCTTCATAGTAACATTGTTTCAATCCTATCATGTTTCATGGTGATTTGTACAAGACCACAAACTAAAGCTTTTATTAGATTTTTGATAAGATTGAAATCTGAAATTTGATTTGATCAATTCATATATTTGTCAGTAGTTTTGAAGCTATTATCCTGTTAGAAAGAGAAATTACAATTCAAGTGGAGTTTATTGACTCATTTTAAAATATTCAACTCATTAAATTAGAGATACATGACAGTGTTCACCTTTTATAGTCACAAAATCTCCAATAGTAAAGAAATATTTGCACAGTTTTACAGATCCATCCCTACCATACTTGGTAGTAGGGATACAGTTTAGGGAGCTATGTTTGGTTGCATGTAGTCTTTTCAATTGTGGTGAAATCATTCTACTTTGGTTTCATTTGACCATAATACTTTCTTCTGATTTGCAAAGCCAGTCTAGCCTGAACTTGTCTCTATTGAAGTATTAGCTTCTTTCAAACTACACTTTCTTTTAAGTTACTTTTGTACAATTTTGTACAAATTGCTCCCAAGTGTAGTTTTATACCAGTTCCTAAGTAGACTTTTGTAAAGCTATTTTTGAGTAAAAATCAATTAAAAAAAAATAATGTTTTCAAACACACATATGCATGCATATATATAATATAGGAATGTTTTAGATTCAAAGGGTGTTATTTGATGGCAAACTTTATTATTTCAGAAAGATTTGTGAAGAACATGCTATTTTGTAAGTTTTCCTCAGTGAGGGTGTATAATTTGCAACACAGTGAATAATCAGACAAACTTATTGAATTTATTTTATTTCTCTCTAATTTATCTGTTTGGTAAAAAGCAATGTTGAATATATTTAGGTGATCTATCAACCTGATGGCTAGTTAACTGCATTTTAATATAAGGTTGTTCAGAATAAAATTGTTAATTTTTTAAAGTTTGAAATTTTTACCTTTTTTTATGAAAGCATTGTTCAAACAATCTATTATTTGTTGAAGTTTCATTTTATTCTACTTATATTTAAAATATTTTTAGGTAATTATGAAAAGTTTTTCAACTTGTAATTTTTAGTTTTAGGCTAAGATATAATGGACCAGTAACTGTGAAAAATATAAACTCAGTATTGGGGGGAAAATGCTGTTACTGAACGAAACAAGATTTGGACTAAAAAAAAATTTATAAGTGAAAATTTTTATAAGAAAGCCAGTATTGTGCTCATGACTTTTCCAAAACATGAGCACAATTTTTTCTGTTTTCTCCCTCTCATCACTCACCCTGACTTTGACCTGGTTAGTAAAACACCACAATGATTAGTTTACTGTCAGATTAAGAATTCTTTCTTACAACTGGAAGCATGTAAATCACAATATGAATATGAAGCTTGTAAACAAATAATTTGAAGTATTTCATTAACTAATGATGTTCAGTCAATATTTGAATTTAAGTCATTAGAATGATGGCCATGAAGGTTAAAATTATTTACTGATGATATTTTTGAGTTATTTAAAATCTACTGAATTTTTCTAATATAATATTATGACTTTTCTTATTGTAATTAAATGTTTCTGCTTCTATTTTCATGTCTATCATTAATAAAGCAATCACAATTTATATCACATTTTGCTGAATATAGCTTTCAGGGTTTTATAAAATATAATTAATAAAGTATATTTTTTATTTTTGTAAGATTATTACACTGTCTCCAGTACATTTAAATCAACAACTTATCAGTCAGTCCTCCTTCCCTAATTTGTCATAGAGACAACTATTGAGTTGGCAGAAAAGTTTGATTTTATTCAATAAAAATAAAAGAATTTATTAAACAAAATATTTACTGTTTTGCTCCACTATCTTATGCTATTTTTTTGACAGCTTCATAATTCTATCCTCACAAAATTTTTTTATCTTTCTGAGCAAAGAAATGTACTCAGTGCCTTTCTAGGAAATGGAATTTTTTTTTAAGAGAATTCTGTAGAGACTGGAATAAACAGTAATCTGAAGATAAATATAGTAGATGAGTGAAAACATTCCAGCTAAAGAATATTAGTTTTTGCCTATTCACCAAAGAAAAGTGTTATTTATCTTGTTGAAAAATACCTATTTTCTTCATTAGTAATTCTAAGTACTTTTCATTGGTTACTGCATTCAATAATTATAATTAAGAGCAATACTTGTGCAAATCAATCTTTGATTCTCTGGAAGGATCCTATAATAGAGGATTCACTTCCAATTCTACTTTATATGCAGCATCACCTGCTTGTGAATTGTCTTTTGGTATAGTTTGTGGTGGTTCCTTTTACTTGCCACATGATCTCTTGCGTTTGACATTGTTGTAAAGTATCCTCTTTTTATTACCTGTTACAACTGATTTTAATTAATTTTATATTTAAGTTGTGAATCACATATGAAAATACAGTTCAGTTTTATTTTATTTTATTAATTTATATAGAAGCCATACATCAATTAGATCAATATAACCATACATAGTACAAATGACTTTTAATGCTTGGGTATTTTAAGTTGGGGATGTTTTAAGTTATTATTCTCAATTAATGTTTTAATTTGATTGCTATCAACCTCAATTGTTTGACTTAGCACAAAGCTTTGCAAACCATTTTTGATACATTTTATAAGTCATAGGATCTTCTCCATAAACTGCACAAATCTTTCTTGCAGCTATATTTTAACTTTCTTACAATCAAAAATGTTTTATATACTGAAAATATTGAATATTTTCTTCGCTCTTCACTATTAAAATAAATAAAAATATATAAATTTTGACATTTTTAACAATGTATATTATAACAGCAGTCATAATAACATCTAAATCAATCTTTTTTAATTAAGTTAGTTGAAACTAAATACACCAGATGCTATCTTACAGCAACCACAAAAAAAATGAACATTTTTGAAAACCCAATAGATTTTTTATATCAATTTTGATAATATATAATATAACCATATTGTCTATACTTTTGAATAGAATTATTAACATTTCAAGTGTTGTTCAGATTCTAGGACTCATTCTTAATACAATATATCTGTCAATCTATTCTACAGCCTTTTTCAATCATCTGAAACATTCTGCCAACATCAGAAAGATAATGTGTTCATTTCTCTGAACAAATCTTGTAGTTCTCTAATTATATCTATAAGCCTGGAACATAAGTTTCATAAGGCAATTTTTGGACTACAATGCACTACACTAAATGTACAGCCCACTCTTTTAGTGCTCAGCTTCCTATCCATTGTACTTGTGCTTTGGATACAGTGTAATATTTGGAAATTTAATTTTGAGGAAACAAATTGTCAAATAGATAACAAAAATGTAATACATATACTTTCATATAAATTGTATATGATTATATTTATCATTTTATATTGCTATATTTACCAGCATCTGAGATATTTGTTCTATAAGGACATTTTTTGCCACCTGCTTTGGCTGTACAGCTTAAGTCTTCAATGTTCAGCTTTTTATCCATAATACAAGAGCTCCTAATGCAACATAATATTTGAAGACTTACTTTTTAGAAAAATATATATCTGTGTCTTATAGCCTAGCACATATAATACAGAGAAGGATCTATAGTACAATCAACCCTGATCAGGCATCTTGTCTCCAGTCACTTTCTCACTGACATGACATGGTTTCCCTCTGTCTGTTCTAAAAATATTTTCATGGCAACTGCTCTGATGAGCTTTTTTTTCCTGGTGGCCCAACTATATGAAGTGTGTTACTAGATTGGCAACTAGATCTCACTTTCTTATTGTTGAACTGGCTAGATGCAATCACCATTTCTACTCTAACAGTTTTTTTTTCTCACACTTCCTATCTGTGGAACTCCATTCTGATTTCTTGCTCAAAAAATTTAAATGCAACATTGTAATCTTCTGTCTTGAATCCTGTTTCTTTTCTTGTCCTTTCTTCAATCCTCCCTATTCTCAGTCCTCTCATTTGCTTTCACTTTCATTCCCTGTACCCCCGCCCGTGTTCTAGTGGCATTGTTACCTTGCTTGGGGGGTGAAACAATTAGAAGAAGAAAAAAATTAAAGGTCACTCATCACTTAAAATTATTTAGTAATTTTCCTAAATAAATGTGTTAATTTAGTTTTCATTATTTTTCATTAATACCTTTATTTATAAGCTTATCATACTGTTGGACTCATGCAAGTTTTGTAACTTGTATGATTATCAAATGAAAGTTATAATAAAATGCAAAAGTACTTATTTTTTGGCAAAAGTTGAATTTTTAAGAAAAAGTTTCTTAGGGAAGAACATCAGAGGTTTACCTAATGTCATTAAGTGCATGATAGGAAGAACTTTTAGCAACATGGAGTAATGATAAATGTTGAACATTTTGCATCTGTGGTTTGGCACTTCAGACTCACCAATCATCAGTTTATAAGGGAATTTGTTAGCATAATTTTTGTTCAGTTAGCTTTGAAAAGTAAAACTGACTGACATTAGGCTTACATTTTCTTGGACAAATGTTTTTTTTTTTAACTATACAAAAGTATATATAGTAAGTAAAAACTATAAGAACCTATGGATATATTTCCATACCGAATGTTAATTTAAAATAAACATATCTGTTAGGTAACAATTCCATATAATAAAAAGTACCTGAAGAATATGGAGAAAAACTATATTTTATTGAAGTATTATTTGTAATTGGATCACAAAAGCATATTTAAAATCATTCTTAATAATTTTAATAATCTTAATAATTACCTTAATAATCAATGACAAAGCCTTTATTAGCTATTACAAACTGCAACCAGTTCTTCATTAAGTTTTTGACTAACTCTCCTTTGCTCAGGTATCTTCCTTGTAGATTAGCATTATTCAAAGTTCACTGGAGTGTCTACCAAGATATTTCAATAGAAAAATCATTCAAACCAACTAAAATATCCTTAGTGGTGATCAAGATTGTTCTTGACATCTCAATGGAGTTTTCTTGCCACATGAGATAATATCTTTGATTTCCTTTCTTGTGCTTTGAGGTCATTCACAGTGTAACCATTTTTTAATTTCTTGATATTGCTTTGAGTTTTTGGAACCGACACTTGCAATTGGTTGGAGATGGCTTTGTAGTCTTTCTCTTTTTGTAGACACACATTTAAGAGAAAATCCCTGTTGCATCTATGAACAATCTTGGTGATAAACTTCTCTTTTTGGTCAGATTGAATTACCTGAGAGCTCTCAGCTTACTTTAGCATTTTTTAGTTCTCCTCTGAAAGTCTTATAGAACTGAGGCACCTGTCTTTTAATGTGCAAGTACAATATTATTTACTATGTGACAAATATCCAAATCAAGTACAATTTTACATTCTTAAATCTTTGTTTTTTTGTTTCAAAATTTTCTAATATAGACAGTTGGTCTTGTCTCATGCTTTTCGTACCTCTCTAGAAAATGTTTTTAACATATTCTTGGGAAATTATTTAAAATATTTTTTTCTAAATATGAATAATCATATGAAATTAAATTAGGTACCACCAAAATTTTTCTAAAAATGATGAAAAATAAATGCCCCAAATTGAATAAGTTTGTCAAAATGTTTATGTTAAGAGGAGTATTTTCTGATTATTTTATTAAATTTTTTAATCCTTTCTAGCACATTCAAAATTTTGGTTAAAAATTTTGTTTTTCTTGCATCAGTGGGTGGACTAAAGATTTACATAGGGATTTTTAGCATTGTTTTGGAAATTCTTGCAAAAATCAAATAATTGTCAGATTTGAATGAAATTTTCCGAACTTATTCACTTTGTAAAACTTGGTTCGTAAATATTGTAAATTGTAGGGAGACAGAATTATTAGAAGTAAGGGGGATGTATTAAATAAAACATTACTGATGCCTGTTGGACAAATGAGTTAGTAAAGGCAAACATAGTAAAAAATTAAAATAGCAGTTGACAAATCTGATTGCTAGAAAAAAATTTCCATTTCAAGTAGGCTATTCTGTTTTTTTCAGAAAATAAGCTCCTCTATATCTGTTACCCCCACTTGCTTAATTTTAGGAAATTTTGAGAAATTAAAATTTCAGTCTCTTCATATTTATATTAGTTAAAACAGGACTCCTTGGAGAATTTAATTTATCAATTTGAGTTTCTCAAATAGAAATAGCATTTACTGAAAATCTGCTATGAATCATAAAATAAAAAATGAAATAAAATTATAACATTATTTAATTAAAAACTGCTTTTAATTAATTTTATAATAATATACATTGAGGACACTATTGTTTTAAGAAAATTTTTTTTATGAATCATGAAGTTTTACAAGAATTGTTTTCATTTTTATTAAATTTTAATTAGAAAAATTTAAGTTTTAAACATTTTAAATGTCTATTAATTTCAGTCTTTTATGATATCATTATTAAGAGAAAACTATATTTACTAATCATAAATAAAGCTTAATACAAATCATCAAACACCAATATTTTCAAAAGAACTTTGAATTTTTTTGTATGCGTATAAACATGTTCATTGTTGCAAGTACAAGCGACCATACACAACATTATCAGAAAATAGAGAAATATATTAAATTTAAAGTCAACATTTCAAAAATTCAATAAAACATTAAATTATGGAGAATATTTTTCTAATTTTTTAAGATTACTAAGTATATATAAAAAGGCACTCACATCATTTTCTTAAATTGTGTTTTAGAACAAGATTAGACCAGTCATCAGGCTGTCAGCACATCAGAACAACTACTGTCAGGTTAAAAATGCATTTCTGCAATATTTTAAACTTTTAAACATTTAAATAATATTTGTTTCAAATTAGATTAATTATACTTTAAATCAGCTAATAAGCTAATATAATATATAGTTTCGAAAAACTATATTTTATTTTTGGAAGCTTTTTTTAATAAAGAGAATTACATTGCGATAAAAGACAACTAAAAAAGGGTGCTAATTAGTTATTTTAGCGAAAGGAAAAACTCCTTCCAGTCAATTCAAATTAATTTTGAAAACTAAAATAAAAGCTTCAGGAAAGATTTTTCATTTTTAAAAATTCATTTTAAACATTAGTTATCACGTTTTTGTGGAGGTCCTTAAATTAAATGTTACAGTTACTATGAGTGAGTGCTGAAAAATTCTTAACCCCAGCCACTTCTTATAAACAACATTTCAATGACCAAACATCAAAATACTAATTTTGGAAAGTAAGTCATATATTTCCAGTGCTTAATAAAATTTTTCTGTTGTGAGAAAAATATTAGTGTCCTGGCTTTACTGTTTCTGTTAAAATTAATATTTTTCTAACTGTAAATAAATAATACATAAAATTGCAGAGTCTGTATGTAACCAAATCATTTGGAAAACAGGATATTTTAGCATAAATATTCTGATAACAAGGCACCCCTCGATTTACCTGGTGATGAAATACAATAAGTTTTGCTTGGATTGGATTTCGGAAAGTGTACATTATAAAAGCACATTTATTTGTTTTTCAAGGTGGATTCATTTGGAGAAGTCATTTGTAATAAACTTTGTTTACAAATGCACAACATAATATTTACTTGAATATAAAAATCTAACAATTAAAATTCCCCAAGGACATATCATTATGAGAAATACTAATATTTTCAAAGTGTAAATATATTTTTTGAAAATTCAAAAAATTAATTGAAGTGAAATTATTTTTTTAACAATAGCAACTTATTCAAAGTAAAAAAACATGGGCCAACTACATAAAATGAATATAGACCTTTATTTTGTTAATAAATTAATATTGTTTAGCAGGATGCTTTTATTTGTGGATATTGACAACTGAAAAATAAATTAATGTAATGTAACAAAAGATACACTGCGTTAAGCAGCTTGAAGCTGAATAAAGGCCATATAAAAAATATTGGAACAATGGAAGATCTGAAATGATAAAATCATGATATTATGCAAATTTCTAAGTAAAAATTATTCCATCTTATTCACATCAGTGTAAGGTGTCTTCACAAGTAATTCTAGTTGAACATTAGCTTACTTTTTTACATTAAAAATATGTCTAAAATTTCTACTGAAATAAAGATTAAGTTTGTGACTTTGATGTGGAAGATGACTCAACAAGAGATAGCCAAACAACTTGAAATTTCCAGAAACAATGTTCAAACCAACTCAACTACTGCTGGAATTTATGAAATAAAGAAAAAATATTACTGTATATTTTGTGGGTTCAGTGAAGAGATTGGGGAGAATGGAGATCATGTGACAACAAGGGACACTGTAAAAAAATGATGAGAGATAGTCAGTGAGATATAAAACCAAAACAATTTTATTAAAATAAAAGAAAAGAACATTTTACTAAATATTAGGTCTGCACACATTTAATGGTTTGTGTGCTCAGAAAATGGGTTAATACATTTCTGGACAAGTAACTTATTTTTTCTAAAATAAGGTTCTATGTTATTTGTGGGAAAAGAATCAAGTTTACAATCAAAATCAGACAAATAACCTGAGATATCACAAGAAAATGCCAGCATATACAAAACAATGCCAATTACAAGGAAGAAGGTATAATAATATGGTTTCAGTGAGGTCGAACCCAGTTAAAAAGGTATATTTACCTTGAAGGTATAACATGTGAATGTTCTTAATATTTCTTGTGATTTGACATGAGTTGTTGAAGTTCATGACAAAATCCATTTGTGCCTTCAATGTTCTGAATCTTCAACATGGAGCATTGTTTTGAGAACAGTACTTGTTCTCTGTTGTGGAAACGACTGTTTTGTTACAATAGTCAGTCTAAAAATAAGACAATTCTGTTGTGAAAATGACAGTTTGGTTGTCAAGACTTCATTGAGGAGTGGGTTTCTTCAAGTCTATGCTTAGTCAGGGTTTCAGATGTTTTTAGAAGGTATATACCCTCAGTGTTGCATCTCCCATTCCTCTTTATGGTTGTATTACAGGGATTTTTATAGTTAAAAGTTGGGTCTGATTTACCAAAAAAAAATTGCCAGTCAACACAAACATTTCAGATTTCAACTGGCTTGAGTAGCTATTTGTTAAAAAATCATGTTTATCAAAAGAATTTATTGTAGTAACCCTGTCCACTTTTGACCCCTGTTCACTCTGTCAAGGAGCTTTGCATGCAGGGTGGCAGCTTTCAGGTTGCAGTAAATTATTTTATTACCGTCATCCTTTTCCCCAAACTACCAAGCGTAAAAAACTACTTAGAAGGAAAAAATATTTTTTAACAGATTGGGTGATCTGTTTGAATCTCAAAGTTCCAGAGGATTTTAAATATTTCACTTTGTAGGACAGAGTCTTGTTTCTGCATATATTATTGGTCTGTGTAGTCAAAATATAGTTACCTGAACCAGGGCATTATCTTCCTCAACAACTCATGCTTATTTCTGCTTTCTTTCTGGACCAACTTGCTATATTTATTGATTATGTGGTTTACTGTCTCATTTCATTCAGTCCACTTCTTTTAGCTTCTTTATAGTATGCTTTTGCCAGTATATAGTAGTAGGTTACTTGTATCTCTTGTTCTCTTTTGGCATTCTTTCTGTTCCTGGGGAAACAGTTCACAACTTTCCTGTGAGTAACAGATTTCTTCAATTACATTTTGCTCATTAGCTATTCAACATAACTGGTAAGCATGTTATTAGTCTTGAAGTTATTTTAAATTTTTCTTTTCTTGGTATCTTTTTAGATCTTTCATCATCCATTCAGAGATTTTTGTCTCTTTCAGACTGTAGCTATTGTTATATTACTTTAATCAAGATCTCTTTCTGATTCCCATTTCACTAGTCATGTTGGGCTGGATGTGAGTGCTAAGAAATCAAAATCTAAAATAAAAAGTTGTCTTCTGCACTGGTCCCTGCAAAAATCTAAAATACAATGGCAATGAATGTTGCCGCCACCACCCAAAAAAGGCTGTTAAAACACAGATATATAATTGGATGCCTCGCAGACGGATTAACACCTTGACCTCATCATACGACTGCCAGCCCATTCATACATCTCACCAAAGATAGATGAATTGTGCTACTACAAGGCTTCACCAATCTACTCCAGGCCTCCTCCTGACACCAACTGTGAACTCAGTCAAGCAATCCAACAAATCCGTAAACTCCCAGCCTTACCAACAACACCTTGCATTTAATCATTTTCCTTAAAGAACCACAGATCAACAATTTCATCACCTTTTTACACAACTATGTATCTATCTGTCTATATTTCTGAGATGAGGTATTGTAATTATTTACTTTATTTACATTGCTTTATTGCCAATCTTTATTGCCATGTTTTGGCCATTTTATTCTCCAGCTTTCTTCAGATGATTCAAACTGAACCATTTATTTCATCCACTGGGGGGAAATTGTTCTAGTTCCACATGCCATGCCTCTTCAGGATGTCTCACTTATCTCCCTTTAACTCACCTCTGCAAGTTATTGAACTCACAACTCTTTGGGTCAAGTCACTGGAACCAGCCAGCACTTTTATCCACTGGCATCAGTGTATACATTTTTGGGACTTATAAATATAATGTCTCAGTAATCATTTTTTTTACCAGAGCTCAAATTGCAATTTTTGTTGTTATTATTGCTTTTCTCTAGCACTCCGTATTACTAATTCCCATATTGTATTCATTTCTATGCTTGGCCGGCACAAGAGATTGTTGTGGCCTAGCATATTTTCCTGATTCTTTAAGTTCAAATGTTGTCAGCTCTACTGATTTTTCTATTTCCTCTCGTGTTATGGTTTTACAATATTCTTGCAGGCTTAACATTATATTTCATACCATGGCTGCATGGGATGTTGTACACACAGTCCTTAGTCATGTTCTCCTCTATGAGAGTCTTACTCAGAAGAGGTGTGTGTGCGAGGTGTTAATCCTTGTTTTTTTTTCCTTTGCGATGATATGCTTGTTATAACACTATTGTGCTAATCTCTTATGAATATTTAGGAATCACTTGAATCAGAAACCATTGATTCCATCAAAACAAGATGCTTTTCAATTGGTAATACTAGATTTATTTCAGCTTCCAGACCTACTTTGATCTTTTTAAATTCATATTTCAGGTTAGTCAACCACTTGGCATATCTTTTGTATCCTGTTCTTTGTTTCCACATGTTACTCAAAAATCATTTTGTTTGATGTGCTTTTCTGTATATAAGGCTGGAGTGTTGGTATCTCTTGAATTTATCTTCCTTAGTTGTATGAATTTTTTGCTATTACAGTTTGTGTTTATTGGTTGTTTCATGCCAATGTTTCTTCATATATTTTGTTCTATCCCTGAGTGATTTTGTTTCCTATTGTTTTTTGTATTTGTTACTCCAGTCTCATCTCTTAACTGGCTTTTGCATCTCTGTTTCTGTGTAAGCCTTGTTCTTGAATACCATGTTTATGAATAACTAGTTTGACTCCTGCATACACTAAATATAGTAGTTCAGTGTTGATTGTGGTGATATATTGCAGAAGCTAAATTACATTTTCAGTTTCTAAAATTACCTTCTTCATTATTGTGCCTTTAATGATAATAGCACCTTTTTCTCTTGTGATAATTTTGTTATTTCTATCAATTTCATCTATTTCTTCTTGTGTTAGATTTGCTGAAATTGGTGTAGATGATGCACAGTTCTTTTTTTTTTTCACCGTTCTCATTTTCCTGTCTATATTCTATGGGTTGAGCTTATTGTTGAAAACTTTTTCTCTATCTTTCTACATATTGCTGCTGCTATTGTTATACTCTTAATGGTTTTAATGACATTTTTGGACAATGAAAATATGAATTTCTATGAAAATGAAAAAAAGAAAGATAAGGAGGGATAAGAGGAAAGCGAAATCTTAAAAAGGAGGGTGAGTGAGATAAAAATAAATGAAAACCTGGATACTTTTGACATTCACTAACACTTCCTGAACATTTACAGTGATCAAACAGAGGATGTGAGCACAGTCAGGTGGAGTGTAATGCGTTTCAGAAATGATGGCAGCAATGTGTGTGGAAAAGTGAGTCACCTCTGCCAGGGAACATTTTTATGAGAAAATTATGTAGGCTCCTGTTTGTCACTTGTAAAAATGCATAGTTAATAGTATTGACTGTGTCAAAAAATAGTGTTTTTAAGCTGAAAAATTTTTTATCCCCCAGTATATTTGTGCTCCCTGTATCTGTTGTAGTTACCATGGAAATAAATAGGAAGTATTACTTATGGAGAATCCTTTGTAATAGCTGGATCAGAAAATGCACAAAATAGAAGCCAAAAATACAAAGAAAAACAGCACAAAGAATTTATAAGATTGAAGAGCAGTGGTCATAGTTGTGCAAAGGATACTTTGAAAAGGAAATAGAATCAAAAGTGATTTTAGCAGGGTCTAAAAGGAGCGTGATATAATATTACAGTTTTGACATATTGATATCAAAACTAAAACAGAATCATAACAAAATAAAACATAACAGAAAAGAATAAACGGAAACAACAAAATAAAAAATATTGCTTGTGCAAAATGAGAGATGAAATAAGAAATTATAAAGTGAATAGAGTAAAATCATTCAAAAAGAATGTAAAAACAAGTGAAAAGAAATGGTGAATATAAATATGTGGCACTTTCCTTCATATTTTGCCAACTAATTACTATTGTTATTAATACTTGATTGTCATTGCTGCAGTTTAAGATAGAATCATTTATTTGTATCATTTATTACTCTTTATAATTTTTATGTTTTCAAGTGGAGTTCATACCATTTGTTTGTATGATCAAGCCCAATCATTTACTCCTTTTATTAATATTATTATTATTATTATGGGTGGAGATAATTTTTACTATTCAGTTGTAATTTGTCTAATGTGATCAAGTTTTTATGACTAACTTTTTAGACAAAATACTGGAATCTGCTTAATTATAATTTGTTTTTTTCTTTCTTGGATTGGAGGTAAAGGTAGGAGCAATTCTATGCTTCATTCACTTTTGATATTCACAGAAAATGATAGAGATACAAAATATGCACTAATATAAATTGAAAAACTGTGCAGTGCCTTCAGCAAGTGAAGCTCATCAATTTATAGTACGATAACTAACCCTAATATTAAGTTCCTGGTGCTATCTTTTTATCAATATTAGGGAACACTTACATGTACCTTTGATGTTTATTCACCTTTTTATTGCTTGCACAATCAGTCACTTTTAATGTGTCATTCATAAGCTTAGAAAAATTCAAAACTAGAAAAATAGGTTTCTATGAACTTATGAAAATGAACATAGGTCAGCATTTAAACTGTTACACTTCTTACCTAAAAGAAAAAAATATTTTTGGACAAGAAATTCAGTTGCAATAATAATAGATTTATTAAGAAAATTCAAAATAAAAATCATACTGAAACTTATAAGAATAAAAGTTCTTCTCTGTGTTTAGTGGGATTTAAAGATGTTGATCACAATAGTACATAGATCAATTGGTAATGGTAATGTTATTATTAGTCATTTCCCTACAAAGAAACAGTTGGTATTCATTGACTGAGCAGCCAGTACTACTTTTGATTGAGATTTATAAAATCTTTCTCTTAAAACAATTTTTCAGGAATCTTTTTTCAAGAAAATAGGTTGTTTAGGTCCACTAGTTGTTATTGCTCTTTCCAGTAGTGATGGATGTTTTCTTCCTAACCTTTTATTAGAAGTAGTACAGAATGTTAACATCTTGACAATGTCATTATTTTCTCTTTGAGTTAATGTGATATCCATTTTAGTTGTTGCTGTTAGTAGTCCTCAAGTAGTTCTGTTATCTAGTACAGTTCTTTGTTTGTGATTCTCTAGTGCCAGTCCACTCGGTCTAAAAAAAGATGATCTTTGTCAAGACTGTTAAGCTTCACTCACTCAGACTTTTTTAACTGTTCTAGTTCCACATGCCATGTTTAATGGATGTCAGTTATCAATTATCTCCTGTTAATTTCTCTCTGAAAGTTTTTCACTGCCTTAACCGGGTATTGAACTCACACTCTTTGGATCCTGTCACTGGATCTAACTCACGCCTTTATCCACTGTACCATGTGTCCTTGAGGACACATGGTACAGTGGATAAAGGCGTTAGTTAGATCCAAAGAGTGTGAGTTCAATAACTGGTTAAGGTGGTGGAGAACTTTGAGAGGGGAATTAACAGGAGATAACTGACATCCATTAGACATGGAACTAGAACAGTCTACCTCAGTGAGCGAAATAAAGGGTTCTGATCAACATTCCAACCACCTGAAGAAGGCAACAGCTGAAACATTGTAATAAATATGGCGACAAAAATGAGGACAATAGTCCGAATAATGTAAATAATGTACATAATATCGCATCTTAGAAATATAGACAGTCCCACAGTTTGTAGAATATAATCTATTTGATCTATTTTAGCTGTATTATTACTCTTGTTTTATTTCAGCTTGGTAGCAGCATCAGGTAAGCTTCATAGCTGCCAGGTTGAATATGTAATTTCTTTTAGTGAACTTTTATTGTTTTAGCATTACGTTAAAAAACCTTTTTAGTCCATACAGGTACTAACTTTTGCACTAATCATATAAGTCAGTCATATGTAGTATGATTCTTTTCTCTACTGTAGATAACTTTCAAATTCAGTAATTTATATTGGTTTAGAAATATTCTATATTGTTTCTGATTTTGATATTTTGTAATGTTTTTAAGAATTGTTGGTTGTAGGTGTTTTTACTTTCTTATTTGGTTTAATTAGAATGATGACCATTTCTTATTATATTCTATCGTAGAATTTTAAAGTGTCTTGCCTTAATCTAAGTATCACACTTTGTTTATTTGATCTGCTTCATTTGAGAAAATCAGAAAAAACATTGTGTTACCCTGATCAGACTGCTATGTAACTATGTCTTGTAATTTCTGAGAAGATAATTTTTTCTGGTTCTGGCATTAGATTCAGCCTATTCTTATTTTCTTATTTATATTTATTATACTGCATTCATTTCTTTTTTTTTTAAATCCTTTTGATTCATGTGCAAGCTAATTGCATTCAAACAATTTTCTATATTAATTTTCTTGCTGGAACCAGAAATGAAATAAGCTATTTAGACTTTGTGATATAGATAAATAAAAAATATATATTCATAGTATTATTATTATTATTATTATTAAAAATATAAAAAGTTTACAATCCTTATCAAAGATTGTTTTAAAATCTCCTACTGATTCACTCATCAGGGTTTAGACAAAAATGTTGTATTATTCACAGAATATTTTTTAAACATTTATTATATAGGCTAAATAAATTTTCACTTTAAAAATTTTTGGCACTAACAACTAGTAATCACATAACTTTATTACAATAACTGAAAATATAAATATTTTTCTTATTTTTTATTTTATATATATATTTATATATTCCTAATTAAAATATAAGCAATTCTAAATCACTAGTTATTTAAATAAATAAATACTTATTCTAATGTCTATTCATTTTTATATAAATTATATAATATTATTGACAATGAGCAAATATGAAACTAAAATTATAACATGAAAAAAATATTCATATTTAAGTTTTTTTATTATAAAAACTAAGAGAGTCAATATTTTTATGATTATTTAAAATTATAATGGATAAAGATATATATTTTCTTATATATATATATATATAATGGAGTAATGGATAGCAGCTTGAATTGAGGAATCGGAGAGTCGAGTTCGAATTCCAGTCAAATCCATTACATTCACTTACATGCTAATACCCTTGGGAAAGGTGTGAATCCTCTTCTTCTCCCTCCAGCTATGGGTAAATAGCAGAACAGACTGAGTTCTATAGCCTTGGATGGCAATTGGTCTAGGAGAAGGACAACTCTGAATTCAAAACCTGCGGAGGGTCGTTTGGGGAACTTGTGGCACTTGGTGCACCTGGTTCCTGTATTTGGCCTTTCAAAAAGTGTGGATGGTCCTGCATGAAACCTTCACCACTATAATCAAATCATATGTGCTGTTGTCGGGCTGTCAGTTTCCTGGGAACTGATCTGCTTGACCCTTATACGTCGAATTCGACGGGAGAGTCGACTATATATATATATATATATATATATATATATATATATATATATATATATATATATATATATATGTCCTATAGTGTTGATGGTAACCAGTCTACTGCAGAAAAAATAGCAGCTTTTTTGTGGTAAATCTTCTGTGTTAACTCTTCTGTCATGAAACAAGAGACATGATTGCTCATGTGTGTATCATATATAGCACTTGATTTTAATGGATAAAATATTCCTGCATGACAGTTTACTACAACTGATTACTAACTGAAATATTTCCTTGAGGACATTTTTATTTCTTAATTAAGCACATATTTAGATCACCTGTTATAAATAAGTTTTTTTCTTTTTTACAAATATTTGCGTGTTTATGTTTGTGTTCATTTTTAGGTGAAGAAGACTTAAATTTCTTTTCATATTGAAATTTTTCAGAATAAATTGCTATGTTTGCATATATATTTCATTATTTAAGAGTTTTTAAATCAAATAAGAAGGCATTAAAATGTATATTAATATAATAAAATATAGAACAATTTTATTAAAAATATGTGAAGAAACTAATATAAAAATTAAAGTATATATATTTTTTCTAGTTTCTTGAAATAGTGTTCCATATGAAACTAACATTTATAATATGGAATCTGCCTTCTTTGTTACTTTAAGTTTATTTTCTTGTTACATTGATTTGAAACTTTTCTAAAGAAATCAGCCAACAAATAATGTCATACTCAAATCACAGGTCTTTTGATACTTTCTAAATTTTCATATAAAATTGTAGGAATAATCAGATTCTGTATTCAAATTATCAAAATTAGTTGCTATTTTTTTTAATATTCCTTCTTTTTCTCAATGCATTTTTATTTTCACTCCTTTTTCCTTGTTCATTCTTTTTCTGTCAAGATAATGTCTTTTTATTTATTATCTTTAAAGATTTTTCATCTATATTTTTTCTTGTTTTTATGCTTTACCTGTTTTTATGCCATTTTTTATTTTTTGAGAGCCACTGCATGTTTTAAATAAATATACTGAAATTCTTCTTACATTTTATATTTATTCCTTGCAAATTCTCTTAATTCTTTCAAAAATATTTTATTTAAATTAAGCCTCATTTACTACTCATAATTTCTAGGATCTTTCATATTCATTTCATGTTATTTTCAATTTTTATTTTTTTTATAATTTCTAGAAATTTTGTCAAATAATAAATTTATTATCTTTTCTAAATTTTCCTTTTTTTCCCTTCAAACATCTTTGATCATTATTAAAGGATTTATACTCAAATATCCTTAAAACTTTTAAAAATATTTAAGATATTTTATCTTTACATTTTACTGTGTTCCCAACTTCCTTACTGTTCATTCTAACTTTTGCTAAATTTTTTAAGATACTTGATCATTTACAGTTAAATTACACAAGAATAAAATTTACATTTTCAATCACTTTTCACACTTAGTTTCTAAAATAAATTCCTATTTATTTAAATGTATTGAAGTGAATTATCTTCTTTAAGCTAATTGACCTCATAAAGCTACTTTTTGTTGTATATATGTTCAGTTTTTTTTTTTGACATGAGAAAAAATTGCATTATATATTTGTGTCATAATTTTTACTTATTTATTTTCCTTATAAATTTTTCCAATTATTTCTTTTATTTTCTTCATTAAATACCAGTCTTTTCACTATTAAGTAAATAAGTTCATTTTAGCAAGAAGATGAATATATTCATGGTTTTTATTTTAAACACAATGTTTTAATTTGACTATTCTTTAGTTTATTTATATGGAATTTTGTGAATAGATTTAAAATTCAAATATGTTCAAAACAAAAAATGAAAGTACTGGTCTGTATAATCTATAAAATAATGACAGTACATCTTAAATCTACAAACTATACTTAAATTTAGTTCATATTATGATACATTTATGATTGACTGATATTATAAAGTAATAAATTTAAAAATGTAGATTTGCACATGCATACAGCAGAGATTTATTTACTGCTCTAATGCATAATTAGATTATGTGTCTGTATGCAAACACATTAGTGAAATACCCAACAATGGTGAAAATAAAGAATTCTCATCTTTAAACCAGAACTCTGGAAATACTGTGAAAAATGTTATTCTGGTTAAAAGTTTAAAACATGTGTTAATATTCATTTATAAATAATTATATGTAAATTTCATTATTTAATCAGATGTCTTCAAATCAGGCAAACTAAAAAGATATACATATTTAAAATATCAAAATATATTGTTGAAAATTGAAAATCTATAGAATTTTAATTTCTCTTTTTCTGTATTTTTCTTTTACAGAGCTGGGAAAAATGAACGTTTATTAGATATTAAGGAAGGGAATGATGTTATTGGAGATAGAATATTAGAAGAAACAGTTGACCGGATAGCTATTGGAGGGTCATCAAAAATCCATCCCATTGTGAAAGGTAAGAAATGAATACCTAAATTTTCTTGCTGTAAAAATATATCTTTTTTTTTTTTTTTAAATATGGCTGTTTATTAAAAATTACTTTGATACTCTATACTACTCACAAATTTTAAAATGTTGAGTCATTAATATAGAAATATTTACTCAAATAAATAACAAGTAAAAGTTCAAATAAATTAATATTGTTATTTTTAAATAATATTAGATTTTTAATTATTTTTTAAATTTCCAAACATCCATCATTCAGACAACTCTATCTATCAACAGGTTCCAAACAGTCATACATAAAGCTCAGTGCCAAACAGTTCTTCCCCACTCTTGATATAACCAAGAGCACTATTTACTTATGACAATAACAATAAAATGATTTGTATCTAACAACAGGCAAAAGAAAGAAAACCATTTCAGTACTGGATTTTTAAAAAGATTACAATATAAAAATTTAATAATTGAGTTTTTACTTGAATATTGTATTAGCTTTTTATTTCAGCTACAAATTTGTAAAATCAATCATGTTACTCATTAAAAATGTTTCTGGAGCCAAAAAGAATATTACAGAACTGTTTTTTCAAGAATGTGTGAATGCATACAAAAACATAATGAAGGCACTTGTGTTTTGTCATATCAATTTTTTAAAATATCAACACAATGAATACTTGTAAATATCTACTTTTAAAAATATGCACAAAACAAACAAAAATACTATAATTTTACAAGTATGAGAAATGTATTTAGTGTTAAGCATGGATGAATGAAAATTCAATTAAAAGTGGAATTTAACCCTTTCACTATGTAATTAAATTTCATGCTCATTCTCATAATTATGTTAATTATCCAACAAAAAATAAAAACAAATATCCATTTCTCGCAGCATAAGAAGAGGTTTTTCCAAAACCGTCTGATAAATCTGCTTTCTACAGTTGATGGTAATAAAATTTTGAGTGGAAACATTTGCTTTCTGTGACAAAAGGGATTTAACCATCAATTTTATCTTTTAACTAAAATTTGTGACAGTAAGTTTTAATGCTCAGTGTTTAATGATCAAGAATTGATGTGAGTATTACTAAGTAGGAATATGATATGTATAATAAATATGTAATTTTTATTAAAAATAATCCAATGTTCTTTTACATAATTTGTATGCTTAAAGATTTACGAGTATTTTAGAATAACATTAAACATATATGAAAGGGTGCTGAAAAGTTATTTGACCCGCTTCTAAAATCAAGACAAATGCCTAATCATCAGAATTTCCTTTTGTAAAGTCTTCTAGGTTAGGCCAAACCTTTTCAGTCTCCTCTCATATATATATATATATATATATATATATATATATATATATATATAAGAAAAACAGACCACTTTAAGGTTCCATTATAATAATTTATTTCACCAGAGCCCTTTTAAAGGATGACGGATCATCAGGTCAAGGTCTGGTCACTCCTCCTCCCCCAATACTAAGTATGATTGAGAGAGATATTAAATTAAGCCCTCCCTAAACTCTACCATGTCTCTCTAACCACTCCTTATTACACTCTCTGTTAAATTACAAAAACTTACACTACCCATCAATTTTCATTTCATTTTTCGTTTCATTTTTTGGAAGTGCTATCTGATGATATGGCGTCCTTTAAAAGGGCTCTGGTGAAATAAATTATTATAATGGAACCTTAAAGTGGTCTGTTTTTTTTAAAATATTAGCTCTGGATTTATATTGAGCTCTCAGGATTTCATCCTCCTTGGGACTACCCATACAGATTACCAAGTTTTTTTTCATAACATATATATATATATATATATATATATATATATAACAAAGTGGAGAAAATTTTAAGCTAAAATTTGAAGGATGAATTTGCTCTATCACTTGTGACATTGTTCTAGTATATAAAAATTATATATCATTTTATCCCATATATATATATATATATATATATATATATATATATATATATATAATGTGTGTGGGTTAGGGTTAGGGGTTATATATATATATATAATGTGTGTGTGTTTCATTAAAGAAAGAAAGATATCGACATAAAATTATATTAACTATTAAACAAGGCAAAGGCAAATTCTCTCCTTGATTTTAAATGCATATTATATAATTACTGCCTGGATTTCTGAAGTTAGCATTATTTACATGTGGACTATTGCTGTCATATTTGTTGTTGTTATCACGGCATTTTGGCCATTGTGCTCTTTGGCCTTCATGGGGTTTGTTGATCTAGATAAACTAAAGGGAATTTCAAACTAAACCCTATATTTAATCTATGGGTGTAAATTGTTCTTGTTCCACTGCCCATGTCTTGGGATATCTCATCTAGTTCTTATTTAGTACTGCTCAGTTATTACTTACTCCATTTCCACTGAGTCAAAGTACACACTGCCAAGATTAAAATCGCAATTACTATGTCACCAAATTCATGAACCATCACTAGACTATTGTCCCATGGGAAAATTCTGTGTGGCTAACTTGTAGTCTTAAACCTAGCATACCTGTAGATGAGTGTTGCTGCTTGTCATACTTCTCTTTGTTCTATCTCCTAAAGACCTGCCGCCATTTGTCATTCTTTATTAGTGATTTGCATGACATATATATGCAAGTTCTATTAGGAGATTCTCATAGTCTAGCATATGTGCTGCTTCTTTCAGATGTCTAACTCTCCAGTGTTCTTTCTTATCCAGCATTGTCACTTCATTCCACAGGAGTTGATGACTATTATTTTTCCCTCCATACATGATTTCATTATCTCACTCTCTCACTGGGGCTTTTCAGTGTTCCTCCAGCCTTACTTTTAAGAGTGGCTAGTTTCACCTTTATATTTTTTGTTACAACTGCAAGTACACACAGTTCTTGGTCATGTTCTCTCTCATGTTAGGCTTCACTCAGCAGAGGTTCTCCATAGAGTGAAATTGCTTCTAAATATTGTCCTCATGTTGTATGATTCTTTTTTTCTGATAAGCACTTGATGTAAGGCAAACAGATTGTAGCAATCTTCTGTTTTCCCCTGCATACACTGATGCTATATTTGCAGAGTAGGTGTTATTCTGAAGAGTATGCTTGATGCTGATCATTTCCTGTTGGTATATGTACCTGTTGACACTTATGATTTTTGCACAGTGTTATAGGCATCAGACAATCCTTTTCTTAACAATGTATGGATGGTGGAAATTGGAGTAGTATTATCCAGTGAAGGTTGGCTTGTGATATATAGATGTGTTGAACCCATCTCTGTATAAGTTATTAGTACATTCAGGAAAGCAAGCTGATTATTTTTTTCCTTTTTTCATTGTGAAGTGGATCAAAAGTCTTATTGAGTTCACATGGTCTAGCAGTATTTGTACATATTCCTGTGAGGCCAGAGTATGGTGGTCTGTTCCTAAAGCCATTTCTTCAAAGTATTCCATGTATATGTTCACCATCAATGGTGACAACAATAAACCCATAGCCAAGCTTTCCACCTGTTGGTATATGTCAGACTCTAGCTAGAAGAATGTTACCTGCATACAGACATTTCCATCAGATTTTTATATGAATGTTTATGCATCCTCCAAAGGAGGGGTCTGTCAATCTATAGGAACTCTGGTGAACAGGCTCACCACATCCAAGCTTGCTATTTGATTGTTATGGATGGGAGCCCCTCAGATCAAATTCACAAAGTATTTAGAGTTCCTCAGCAGGTGGCATGCCAAGCCCTTGCAGCTAACTATAGGTATCAATGAAATACCAACTTTGTGAATCTTGGGAAGATCATACATATGTAGCAGCTTGGTGTAACATTGAGTCAGCTGTCTATACCTATTCAGTCTGAGGTTGTCCTTGTTCTTATTTAGGATCTGTTACAGCCTCCTTTCAGTTTTTAGGGTCAGATCCTTTTTCACTTGCTATAGCTGCCATCCCCAATTATATATTATATAATATTATATTTCTTGTTATTCCATCCAACATGTGCATCTTGGTTACCATATTCACAACATTACTGCTACTGTAACGTCCAATTTTCTTCAATGTGCAAATATTGTTGGACTATGTGAACTCAATAAGATCTTCCAAACAGTTTTCAATGAAAAAAAAAAAACTAACTGGTTTTCTTTTCAGAGTATGGGTTCAATATATATATATATATATATATATATATATATATCTTGAACCCATACTCTGTAGTTCACTGCTACTAACAAGCAGAGATTTTTTTCTCCTGATGATGGCCAAGACCCTACTGAATTGGTCAGTCATGTAACAGATTGAACTAATAATGATGATATGTAAACATAAGAAATCATAAATTATTGGAAAACTAATTCCAATTTTCCCCACACACACCTGACCTACCTTATTAGAATATAGGTTCCCTAACCACGGCCACCCCCTACTCCACACTTTTTTCCTATTTCTACCTTCAGCCATTTCTTACCCACCTCCTCCATAGCAGTTTACCAACTACATCTTCAACTTTAAATTTCAAATTTTCTTACCCCACTCATATTGCACTAATTTTTTACCTCCCTTTAACCCATAACGGTTTACCCACCATGCGAACCCAACGAATTTAATTTTCAAATTTTAAATTAGTAATTAACTTTTTCTTTCCCTCACACTTTTTTACTCCCCTCATATTTCGCTAATTTTTTCCAAGAAATGTAAACCACCAGCATCGCATTTAACACACTCCTGTGCAACTTTATTTTTTATACACTACGTAGCAGTGAAACTCCCATAGACCCTGTGCCTGATGAACTGGGAACACTACCCAGCAATACTATATATGTCAAAAAACGTAGTCACGCGTATATGTACTAATTAATACATACATATATATATATATGCATATATGTATATATGTATGTATATATATATAAGCCAACATTCACTGGACAATAATTCCCACCATCTATGCTCTATAGAAAGGGATTTTCTGCACCATCAGACCAAATACAAAAATGATAAATCAGACACATGCCAAAAAGCGATGATCAGCATTAGAAACACCCTGCTGGGTAGCAACTTTCTTGTAAGCATGACATCAGTTTCCACAAACAAGAAGGGAATAGTTAAGGACAACAATAAAATAATCAATCTACCATAGATTGTCTACTATAAGATATCTTTTTAGAACCAAACCCCCTCCAGGGAAAACATGACCAAGAACTGTGTGTGTATTCCATCCTATACAATTGTAGCAAATAATGAAATTCATAGACCAGCTGTTACCTAATAGAAAGTATCAAATTGCTGTAGTACTGGGTGAGTTATTTAAGTTAGACATGGCTGATCATATATAGAGGGTGATCATTAACTCCTGTGGAGTTATGTCAGAATACATAGAACAATACTGGAAGTTGAGATAATTGAAAAACTCAGCACACATGGGAGCCTTAAAAAAGAACACTCAAAAAAGTTCAACCCCCTGAGTCTGGATATGCATGCACTCTCATCACCTTAATATAGACATTAGATTTAAGGCCCCAATAATTAGACCATTCAGTTGTCCAATTGACACATAGCTTGGTGGATTAAAGTGTTAGTTAAAATATAACTGATTCCCTGTGAGTTCAGAATCTAATTTTTTTGTGTGTGATACTTGACAAGTTCCAATCATAAAAATCCCAATCTGGGCTTTGAAATTGTCACAGAATTGGATTCACCTAAGTTCACTTTCATAGGAATTTTCATGTTTAATGTTGACTTCCAAAATCACTGATAATTCAAGAACCCAAATAAAAAAAGAAATTACAATAATTTTTTCCACTAGAAAATAAAGAATAACACTTCATGGATACCCCTTTTGATTATCTAATGCTTTTTTATATGAATTTTTATGGAAACATTTTATAAAACTTAACATGCTCAATGATTTCTCTTTCATGATTACAATAAAAATTAAACAACTCTTACTAATGTTTTAGAGTTAAAATATATTGTAAATATTTACTTGATTTTAGAGGATAATGCAAAAATCTGGAAACTGTATTAGTTTGCTTATGCTCAAATGAAATAAGAAAAATTCAAAAATCTTTCCTAAGTTTAATATATATTTAATGGCTAAAGTTAATACCTGTGTGTTTAATTTGCAGTATCTTCCTTATTTCTTGCTTTTTCTCTTTCCTTGAATTTCTACCCATTTCAGATGATCAAGAAGGGGATACCTTACATACCTTACATATGGGAAAGTCCAAAATCCCCAGACCCACAAACAAAACAGGCTATCAGATGTTGACATCATTGTGTTCTGATGTCACAAATAAACCTCCAAAATCAAAACACATGCAGGTAAAGCTGATTTTTTTAATATTATTATTGCTATTCAAATGAAGAGTTCTATACTCTTCTAAATTTGTGAAACTATATGATTCTTTATTCAAATGAATTGTATAAAAATACATTTAAAACAGTTTTCACTGTTTGTTTCTTTTGATCTTTTCATTCTTTGATGTTATTTCTGCTTATAGTAACAGTAAAGGTATTTTTAAAATATTCAATCTTTTTACTGTAAGCCTGATGATACAGTGAAAGATGAGAAAGCAGTAGTAGACAATGTTTGCTGAAAGGAAAACAAATGAATGAAAAACTTTTCATCAAAATAAGGTAGAGAAGAGAAGAAATATTTTTTATAATTTTTTTTCATTTTCATAACAGTTAAATTAAAAAATGAATACATTAATGCCACAAAAAACCTTTGAATAGGAAAAGATTATTTAGGTTATCTCTTAAATACTTCCACAAAACAAAGAATCATAATAAAACATTTTCAACAACTCCAAAACCAAGTTTACTTTGGTTGGTAAGCTACCTCCCAAAATTCTGAATATTGTTTTTTTTTAGCAATTATAACTTTAAATCTCTTCTTGATAGACAAGCTTTAAATTTTCATGGAAAATTATTTTCTCTTTTCTTTCTTTTTCCTCACATTAAACAGCTACCTTTTAATATAGGATTTTTAAAAATATTTTAACCAAAATAAAACCTCCACAGTCCTTCAGTTGTATTTTCAAATCTTTTCATTCTTTGAATGTATTCTTTAAATAAAAAAACTTGTTTAAAGAATTTTGTGTTTATAAACACTATAAGTACTTAATAAAAATTTCATATTTGTAATTAAATTTTGTAATGAGCATTATGGCAAAGAACACATCAGTTTTACATGTTTATTTTAAAATTTGCTTGTTTTTATAATTTGCAAGTTTTTAACTTAAATTTTACAAGGTATTTTGTGGCAGCACACACACATACGCACACACATATATATCAGGTGTTCAGGATGATGGCTGATTATTATTATTATTATTATTTAATATTATTATTATTTCTATTTTTACACTGCAGAAATTTGGATATGATTTTTTGCACTTTCTTTTACTTTTCGTTTTTTAAGTTGAGTCTAAGCTTCTACAATGGTTGTTATCTTTGTGTATCCCAACAAGTGAAGAATGAATAACAGCTCTACAAAGATGATTGCAATTTTTTCTTTTTTTTAACTCCCTTTCAGTGATGCATCCATTTGACACAGAGGCAGTTTATGAGTAAATAAACATAAATTTATATTTCTTACATATATCCCAGAATGTAAAAACCTTTTATTATCTTTTCCTTTGATGATTTAATGAATCTTATAATTTATTTCAAAATATCCATAAGAATTAGAATATTTTTATTCAAAAATAATTTAAATCTAGACTTTCAAATTAAAATCTTGTTAGATTTTGTCAGGTGCAATTCTCAAGTTTTATTCAAATTTTTTTTCAAGTTTTAAATTTGATTTTTCTTAGGATACTAAAAACTGTATTTTTATGCTTTTTTCTGTTTCCTATCCATTTTCATACAGATATGTCATACACATAAATATATAAATATGTGCATTTGAGAACATCTTTATACATATAATTTGTATGCATAGATTATCTTTGAATATGCATCTCAACACAAAATTGTAAATATTAATCTGTATCTGTTTACAGATACATAACAAAAGTAAATCAAAGTAAAGTACTTTTATTTAATATAGATAAAGAATATTATGCAAGTTAAAATTTGGTGAATTTGTCATGGGCAGCTTTGTTAGCTTTTACTCATAAACAATTTGTCTGAACTGCAAACATGTGTAAGATCAAAGTGAGAGGTACTGAACAGAGAAAACAATTTTTTTAGAAGTTTTCTTCTTTAATTCATTAGCCCAGATGCAATAAGATTCAAGTTAGTAAACAGATTTGACTATACTTAATTTTTTTTATCTGTAATTCTTCAATATTTTAGCAATACTGAATAAAAATGTTGTAGCTTTGCCAAAATAGTTTTCAGTGAATATTAAGAGATGTCCCCTCTGCAAAAAAGATATGCATTTTTCTGAATTGATAAAAAAAAATTTAAAAAATTCTGTATTAGTATGCTGAGACTCTTAGAAACCAAGCTAAATGTTCCCCTTAGCTCTTTAGTGTTTCTGGGTATTAATTGTCCTTATAAGATCCACTTCCAGTCCCCATTATTGTAATGGCTGCCAAATGTAATTAAACATATATTTAACCACATCTACATTTGTTATCAATCTGAGCCATCCCTGAGGGCCATTGTATCATAACATTGTGACAGAATGAGGAAACAAGTGTGAAAAATAGGCACAAGATATTTTTCCTCAGATAATCACAGTTTTCAGTAATATTTTGACAAGTGTGGATGACATTTCACACGTTTGGAAAACCCACAGGCTCATGCATATCATCAAGGTAAGAGTAACTTCTTCTATTACTAATTAAATGTTCAGTTCCCCATCATGGAAATTTCGCACATACCCACACCAAAGATAGATTTGTTCAGTCCCAATTTGAGAAAAGAAATGGACACGTCAGGTCATATTTTGATGGACCACTTTGTGATGTGGAAGATGGAGTGAAAATAAATTATCTCTTACTTTGGGCCAGTGCAGAAGGCCAGGAGATAAGTGTAACCTTTGTTTTTTAAAGGAGAGAAGCAAAGAATGTAGATAACTACATTAAATGCTTCAAGGACTGTGTGAGCCCACAATCTAATTTCTGAGTATCTACATATGAACTGATGCAATGCAACCAAGAGGCAAATGAACCTGCCTATGCCTTCCACAAGAGACTAAGGCAGATAATAAAACAGTGTTAATATGACCAACCCCATAGTTGAAGAGTCAAATTTAGTGAATCTATTCATATTTAGGATGTACTTCAAATCGACCCAAAAAACATTATTGAAAAAAGGTAAGGATCTGATTATTGCAATGGCTCTACACATTGCAAAAGTGGAAGAGGCAACCAAAAAACAGGTCGAGGTGTTCCATATTCCAGAGTAGAATGTCAATGCACATGCGGTGCAAACAAATCATGACCTGCAGACTCTGTGGTAGAGAGCACTACAAGGGAGAATGCCCATCAAAGAGTAAAACATGCTGAAAAAAACAAAAACCACTAGATATTCCAGCAACAGGCATAATGGGGAGGCTCATTTTTATTCAATAGCTGCAGAACATCAAAAGAGACACAGCATACCCTTAGGTGCAGCAGAAGCCGATGCAAAATTAAGAATAGGCAGCAAAACAGCCCAGATAAGAATCAATGCAAAAATTGACACTTGAGCTATGAGCAGCCTGGTATCCTTAAGTATCTTCAGACAATTGAAAGACATACCACTCAAAAAAAACACAAGTGCAACTGTTTGCATTTGGAGCTTCTATGTTAGAGCAAGCAGGAGTATGCTTCCTGGGAGTGAGATATTGCGATAGGTTCACCAGCACATGTCGAAATCCAAAGGCCAATTCTGCTGGGGTTGCATACATCCAGAGTTGGGACTAGTGGCTCTCAACTTTGCAATCAAGGAAGATTTCACCTAATGAGGAACAAAGGAAATACTACCTTGACACCAGAAGCAGTTTAGAAGAAGAAACTATCCCTCTGAAAACAAGTCTGAAAGTGTCTGATGGCATTGGATGTCTGCTAGTATAGTATTCCATAAAAGTAGACCCAACAATATCTCCAGTGGTTCCTGTTATCTTAAAGACCAAATTCAAAAGTGAGCCAGACTCACTGGTGATAATGGGCACCATAATCCCAGTAATGAGACCAACCTCATGGGTTAGCTCATTAGTTTGTGTTACCAAAGCCAATGGGTCAGTGTTATGGGTCACAACATAAATAAGAAAAAAAAGAAAAGAAAACAAAAAAAAATGAAGTGGATCAGTTGCCAAGGATATGACCTTGATTCCATTATGATAGAGTATTTCTCTTACAGGGTCAAAAACACATGAATAGAAAACCAACAGAGACAAACCACAAACACAAATGTAAAGTGCAACAAAATTTTAATCATACACTTGAAATAAAGAATATCTGAATGTAAAATATGTATGCAGTGTGGGTGATATGAGTACAAAAAAACACTTAGCTTTTTCAGTTGATTGAAATCAAATACATTTTTTCTCTTATTTCTTTTTTTTCTCTCTCTGTCTCGTTATAGCTTTCTCCTTTCTCTGTTACCTTTTTCAGTTCTTTTTATATAATAACGTCTTATTTTTAATGTGGAAGTAACATTTTTAATGTCTTATTTTCTTGTGGAAGTAACTTTTATATTTTCAGAGTTTTGTCTTTTGTTTTCTCTTCACATATGCAAAAATGTTCTATTATTAGGTTATTCTTTTTCTGCTTTTCCATTGACAGTATTCAACCATGAGCGGTGGTCATTTCTCCTTATATGCTTCTTTTGCATAAGGTTGATTTCTTTTTCATTTAGAAATGATCTTTATTGTGTTGATCATCACTGACTCCACTGAATTTTGGGTGGCATGATGATTTCATGGATGGTCCAGTCTCATCAAGTTTCATTGCCCCAACTAACTTGTTGCATTTCTTTCATGCGCAATTTTGAATATTGAGTCAGGTGACTTTTAGCATCCACGTGACATGGTTGCTAGGAATCACTCCTTTTAGACTCCATGGGCTTTCATTTGACTGCTTTTAGCTTGCTACAGAGAGAGAGAGGGTAATAGTCAAAGAGAAAGAAAGTTCACTCTAACAAATCTCCCTGGATTTAGTGAGCTTTAATTCAGAAGTGTTTGTATAGAATTGTCACAGTCAGTCAGGTTCTTCCTAAACCCCAGAGATCTAAACAAAGCCATACTGTGACCTCATTTTGTGACCCTTACATTCAGGGATGTTGTTTCAAAACTAGAGTGCAAAATGGTTCACCATAGTGGATATCAAGTTGGGTTATTGGCAGATGAAGCTAAACAAAAATATCAAGGGAACTAACAACATTCATCACCCCATTTGGCAGGTACATGTTTAACAGATACTCAATGGGGGTTAAAAGTTCTCAAAATGAATTTCAACAAGCCATGTTTGAGAACTATTGGGTTTAATTGCACTCAAGAACCTGACACAAGCACCACCATGGCTGGCAAGAATGCTGGTAAAAGTTCAGGGCTATGACTTTGCAGTGACATACAGTGCAGGAAAAGCAGTTCCAATAGTTTATCAGACTCCTTGATCTCAACATTCATATAATGAATACACACCTTAATTTTTCAACAACACATATACAAGACATTAAGGTGGAAACTACAAAGGATTCTACTCCAAAAGAACTCATCAATATGCTGCCCAAGTTTTTTACTCTTCCATAATGGAATTTCAGGGATGAAATTGGAATTCAAGATGCAACAAAATTATTGTAATCATTTCACTAAAATACAATATATTACAACAACCACATGTATCACACCAGAGAGTAAAGAAAACACATCTGCTAGTTTGAACTGCTGTTTTCTGGGTAGGAATAAACAAAGATATCAATCAAGCACTCAACCAGAAACCCTGCACCAGTATGAAAACCCTTCTTATCCATGGCACTATATCAATACAGATCTCTGCACAATGGAAGGGAACAAATATCTTCTAGTGGCTAACCTGTACAGCCAAAGTGCATTCATATGGTGCCTGCATTTTACCACATCTACCACACTAATCAAACAAATGAAACTACTTCAAGGCATTCCTGAAGTGGTCTACAATGACAATGGGCTGTAATATACAAGTAAGGAATTTGCCAGTTTTTAAGTGAATTTCTGTTTCAAGTATACATCATCACCACATTACCTTAGGTCAAATGGTTTCACAGAGAGGATGATTGGCATATGCAAAAAGTTACTTCTGAAAGCATGGGAAACTGGCACTGATTGTTATTTGACAATGATGTCATACAGAGCAATGTCAATTTCAACTAATCTCAAATCCCCAGCTGAATTACTTAATGAAAGGCCCATTTGAACACCACAAGCAATGACTTGGAGATGATCTAACCAGAGACACAAAGCAACAGAATAAGGACAAGACAAAAGATAGCCATAATTAATGGAATAGTCACCAGCATCCACTTTTGCATGTAGGTCAACAAGTTCACATTTAGGATTAGAAAACCATGTTATAAGGATCTGGAATTGTAACACAGATCACTGGGGAACCAAAGTCATATATGGTTGAATCCGTAGATGGCAGCATCCATTGCAGGAACAAGCAATTCTGTAAGAATTAACTTGACAAAAAGCCTGTGGGGCAGTAGACTTGGCTACCTACCAGCACTCGATGTCAACGTAGCACATACTAAAGTTAATCCATGTATCAAACCCCAACCCTGATGAAGAATAACAATAGAATAACAACACTTACTGGCATAAGGGTCCCAGCTAGCATCCAGACCACTTCCACACAACCATTCAGGTTTAAAGGAACTCATCCCTCCCCAAAGGCCACTACCCACGCACAATGGGGGGGATGTAGAATAACAACACTTACTGGCGTAAGGGTCCCAGCTAGCGTCCAGCTGGCAGACAAAAATAAAGCAGGTTGTAACTCAATACAAACCCTGCAAACTGACTTGAATCAAGCTGGTATTTATACAGAAATACCTCCACTCATGTACCAGCAGCCAATCACAGCCCAAGCAATGGACTATCCCACTTGAGCACAATGAGATGCTCCATGGCATCATAAATAGCTCTCTTTCTCAGGGTGGAGGGGTCTTTTTTCAGCTTGTTCCACAACTGTGTTTATCTTGACATGATTGTTCTACACCTGACATGAGTGTCTACTGCACAAGCCCCACTCACTCATGCTGAACCATATACAGATAGAACTGATAGGCCACACTCAGCACTGCATCATTCTGGACAGCATGTGAAAGTACCACAGAGGCTGATGAATAATCCATGAATATGCCATAATATCCTCCCTACTTAACTTTATAGAAGGGAGATTTTGTTTTAGCATGTTGAGATTCTTAGATGCCAATCTAAATGTTTCTCTTAGCTCTTTAGTGTTTCTAGGTATTAACTACCCTTAGAAAGCCCACTCTCTATCTCCACTATTGTAATGGCTTCCAAATGTAAATAAACATATATTTAACCACACATATGCTTCTATTATCAATCTGAATCATCCTGAGGACCATTGTATCATAGCAGTTTGAAAAGTTTCAGTTTGTCCACCACTTCAATAAGCCATTACTTTCTCTGCTGAGTATTGAGTGGTTTAAGTTGTTTTCTTCCATTTGCTCTGCTATAGTAACTCAAATTATTTGGCTGAATTTGGTATGCTACTATATCTGTGACCTTACAACGGGGGGGGGGTTCTTTTCAGTTTGTCATGTCACTGCATGTATACAGACACAAATACAAAACAAAACACTTTTCTGATAGCCAAAGACAACCTGAATGAGATATGCTGGGTTTTATTTTTGTAAGAGTAAATTGTATAATAAGAAGGCTCATGTTTGAAACGAGACATCTGTATTTCAATCCTATTCAACTCATTCAAAGTAACCAACAATATGCCTCTTTGTGTGTAAGAAAGCATTGTAAAGTAATTTTATAGTTATTTCTTTTTTTGTAATTTATAGTAAATTGAGTTATAGGATGTTTTTGTTAAATATCAAATATTTATTGATGTCATATACATACACACACATGCAAAAACACACACACAGACGTTTCTTTTTCATATGTGAATTCAATTCAATAGTAAATTCAATTCCGTTTAGTTTATTTATAACATGTAGTAATTTGGTTTGTGTTGATAAATCATAATTATCTTTATAGCAAAAATATTCAGTGTTTTTGGGTAAGATGTTATGAAATGGGCTAGATGAGAATTCTAAAAAGAAACATTAAAACACTGCTGATTGGAGAACCCATAATGAGGCTAATTTTTTGTTTCTAAAAACAATTATTAAATGAGAAGTGATACTAAAAAGTACACACAATATACTAAGAACATCATATCAAATTTTCTCAAAATATGTCTAAGACTACCTTATTTCCTCTGCCAAAGAACTCAAACAGAATGAAGATGAAGCGTTTGAAAAAATAAGAATAATTGGACTAAAAATATGACAGGAAAATATCCTCTCAAACTTGGAAGCTGATATCTTGCAACAGGAAAACTTTCAAGGAAATATTGGGCAAATAAACTGACTTCATCAAAAAATTACAATTCTTATGTGCAAATAGGATGAGCAAATTTCATCCACAATGCATCAAGTGTAAAACTTTTCACTATAGCTCTCAGTTTCAGACTGAAATTTGCAACTGGAATAAAAGACAATAATGGCATAGACAACATAATACAAACTTGCTATATACATAAACATACATATGTACAGAGGTGGTATCCATTTAGCAACCGATTCTTAAAATTAAAAAAGCTTAGCAAACTGGCTGTTAGATTATCTGAAAATAATATTATATATTAATAACCTAAATACAATAGCTAAAAATATAATTAATACCATTAAGGGGGTTGTCTGTTATAAACAATAAATTCTGACAAAAGAAATCATCTTGAAGTTAAAAATGTGATATATCTTCTAGTCATAAATTTGATAAAAGGTATCATATTCCAGAACAGAAATATGATCAGAGTAGAATTTCAATCTGGAAATATCTTAATAAATAAATGTTTTTATTAAATTATCAAAATGGTTTAATTCTTTTCAATACTATAAAGTGATTTGTTCCTCAGATTGAAAAGAAAATAAGCAGAATAGGTTCCTAAAGATTACCTGCCTTTATAGAACTGGTTCCTGAAAATTTGGGATGCCATTATTGCATACATACATACATTTGAATAAGATATATTTAGGCAGCAAGTATTCCTCCAAACAGATTTGATTAAAATGAACCAACAAGGTCTGTTGGTTTAATTTTTTATTATATTTTTCCAATTTTCAGATAATGTGTTGAGTATTATGTTTGAAGTTGTGGATGAACTGTCCAAAGTTTATATCTTACTTTTGAAGTCATTATAAAGAAGTGGTGATATGTCTGTATGGTAGTTAGAATTCCTTTATCTGCATCCTGCTATTCTTTGGGAAGCTGGATGTTTGAAATGGTCTAGTGTGATGTTATGTGTAATTGCTATTGGGAACAAGGTTACAGAAAAAGAGTGCAATTTATTTATTTTTTTAATTAATTATTGTTTTCATAATACTAATATAATATATGCACACATTAATCATTTCTACCCTGCATGACACAAGTACCATTTTATAACCATTATGGAAACACAAACTGATGGTGTAGCAATGGGTTCTGGCCCTGATCAACAATAATTTCCCTAACCACATCATCGATGAAGAAATAAAATTAGCTTTAACAAAATTTAGAAAAAATTGATGCCAGATCTATCCCTGATGCAAAAAATAAACACACCATTAACTTATTCATAACTTTATCATAGCCAAATGCATCCTAATTATAAACAGCATGAAAAAACAATTAAAAACATAATTCTGTGGTACACATCAGTCAGTGATCCTAACAAATACCTAAGATTTTTCATCTGCTACAAAATATTTAAAACATCTAATTTAATTATTGCCAACAACATCAGCCATCATAAATCTCCCCTATGTAAAAATAATGTTGTCTATGAACTCTCATGTCCCCTAGGTGATTGCTTCTTCAACACTAATAATCAAAAAAACAACATTAAATACTTACATTTGGGACATATGTACCACACTCTCTCGTAGATTGACCATGCACACATCCACCAGCATATCATGAAGGGCCAAAATACAACTATGAACATGAAACAAATATTAGTAGATAATACCAAAATACTCTACAGCATGCAGTGCAAGGAAAGGTTCTCTTTAATCAAAATTAGTTTGATATATATATATATATATATATATATATATATATATATATATATATATATATATATATATAATTTTAATTGCATTCAAGAAGTTATTAACATGTTAGTCTCAAAACTATTGCTAATGTAACATTATAGTGAGTTTTTATTGAGTGTCACCCTTGTCATACAAACCATTGTAGTTAATTTGAAATATTTGGAAGTATACATTGAATACTCCACATTAAATTTGATACATAATATATAGACTGACAAAATTGTAACAGCCTATAGGATTATGCTAATTTTGATCTGTGTATGCTAGTGGGTAATAGATATTCTGATAAAATTTTCAAAGTCTTTGCCTATTTTGTGATGTAGTAATATGCGTACCAGTTCATTGTATGTATATGAGCTTTAGACAGTGGCTCATGCTGTGATAAGATTTAGTGTGGTGTGTCCAGTGCAAACTGCTATCATATGAGATGCTCAACTGCTCCTTTTGTTCAATTGGATCCATTTCAGATTGAGGGTCTTCAAAAGGTTACATGATCCTTTTGAAGAATTGCTACTCATGTTGGTGGTTATGCCTCAGCAGTTGCCAAATGAACATTTCTATACCCATAGATTAAATTCTAGATGAACATGTAGTCCAGACAATTGCCAACAGATTGTAAGGATAGTAGTGATACACTACACAATGTCCACAGCAATGATCACATGAAATGTGTAGTATTCAGTAAGGAAAGCAAGTTCTAATTTTATAATAGTAATTTGTATATGCAATGTAGGCAGGAAGAGTGACATCTAAAGTGTATTTATCTGCAATATAGGTCCAATGTCTGACATCATGGTATGGGGTACCATAAATTATAACTCTTGCTCATCTTTCTTGCTTGTGGAGAAAATATTTGTCAGCACCATGCCTATACAAAATATTGTTCAAACTATTCTGCTACCATTCTTGCAGGAGGATGGTGATTTGTTGTTCTAACAGGATAAAACTTAGATCAACATACTCTGCAATATGTTTGACAACTTTCCTGATTAGTATGACCTCTCTCCTTGGGATATGATGGTGTAATGATTGACTTGTTAACCCATCTACAACCCTTGCTGAGTATTTGTGATAGAGCCCTTATTTTGAAACCTAGCATGTATTGATTTGAATATGTGATCATCCAGCTATATCACCTGTACATTTAATATTGAGTGAACTGAAACACATATTCAAGATGTTACACATTTATTTTCCATCAGTGTATACATTACCAGATTATCACTACCAGATGGTATTTTATTTTACACTAATTTACACAGACTAGTTTCTTCATCTTGGATATTATTGTCACAACATTTTGGCCCTTGTACTCTCCAGCCTTCTTCAGGTGTCTATTATAGTTTGTAATATTTTTTAAATTAACTGATACAAAAAAAATCCTGGTATGAGGAATTAGGATAGTCTAACCCTATGGATGAAATAAAGGGTTCAGTTTGAAATTCCTAGGTGAACAACAAGGAGGTTAAAGCATATAACAGCTGAATCATGATAATAACAATCAAGAACAGGAGATTTATAAATCAGTGTATAATAAATGTGTATAATAAATTCCAATACTGAACTTATAGGTATGTCATGCATGTATGCATATACCTAAAAGAAAATAATTAACATTTAATAAAAAGAAAAATAATGAGCTGAGTCAAAGAAAAACTGAGAAACTTATATTAAAATCTTACACAAAACTATAGTGTTTATTACATTGCAAGTTTGAAAATTAGATTTTTATCTATGTGTCATTTAAAATGTTCCTTTGATTTTAGCTTATAATAGATTTTTAATAAAGAGATACTAAAAGAGGGTTAAGGGCACCTGATATACACATAAAACATTTAGATAGTACATATTAAGTATTTTTCATGCCTAATTGATTAACATTGTTAAAAGGAAATTTTGTTATAATAATGAAAACAAATATTGTACTTTTATTGGGAAATGAAACTTGCAAACACAACCAAAATTATACTTGTGAACAAATCGAATATTGTCATCTATATATGGATATATATGCACCTCAATATTCATAATTTAATAAAATTCTTTCTAATCAAATGTAAACAAAATATAGCAAGATTTGAATTTAAACACAATAAAATTGATACCTTAAAAACATACATTATTTTCCTATTAACCAAAGATGTATCAATCAATATATTTTATGGCAATTAAAGTTTCCACATATTGTCCAATGAGATTAGTCTAGACAAACAAGAAATAATTTGGTATATCTGAAAATCCATTTAATAAACAAGTAATCTAGTTAAAATAAATATTATCTCATTGGTGGAAAATTAAATTTCAGAATTTATATTTATAAATGCAAATTCATTAGAAATATTCATGAGTCTGCATGGGATTTTATTAATTTATGCATATAATAATGTTTTAAAGTTAAAACATCAATAAAGTTTTATAAAGCCTCATGCAAGGAGTACTATTTATATGATGTCTGTTTGCTTATAAAACTGTCTCTGTATTATTTCTTGTCATTGCTTATGGCTTAAAAATATGGTGACTGTCCCATAAATTGTGTATATTTCTTTGCCTTATGTATATTTACATATATATGTGTGTGTGTATTGGTACTTTCATACATAGACACACACTGAAAACACACACATGGATACATACATAGTTGCAAACATTGATATCATTATCATGCATTGATTTTAATATAATTCATAATGATATCACTAGTTTCTAAAAAACACAACAAAAATACTTAACAAGGAATCCTTTTGCTCCCATTTTAGAACCTAAATATAATAATATATACAAAATACCTAATATTCAATGTCACTAATAAAATCACACATAAAAATACTGCTAAACAGATACAACATCCAAGTACGTGCACACATACACACTCACTTTTCTATACACACGCACGTATATAGTTTTCTTTATTTCACTTGAATGTGTATCATTTGAAATTCAATTGCTATCTTTCTTTCCTTCTTTCTTTCTTTCTGAAATTGTTTGTGTTTTGCCAATTTGATTTTTATCTTTTCTTGCCACCATTAGCACCATCAGGCCTTTTAGAGCAGGTAAATAGCAAAGGAAGTATTTGACTTGTTGTCATTGTTATTCAATTTTGGTTGTTGTCTCCTGCGTATTTTTCAGTGGTGTTTTTCTTAAGTGCACGTTGCTTTATTTTTACCTCAGAATATGTATATATTTTTTCTCTCTCTCTCTCTCTCTATCTATCTCTAAACAAAATCAGAAAAAACAAACACTAATAAAACACTTAAACTGAAAAGCACGTCTTCTACATACATGCATAACTATATATATATATATATATATATATATATATATATATATATATATATATATATATGTATGGATGTCTAGATGTGAATGAAAAGAAAAAAAAAATCTCCAAAGTTCTAAGTCATTCATTAACCTAAAAATTATGCAATTAGTTATGCAACTACTATTATTTTATTATTAGTTTTACAACTATTACTGCTGCTACTGCTATAGCTACTACAACTGCTGTGCTTGTCTCAATTCTTACCATTTTTTTTACATTCTTTTTAAATATTTTGTTCCTCTATACTGAGGGAAATTTATATGAATGACAGAATTTTAAAAAGTCAAATTGTTTTTCTTTTTTCTTTCTATTTCTTTATCTCTCTCTATTTCTTTCTTTCACTCACTCACTCACTCACTCACAAACTCACTCTCTCTTTCCCTCTATATATCTATCTCTCTATCTATTTCTTCACAAAACTTTGCTGTCAAATGCTTTTCTCTTTTTCTTGATTTCTCTCTTTTTTTCAATTTCAGAAAGCTATGAAGAACTCTATAAATTTTGAACCAACCCATGAACAGAAGAAAGCTGCTGTTAAATCTTCTACCTGGAAGAGAGGTTTTGCTCACTTTCTGAAGAAAAAACGAACTAAGCGATACCCCAGTAATAATAACAATGATTCCGCCAACTCTTGCCATTTGACGGCCACCACCAACAATAGCCATACAACTAGTCCGGTTACAAAGTCTGCTCCAATATGTTTAGAGGCCGAAAACCTAAGAGAGCCAGAGAGTCTCTCTACTGTTTCTCCAGCATCAGCAATTCTTGCAAATACAGGTAGTTATCATCTGCTCAGTTCTTCTAAAGATAATTCTGACACACACATATAACACAGTATAGTTGGTCAAAAAGGAAAATACAAAAATTCATATTATAGATATTTTTCTGTTACAATTTTTAAAGGAAATAATGTAAGAACAATATCTATTCTTATAAAATAAATATAAATTTAAAAACAAAATAAAAAAAACAATGATAAAATGTAATTTAATTGACTTATTATAATTATATATATATATATATATATATATATATATATATATATATATATATATATATATAATGATGAATCTGGATTTTTCCACTTAAGTTTCTTTTTCTTCTTTCCTCTTTTAACTTTTCCACTAACCTAAACAGTCAATTTACCAGTTAGATCGTAAATTTTATTATATTAGTAACTGTTACTAAGGTGGTCACTTGCTGAAAAGGTCACATTCTCTTGACACAAAATTCACATCTTTGCCATGATTGTCACTTTCATAAGAAAATCACTGTTATAATGATCACTGGACACTTTACAGCATTGAGTTATTTTTACCATAGTGGTTATTTTTGTCTCTGGTTCTCTTTCTTTTTGTATATTTTCAAGTATTGTCCTTACATTAATTTCACAATTTGCTGAAGGAGACTGTATCTGAAGTGGAAAATAATAAATAAACCAAAAATAATAACCAACAACAAAAACAAGGATATTGGGAAAGTATTTTAATTCACTTACAAGAACAGAAATGTAAAATATGTTCAAGATAAATTAAATCACATTTTTTAACAATAGTCAATATTTAGTTTGCATATATATATATATATATATATATATATATAAAACTCAAATGTTTTACTTATAATTCAAATTTAGCTATTTATGCCAGTTCTGTGATGTATGTATGTAGTGGTAATTCACTGCACTCAGTTCTTAATAAAAACAGAGAATATAATCTGCAACTGGTGCTATAGAGCCCAGTAATACCTGCAACATGATTCTTGGAGAAGGAAAGGTGGCAAGTAATTCCCAATTTCTCAAGTAACAAGCCAAACTTGCAGAAGATAGATTTCTTGAAGTATAATCATATATGATTGTGAAAAAGTTTTTATAGAGGTTACATATTTGAATAAAGACATTTCTGGGAAATTTAGAGACAAACAGATTATAAGTATTTTGAGCTTTAAATGTTTACCTGAACTAAAGAAGGAATTTACTACCACTTCCATTGATTACACTTATTGAATTTGTACTTGTTTGTCTGAGGGTCGCATAAATGTGAAACCCAGGGTTACAAACTCATATCCATTCAACTAAATATATTACCTCTATCACTGATATTGAGCCCTTTCCAATAAGTACTGCACATATATAAAATATATATATAGAAATTATATATATACATATATTTCTCCCCCTGCCCACTTCAAATGTATCTAAGTTGTTACAATATTTGTATCTCTTTACATTAGCATTTGCTCTAACTGAGATTTTGGCTTTTTGATTAAAACAAAATAAATAATAAAATATATGTATTTTTTCCTTAGTTCCTTCTTTAAATAATTTTATATTTTAAACTTAAGACAGGTTAAATTTAAAATTGGTAATTTTTATTCTCAATTTTATTGTGAAATTTAAAATTAATCAGAATGATTTCTGTTTTAGTCTAACACTAGCACTAAGGCATTAATAATTATAACCAAGGTTCATTGTCAAGTTTTTTGAATTTTCATATACTTGTATTTTGATTAGTCATTGTAGCTTATGTAACAGCGTTTCCCCTATCAAGGGGCATTTGGTTGATTTGAACTTTTTAAAATTCTTTATTCTACATTCAACACCATCACTTGATAAGACACCAGAAATGTTGAAACAAAATAGCTATTTTTGTAGTGATGTTATAATATGTTTATGTTATAATTTTTGAATAAATAATTATATATATATATATATATATATATATATATATATATATATATATATATAGCATAATGAGAAGCCACGTATACTTTCTTAATATGTATATATAGAAAAAACAACTAAAAAGTTGCAAATTAAAAAAAAAATAATGTTTTCTTATGAAAGTATTTATTTATATTTGATATTTCAGATCGACCTCGATCTTTCTTCAGAAATAACTGTTTTTAGTGGTTTGTTTACAGGTAGCGTCCGTCGCGAGATGTGGACGTCACATGATATCAACTTTTTAGTTGTTTTATATATATATATATATATATATATATATATATATATATTCAAATCAGCTGATATCTGAAGATAAAGGGTGATGAATATAAATGTGATGTTTTGAAGACCTTAAAATTCAGGAAGTCATTTACAAATAAAATTGAGGATAAAAGATGTGAACAGTTACAAAAATATCAACTAATATGATAGCATAGAGAAAAAACTTCTACATTGACTTTTCTTTACATCCTGATCATACACTTATATTACTTATTGGTAATCTGAGTTTGAATGTGTGTATATGTGTGAGAGAGAGAAAACAAATATTTACAAAGATAAAGAGATAAACATATTTTCTAAATAATTCAGATGGGGAGATTTACAATTTCTTCGATTTCCAATTTTTAGTGACAGAGTTTTTAATTTTATAGGTGCTAAAATATATTACTCTTATTTATTAAGTTTTCTTATTAGCTAATAAAATAAAAGGAAATGATTCCAATTCAGTTTACTAATTTTAATAGAAACTAATAATTAACATCTTATTTTACCTCATTTGGGCAAAAAACTTCTTAGCTTTTCTATCATTGCTCCCTTGAGTATATAATACACCTAGTATCTTTCATGCAGTCTTCAATGTAATTTCATAGGAAAAGATGTTATTTACCATTTACTTTTACCACTTCTTGTGTCTTTCCTACTCAATTTAAGCACTTTCTGTTGTTCTTATAATACTTCACTACTCTTTCAACATGCCAGGTAACATCCACAGTGCTTAACTGAAGAATTAAAATCATAACAAGATAACAGAATGAACCAGTATCTTTGTTGATCAGAAACTATTATTATAAAACAAAAAAAATGCATGCCTCTAAAAATCATTGAATATTCCATCTCAGTTTCCAAACACACTTGAACATGTGATCTTGAGAATTCTAGGTAAAATCATTTGATACCAACAAAAATTTTTTTGTTTTTCTTTTCTTTTTTAAGTTTTATTATATCTGTTAGGATACTATTCTTTTTCATACTCTTGTCTGTTTTTCTTATCTGTATCTGATTCATATTATTTCTGCTTGTCACTTTCCTCTCATTTGTGATTATCCTTCAGCTTTGCAATTACTTTTTCTTACAGGATCTTAACAAGACATTTATTCAATTGATGAATCCCTTAGATTGGTATTCTTTATGTTTTTTATTGGAAATTAAATCCTGTCAAATTTTTATCTCATTTCTTTTGATTTTCATATAAAAATGCAATTATATTAATAATTCCAGGATAGTTTATATTTATTTTTCATCAAATGTTCTAATTTTGAAAGAAACTGAACCTAAATTAACAATACATACATATATATATATATATATATATATATATATATATATATATTACATCACTACACAAAAGTTTACATGTTTCAGAACTGTAAAAATTGTCCCTTGTTATGCAATTCTAGATAAGATATGATGAAAATGCACTCTATTTCATTGTATCTTAGTGTTAGTTTTGCAACTGTATGACATGCTTAAAGTGTCATTTCATCAAGACTTGAGGAAATAACCCACGTATCCACACCTTCTGACCTTATTTTCGATTTTTCTATTTTAGCGTTGATCCGTCTTTTGATTGGTTTATCAAGACTTGCCCACAAATGTGTTTTTTTTTTAATTTTGCATGTTTGGTTTACCCCCCCCTCCCCTTCCTTTTAAACCCCAAATAAGCTACTGATTTGTTTTCTGATTTCCCAAGTAAATCATTTTCATTATATGTTATCTAACATCACATGATGAGGGACAGTTTTTACAGTTCTGAAACACAGAATTTTTTGTGTAGTGATGTAAAATATTACAATATATATATATATATATATATATATATATATATATATATATATATATTGCATTGTTCATCATTTCTTTTTTAAATAATTTTTTTAATTGTCATTAATTGAAGTAGTTATATTCCATGAACTAATTTATTAGTCAAATATACTTAATTACTGATGATACACCAAGGATGCATAGATAGCTATACATACACATGAGATAAAATGAATAAAAGCTGCAGCCAGATAAACATTTTTTTGCAATTTTAGGCTCTCTAAAACATACTAAACATAATTGACAACTGCCAAAGCACTTTTGTATATGTGGGCTATATCTGTCAATATTTATTGTATTGGAAAATAAAACTATGAAGTTTCAAATATTTAATTATTAACTTATTTAAGAATTCAGTCAGCTATATATTTGAAAAAACTTTTCATTTAAGAAATATTATTATATCATTTTGACCTTGTGAACTCCTTAAAGAAGTCTTAAGGAGCTTCAAGGGTTTGAAAAACACACTCTTTGAGAACCAATGAATTAAAATATTGTTTTGTTTACTGATCTGCAGCTTTCTTAAGTTATTTCTTTTTTGCCAATAGCAATTCTTAATATATCATTTTGAATTTTTGTAAAGTTGTTATATGGAAGCTGGTTAGGTATAATTTTTTAGTATTTTTTTTCCTTCTTATCTTATTATAATCACCTTAATATCCATGATGTATGCTCATAATGTGCAGATAACATAATGGCTATTGGTGCAGAAAGTGCGATTAGCAAACTGAGTTTAAATTCTGGTTGATTCTGTTGTGTTCACTTTAAATTAATAACCTTGTGAAAGGCATGAACCCACTTTTCACACTAAACTAAAAAATAAAAGCAGAGTAGGTTGGGCTCTCTAGCCTTGAGTGGCCATTTGTCTGAGAAGACTACTTTGTATTCAAAAACACAGAGAAGTTAATGAGAAACTACTCTATTGTCTTTAAAAAAATTCATGGAAGTATCACAGATAATAAATAAAAGAATCTCCGGAGAGTCATGATTGCCTGTGTCCTAGAGGGACATGACATTTAAAAAAAAAATCTTCATAATCCTGTTAATGTGTATGTAAGATAATTTGGAATGATGTTTGCTTTTCTAGATAAGATTATACTAACATGTCTCAACATTATTATCTGATCTCTTTATTCAAAATGATTGCTATCATTGAGTTAACTGTTTATTTTTTGTGAAGGTGGGAGATGTCAAGGATATCCATGAAATTAAGTTGGATAAAAATCTGGATAAAACATGCTTTAAAAATTTAATTTGTAACTAACTTAATATTTCATATGACATCAAAATGCAAGAATATATTAAAAATATTCAATTATTGAAAAAAGCAATTGTTACATGGATTTGATATTCTCAGATTGTAACAAGGTTTGATGGTATTGTGAAGTATATCTGATTCTAAGTTCATCAACCGATTAAGACTATTGCAAGTATTATGCAATAATTTTTTAACTCCTGTTGGTTTTATGTGATAGAGATGTTAATGCTAATGACCTATTCCTATCTGATGCCTGTCAGTATTACCTAGTAGGTTCTTAATATAAATGTTAATAATTGGAATTAACATACTGGGCTCAGTCTCACTGAAGAATTAACAGGACAATACAGAGCTCATCATAATTGGAGTAGCAGGAGACATCATTTCTTGAATCTCACTGTCAGTTAGCATTTTTTCTCTTTAGTGCATTCTGAGCCTCAATGAGATTTAGACAATAATGTCTTATTCACTCATCTCTGAGCAATCTGAGAGATGTAAAATCATTGCCAGAGTTAATCTTCCAAAACATACTAATTAGCTGATGAAAATTTTTGAAGCAACAATGAATCAGCTTAATGCTGTATATTTTTTCTTTTCCCATTCTCTCTCTTTCTCTCTATATTTATACAAACATACACACACTGTTGTATCACTTAATACAGAAACTTTAAAATAATAATTTTCTTTTCTGCAATTTTTTATTATTTTATTTAATATTGAAATTTTCAACACATTTTAAACAATTTAAATGATGTTTTGATGGGAACAATTTAAATATCATAATACTCTTTAAACTATATTTTATTACAAATATCATTGTCAGTTTGAAAGGTATTACTCATAATTCATTTTTATACTTTACTTGTTTTTATTGTTGGAATTGAGGCAGCTGTAATGAGCAAAAACATAGTTTGTCATCAAAGACCAAAGCAAAGCTCATGCACTTATATAGGTGGCTATACAAAATAATAGCATTTGAATTTGGACACTTAAAAATGTTGGCATAAAGAATTACAAAACTTGAGGTAATTATTTGGACAGGCTCAGATGGATATGTATATTTACCAACTTTTTATGAGAAATAGGAAGATGACTGATGTTGATTTAAAAAATAATGTAAATGAAAAATATGCTTTGAAAATAAATGTGACCACCATAAAAATTGCCTATAGCAATTTGGGTTCATGGGATGAGTAATTTGTAAAGTCACTTGTTTCTTTAAAGAAATGTTGAGCTTTATTGAATTCATGGGATTAAGAGATACTAAGTCATCTTGAAATATGGTTAATTTTATGCTGCTATACTTCACAAGTCATATGGGGTTGGGTGTAAGCTTTTCAATATGATAATGACCCAAAACACTGCCAGATTTATCAGAGCCTGCAATTGAGATGCTGCAGTGGTTGGCCTATTATTAAATTTCATTTTTTGTTAAAAGTTTTGCTCACAAAAAAAAAAAAAAAATTTCAACTTTATTTTTCATTTTAAAATTCAGAAATTTTTAATAATTAACAATTAGCATGAATCACTGTATTATTGTGCAACTGAAAAATAAATATGATTTTATTAAGTTACTTTTTTGATAAATAATTTTTTATTTACACTATATTTAGATTATTTTTTGTACATCAATATCTTTGTTTTTAACCAAGAGCTTACTAGCAATTTATTTTCTAATAAAAGTACAAAAATACATATGTGCCTTTTATCAATTTGAAAATCTGAAATATAAAAAGGTAAATGGGTAATACTTACATTTTTCACTCTTGTGTTCTAATTTATGACTATTTTTAACAAGAAATAGGTTCAACAAGTTTTGGGTTGGAATTAAAAAGAAGAAAATATCAGCTCTTTAATACCTGAAAACAGGTAACACCATTTTTATGTTGCATGACTATCTAAAACTAAAATGAATGAGTTGCTTATTTCTTAAACTTCAGCTTTTATATACAGAGAGGGTAGTCAAAAAGCAGCAGTATGAATAACAATCCCTAAAAAGTTAATTCTGCAATATATTTTCAATTTAAAATGGTTTCTATTTAAATGCAGATGGTAAAATAATATTGTTATTTTTTCTCTCAAAGTTCCTCAATATTTGAGTGAAATATATGTATTTGTTTTTTTGTGAATCAATTTTTCTACTTTTCAATGCTTTGAGTCTTTTTGCCATTATTATTATTACCCTTACTTTAGGTTTCCAATGCTTTTCTTTAGAAGTTTTCTGTTTTATCCATGTGATTTAGATATTGTAGATTGCTAGAAGATAGCTTTAAATGTTGTGGAACCATGGCATTTATAGTTGTTGCTTTTTAAAGGCTAGCTTGAGCAATTTTTAGTATCCATGCAGAATATGTTCATATGCATACTCTGTATATTTGTTAAGTATTTTTAATGATGTAGTAATTAATTAGTATTTATAATAGCAATTCTAATATATAGATCAAATATATATTTGTCACTGTTTAATATAGATTTTTCCTTTGTTTATAATGGCATAATGCTGTTTCTTCTTTGTTTTATTTCTATGTAATACAGCATATCTAACAAAACAATCTAAGTATATGTAATTTATTATACATTTTCCAACATTTAAAATTTTTTATCATGATGAAATTTAACTCATAATAATAAAGAAAATTTTTATATCTGAATGTAAAACAAAATTAATGGTCATATGAGAAAATTGAGAAAATAACTCGGTCTGAATCACTTTTACTTTAATTTCCCCAAACTTTTTGTTTAATCATTATCATTCAAATATTTTTTGGATTACAGTATATAACTGTGTATAAGTCAAATTTTTAAGAAATGTTTAGGCAAAAATTTTGAGAGCAACATATATGTGTATCAGTAGAATTTTAGGTTGAGATCTGAGTAAACATTTTAGCATTACACATGAAAAATATTCATCACTTATCATTATCAACTGAACATTTTGCAATAGTCTATCTTGATTGATTGAAAAAAAATACTTGAATAGAAATATAGATTAATAGCTGAATTACCTGTGCCTTGCTGCATGTCACACATTTTTTTGTAAGAAAATGACTGATTTTAATTTGTGGAGAAAAACAATGCATTTCATTATCACTCAATGATCTTGCTGATGTGACCTCCATCCTCCAGCTTTCTCCTTCTATATTTTGGATAGGAGTCATTCCCTTATTCAAATTGAAATTTAATTTAAATTAAAAGGAAAAGTTTTCAGTAGCTTGATCTGACCCATTTTGATATGTATTTGATGCAATACTTGATTGAATTAATTTATGAGCAGATTTCAATATTGATATGACAATTGAATTGTCACAAGAAATATGTATTGTAAGGCACTACCCACTGATTGGTGATTTCTTGCTCAACTTGACATCCATATTGTCCCATTTTGATCTTGTTTATGTGACATCCATCTTCTGGCTTTCTCTTTCTACATTTTGAATAGGAGTCATTCCCTTGTTCAAATTTAAATTTAATTTAAGTCAAAGGAAAAAAAAATCAGTAGAGGGTTTGTGCTCCTTGGGACCTGGTTTGATCAAAATGAAATATACTTATTCAAGTACCTTAGGTGTCATTCCCTTGTTCAAATTTAAATTTAATTTATATCAAATGGAAAAAATTTTCAGTAGGGTGTTTGTACCCCCTGGAGACCTGTTTGATCAGAATGAAATATACTTATCCATCTACCTTAGGTAATGTAGTTTCAAAATATATATGGCGCTCTATCTCCAAAATCCTAGGAGGATTTTGATAAAAAAACACACAGACAGTCTACAACTTTATATAGAGAGATTTTTTTGTGAAAATTGCTATGCTTTAGCATAAAGTACTCTAATACTAACTTTTTATGCTCATTGCTTCAGGTTCAATAATTGTCAGTTTATAAGATATAAGGGATGTTAGTGAGTGTTTCTTTGAAATCATAAATATTTATATTATAAATCATGATGCTTTGTTAGCCACATTTAATGTAAATGAGGTTAACCTATACACAAAACATATCATAAAGTCTTGATTTCTGGACAAAAATCAAGTGTCAACTTATACACAAGTATATAGTGTACATTTATTTGTAAAAATTATAACATTTACTTTCAATTAAAGTTAATATGAAATTTTTCAGAAACGTATTTAATATCTATTTTAATGTGATTTTTAAAAATGAATTATTTTTATAAATTAACAAAAATAAATGATGTAATATTTAATTTTGATCCCTGACAACTATATTACTATTGTCATATAGTTTTACAAGTATTAATCTGCAATTTAAAAAAAATAATATTTTAATAAAGATATTCTTTTGAAGAGCCAACTACCTGAAGATACATCTCTGCACATGGTCTTTTACAAAAGAAGAAAATATATTTCTGATGTGAGTTTCTTTCTCTGTGGCAAAATCATGATCTTTGAAGTTGTTATTAGGAAAAATGAAAACCAGAAACACATTGAATTTTTTTAAGTTGTTCAAAATACTGAACTACCCTTTTGAAATTATTACCATTATAATTACTTGTTATTATTATAATTGTTAACATAAATGTCAACATGGATTAAATCAGTAATATTTACTTAAATTTTGCTCAAGAAGTAAATTGATAAATATTGATATTAAATTTGCAGAAATAATTTATATTCATTAACATGTCATCATAATGTTTAGAAGCATATTTTACATTAAAACAATTTTTTTCTTCATTTTGTGAGGAATATATCAATGCTTATTTAAATATCTCATATATCAAATTGAACCTCAGACAGTAAAACAAAATTTGCTTAACATTGAAAGCATCTTTATCTAAACGTCTTCATTTAAACACAGCATTATCACATTTCTGCTCTGTTTACTTAACCCAGTTCTTTATTATTTTTATGTCACATCTGCATATATCATCTGATATATATAAAACTTTACTAAAATCAAGTCTTGTAAATAAATCTCCATGGACATAGAAAATAAAATAGATATGTAATTCCAATTGAAATATGATTTCAAATTAAAAAAAGTAGAACTAAAAAAAATGCAATGAAATTTTTTCTATTGAAAACATTCACATATTGAGAGGAGAAAAAATATTTGATTAGAATGTAAAATATTTGTTTAATATACGGCCAGTGTTTATATTTACTTTATATATTTTCAGATGTACGATACAAAATAAAATATGAGAAAAAGTAACAGTAGGATAATGTATTTGGACACTACTAAAAATTTATTGTAAAAATGTTATTTAAGAAAGAATGAAGGTATGGATCTCTCATTCACTATTTAACTTTCTTCATGATTTAAGTAAAGGAGCTCTTAACTAAACAAAAGAGTGATGTGTATAATGAAGGTCAATTGCCAGTATGTTAATTGTTCCAGTTAGTACTAATGTATCAATTATTCTGAAGTGGAAGAAAACCACCAAAACCTTCCTCAAACTGTTAATGCATGGAAAATTTCTTCACACGCAGTTTAAAAAATATAAGTCAAAGTGAATCCAATAGTAACATGAAATACAAATATAAATTAGTAATGAACTGCACAGAAATTGTAAAAATCCTGTACCCACAGAAAATGCCTTTTTTTAAAAAAAGACACTGGGATTCTTGGGTGAAATTCACTCATGAACATTTTGAGAAACATTCTTTGATGAAACAAAATGAAAATTAAATTTTTTGGCTACAACCCACCACTTCTTCTATGCAGAAAAGATGTATATACCTATGATTGAAAAAATACCATCTCCATAGTAAAGTACGTTTTTTAATGGTGGTGGTGGGGGAAGTGGCTCTTACAATTGTTATTTGTGCACTTCATATGATTGAAGAAATCATGAATAAAACAATAAATTTAGCATATTTAGGAAAGTAATATTTTCTCTTTAGTGCAACAATTGGAGAATGAAGAATTTTGGATTTTTCAACTAGTTAATAACCCAAAGTGTATACTGTATAGCTGAAGTAATTTGTAAATGTTTTGTTCTGAACAATGAAAATATGCTTCAGGGTCAATTTTCTAACTTGAATCCAATTGAAACTTTATGAAGTTTGGAAGATCAGCAGAGCCGTTCCAGAACCATTACTGATTGAAGGTCACCTGCAATGAAAAGTGGTTTGAGATTTTAAAAGAAAATTGTAATGGGTTTGAAGAGTTACCAAAAAACTTCATAAAGAATTAATTGCAAACCAAGGCAATGCAGTGCTGTTACCAATGTGTTTGACTATTTTGTTCAACTGTTACTTTTGTTTATATTAAATTGTATATTTAAAAGTATTTATTTTTTTCTTAGTAATCTTCTAACATTTACATAAACTTGAAGTAGATGTAAGAACTTGTAGTAAACTAAATATTTTTCAAATAGTTCTTTTTGTTTCTTCTTTCATTGTGTGTGTGTGTGTGTGTGTGTGTGTGTGTGTGTAAAACTGAAAATTTTTGGTATGAAAAATATTTTACCATTTGCATTTTCTTATTTTTAAATAATATGCATAATCTGGAAGCATTTAGTATGCATTATGCATATTCTAGCAATATCTGTATTGGAATAAAAAGCTTGTATTAAAATTTATCTTATATATTATGATTATTTATGAAAGATTATGTAAGCATTTATTGAAAGCATCTTCTTTATTATTCGAATTTTTAGCAATTCATATATATAAGAAATGTAATTTATGTATGAAGTGATATGCAAATTAGTATAAGCAGGTAGCTCATATGATAAATGGACAACAACTAGAACAGAGGTCGAATGCTTACTTAGCAATATACACGACGTAACAATGGCGTCGCCGATAGGATACTCTTTGGTCCTTGAAGACCCAGAGTACGTAGATACGTGGATTCGTTGCTTTTCTGCTAATGCAAGATGTAAAAAGTCGAAAGACAACAAAAACAGAGGAGGGGAAAATGAAATCACGGACTTGTTCATGGCTACAGCTGGTTGTGAAGCAATTATGAAGGTTGCTACAATGGTTTACCCTCAAGAACTAGAAGAAATGACTTTCGAAGAAATAAGTCAGGTTATTGAGGGAAACATGAGGCCAAAGAAAAGACTGGTGATTGCAGAAAGGATCAAGTTTATGGCAATGAAGCAGGAAGTGGATGAACCGATAGTAAAATATTTACACCGGTTAAGAAGTGCGAGCAAATACTGTGAATTCGAAAAACTAGGAACAGGAGAGCAGACAACGGAAGAAGAATTAATCCAACTAAGATTAATTGAAGGTATGCATAATTCAGCACATAGATACAAGTTAATGGAACAGTTACAACTTACAAACATGCCTTTGAATATGTGTATAGAATTTATACAACAGCAGGAATTAATACATAACTACAAACAAAATAAAAATAAATCCTACGAAGAAATAATGGCTGAAACATATACAGTACAAACAAAAAGAAAAAATTGTGTGCACTGTGGAAAAATTCATGAAATGAAAAAAGAAAAATGCCCAGCCTTTGGAAAGACGTTTTCAAAGTGTTTAAAAAAAAATCACTTCAAAGAAGTATGTAAAACGAAAAATGTGGAAAGAGTAGAGGATGAAAATAGACAGATTTTTAATGTAAAAAAGGATAATATACAAAATACTGGATCTAAGAATGGAAATACAAAAATAAAAGTGAAAATCAACAAGTGTATTGTCGAAATGCAAATCGACACAGGTAGTGAGGTCACGATATTACCCAGAAATTTGTGGGAAAAAATGGGAAAACCGTTTTTAAAAAAAACCAACGTACAATTATGTCAGTTTGATGGCTCGATTATAGCAGTTGTGGGTTACTTTGAAGGTTCAATAGAACTAAAAAGAAAATATGAAATAGTACCCATTATAGTTACAAATTGCCGAAAAATGCATGGACTATTGGGGAATGACGTGTTAAAAATAAATTCAACAAAGTTGATTAATGAGATAGAAATAGAAAAAACAGGAAAATTAAAAAATTATGAAGCTAGCCTGAAATTAAAAGAAAATGTTTCCTTCCTACTACAAAGCGAGAAAAAATACCAGTGCATTTATTACCATTGGTAATAGCTAAATTATGAAAAGCTAATAAAGGATGACTTATTAGAACCTGCCCTCCAGGAGGAAGTAAATGGGCATCACCCATTGTGGTATTGAAAAAAAGATGGTGACCTGAGAATTTGTGGAGATTATAAAATAGGGGTGAACCATAAAGTTTATGTTGACTCGCACCCTATTCCGAATGTGGAAGTAGCTTTACATAAACTTGCTGGAATGAAAGTATTTTCGAAGATAGACCTAAAATCAGCTTACCACCAAATACCGATAAATGAAAATTTTAAAGAAGTGATGACCATAAGCACACCTATAGGCCTGTTAAGGTGGAAAAGAATGCCGTATGGCATAAAAACGGCAAGTGCAATTTTTCAAAAAGCTATTGAAAAAGTAATAGGAAATGTTGAAAATACCATCTGTTATCCAGACGATATATGTATTGGAGATTTAAATGAAGATGATTTAAAGAAAAAAACTGAAAATATACTGAACCGGCTAAGAGACGCTGGTATGACAATAAATTCAAAAAAATGTGTAACCAACAGTAATGAAATATCATTTTTGGGTTACTCAATATCAAAGGAAGGGATCTCTCCAGATAAAGTACTAATAGAGAAAATTCTAAAAGTTGCTACACCAAAAAATAAAAAAGAGTTGGAGTCCTTCTTAGGTTTGGTAAATTTTTATAGAAAATATGTACCAAAATATAATGAGTTGACAGAACCATTTGCTAAGTTAAGAAAAAAAAAATGTGGAATTCATTTGGTTAGAACACCAACAGAAAGCCTTTGAAAACTTAAAACAGATTCTGGCAAAAAGCCAATAGTACAAATTTTTGACCCTAAGAAGGACATAACTCTAACTACTGACTCTAGTGAGCAGTCCATATCTGGTATTTTGTCACAAGATGGGCATCCCATAATGTACTTATCGAGGAGATTAACAACAACTGAACACAATTATTCGAATATAGAAAGGGAGGCACTAGCCATAGTGTGGACAACGGATAGAGCAAGACAGTTTTTGATGGGAAAAAAATTCTTGTTGAAAAGTGATCACAGACCACTGGAATTTATTTTCAACCCAAGAAAAGAGCTACCGAAAGTTACAACGTCCAGAATATTACGTTGGGCAATTAGACTGATGGCGTTCGACTTTGACATTGAATATGTTAAAGGGAATACAATACCGCACGTTGATGCCTTATCTAGATTGAGGTTTTATAGAGAGGAGAAGGAAAAAAACAACGAGGAATTTGAAGACACATTCTTGCACCTTGTAGAAACCGATGTAATATCTGTAGATAAAATGGCTACTGAAACTACAAATGACCCAGTGTTAAATAGAATAATGTCGAGGATAAAACAGAATCGCTGGGGAAATTGTTCAATGGCTGAAAGACCATTCAAAGAAATTAGACATAGAATGACTATAGAAAACAGGATAATATGTAAGGGAGACTTGGTAGTTCCCCCAGAAACACAGAGGAGACAGGTTATAAAAAGTGTACACGATGACGTACATTGTGGAGTGGCAGCTATGCAAGGAAGATTAAAATTGGAAGCTTGGTGGCCGGGGTACTCAAGAGACGTAGAAGACTATGTAAGAAGATGCAAAAAATGCACAGAAGTTAGGAATTTTAAGCAAAAGAAAATACATGTATGGCCCCGAGAAGTAGAACCATGGAGCAGAGTACACATGGACCATGCTTATGTCAATGGGATAGGACTATTATTAATATTAGTAGACACATATTCAAGTTGGCCTGAAGTGGTGAGAGTACCTGATAAAAAAAGTACCACCATAAAACAAATATTAAGAGTAATATTTTCGAGGAATGGGATACCGAGAACATTGGTGACTGATAACGCACCAGAATTTGTGGATGCTGATTTGCATGAATGGTTAAGAAAAATAGGATGCAGACCTTACAAGACCCCTCCCTACCACCCTCAAAGTAAAGGGATAGCGGAAAGGATGGTCCAGACAGTAAAGAAGGGCATAAAAGCATGCTTGCAACAAAAGGAGGAAGTCGATGCTTTTCTACCAAGACTACTATTAAGTTACAGAACAATTCCACATGCAGGCAGGCCGGAAAGTCCATCTGCCTTAATGGGCAGACAATTAAGGTCCCCTTTGACTATGTCATATGCCACAAATCAAAAGATGTGGTACAAAAGAAACAGGAATATGCAACCCGAGTCAGCCGAATTTATTATGCAGAAAGGACATAATATGGCAATATTAAATAAAGAAAATGGGAACAGTATTCTAGCTCATGCTGACCAAATAAGATCCCAAGGAGAAGAATTGGATGAGGAAATGCCTTCAGAGATGCCCATTATTGACGTAACAGAAGAGTTAATGCAGAATGAAACTGCGGAGGAAGAAGTAGAGAGGGATGAGTTAGAAGAGGAAGAAGTAGAATGGGACAAGTTAGAAGAGAAAGACCAGAGTATGCAAAAGGAACAGTTCGATTATAGGAAAAGATGTGATAGATCTAGATCTCCAAGGGAAAGGAGAGAGATAAAGGAAGATGTTCAGGAGGGCACAAGAAGAAGTACAAGTACTCGCGGCATAAGGCCCCTCCGTTATAGGGAGATGTAGTGATATGCAAATTAGTATAATTTGCATATGAGCAGGTAGCTCATATGATAAATGGACAACAACTAGAACAGAGGTCGAATGCTTACTTAGCAATATACATGACATAACAATGTACATACATACATGTATATATGATGATGATGATGGACTCTCCTGTCGTTTTCGACGTATGAGTCTCTTTCAGAACATGTATATCATGGTTAAAATTACTTTTCAATTTAAAGAAATTATACCATTTTGAATTTGTTTATAAATTTGAATTATCTTTCCAAGTTTTATCAGGTTATAAACTTCTTGATAACAAGCAAATAGATATTCTAAAGACAGCTGAAATTTTAGGTAATTTTCTAACAGAGAGTGATTTCAGCTATCAATCTAAACTTTGACAATGAGTTAGTGAACAAGTCAAAATGATAACCTCTTAATAATTAAGACAATAGTTCCCCCAAAAAATGTATATGCAATAGTGCTTTGGAGAATTAATATATTATTTAAATGATAATTTTATTTATTTGAATTTTATTCTTTTGAGCTTTTTATCAAATTATTTCTTTGAAAAATTATGATTACCATGATTGTTAACTGTCATGCAGTGTGGCCGGCTTCTTGTCTATGATTTTTTTAAATTTTTAGTCTTTCTCTTGATTCTTTTTCTTCAATCCCTCCTTATGACTAGATTTACTATAATTTCCAAACCTCAAACTAGGACAATTTTTAGTCACTACAATTCCTGTACAGTTCATTACTAATAGTTCTTTTCATAAATTCTGTTCCAACTGCAGTTAAATTATGTTGGATGTCTTTTCAAATTACTATTGGATTCATTTCAATTTAGTATTTTTTGAGTTGCTCATGAAGAAATTTTCCATGAAGGGACCAAAAAATACTGATAGCTTGATAGACTCCTCAAACTGGGACATTCATAGTCAGGTTCTTACTCTTTCTGTCATGAAATATGAACTTAGAAGGTTACTCATCAAAACAGGGATAATGTAGACATAATATTTACAGATATTTTCATTTTTGGTATACATCAAGGATTTTCAATAATTATTATTGGTAACAACCATTATGAATATCACTTGTCATTTATTCATCTTTTTTCCATTTCAAGATGAACAACAATCTGCTCAATTAAACCTAAATTTGCAACAATGTTGATCGACCAGAAGATCTAAATAGATCCATTTTCATAACACTGGCTAAGAAGCCAGGGGCAAATGAATGTGAATTCCATCAGACAATCAGACTAATGAGTCACATAACAAAACTTATCATCCGAATCCTGATGAATAGAGCATGTTACAGAATTAGACCAGAAATAGGACAAAAACAGTGTGGCTTCATTAAACACACTGGAACAAGGAATGCTATATTTATGATATCAGAAAGAGCAATACAAATATGTTTTATAGATTATGCAAAAGTATTTGACAAGGTAGAATTGCTAGGAAGTAAACTGCTTGCATGAGGATAGAAATCGAATTCAGTAAATATACAAAAATAAAAAGAGGCATAAGATGGGCATTCTCACTAAACTTATTCAACGAAACAATCCTGAGCAAATTAGAAGACCTACCAGGATTCATTACTGGCATCCACAATCTTAACAACATTAGGTATATAAATGACTCAGTATTGATAGCAAACAGAGAAAGGAAACTACAGGTACTCTTATAGAAGGTAGTAAAGGAAAGAAACAGCCCAACATGAAAATTATGATTTGGAGATACTAAAATTAAGTGCAAAAATTTAAATATCTAGAAACTGTTTTAACAGAGGATGGAATGTGTGACAGCAAAATCCAAAGGCAGATCGGGATAGCAAAAGATGCCTTTCAAAAGCTAAGCAAAGTATTAAGAAACAGGAAAATTTTATTGGAAACAAAGAAAAGAGTACAGAACTGTTATGTAATATCAGTACTCCTAGATGGCAGTGAATGCTGGAATCACAGATAGCGAAGAGACTTGAGGTAATAGAAATGTGGTTCTACAGAAGGATGCTGAAAATATCATGGATGGAATATGTGAGCAACGATGAAGCTTTAGAAAAAATGGAAACAAAAAGGAAGTAAGAAACAGTTGAAATCTCTAGGGTATATAATGAGGAAAGAGGGCTTCAAAAATTTAACACTCATAATACATACTGAAGGCAAGGTAACAAATAAACTACCTAACGAGATTGTGGTTGGCAGAACAAGGATTAGGATATATAGCAAAATGTTAAACTTTCCTAAGTGTTACAAAGGACAGGAAGTTGTGGAGAGTTAGGATCACCCACACTCTGAAGGGACACACAACATAGAAGAAGAAAGTAAATCACTCACTGTAAGTGTGCAGTGGATGTGAGTATATATTTATGTATGGGTGCATGAAAGAGGAGAGGAAATAGCTAGAGAAATGAGAGAAAGAATTTACATAGTTTAACTTAGGCATGCAACTAAATAGAGTAAAATTGAGTAGTATTAATTTTATCTTTCTTATCTGATGCTTATCTCCCAAGTGAGATGCTTGCTTACTTTACCAAACAGCTTTAAAAATCTTGGCATTGACTTCAACACTTCAGACATCAGTGGGAAACATACACCTTTCAATCAAACACTAAACAAGTCAAAACCTAAGCATACATTAGATACACATCTTCCAATGTTTATATATTGGGTTGGAACAAAACTTTATAACTTTTTTAAGTGAATTTCAAAAACTATATTTTTACATAGATTTATCCAACCATATATGTACCATTCTGTTCCATCTTTGATTCAATCATCACAGAACTTGACATTTTTCTAGGTGATGGACTGATTTAAGTGGTTTTTACAGGTTTCCAGAAAATTGAAGTTTTTCACATTAAGAGAATTTTGTAGAGATTGAAATAAATAATAATCCAAAGATGCAAGGTCAGATGTGTATGGTAGATGTAGTAGGACATCCCAGCCAAGCTGTACCAATTTCTGCTGGGTCTGCAAAGAGATATGAGGTCAGGTGTTGTCATGATGGAAGATAGTACCATACTGATTGGCCACTTCTAAATACTTTTCATTGACTGCTGCCCTTAATCAGTTCAGTTAGGAACAGTACTTGTCTGAATTCAACATCTGAATTTGCAGAAAGAGCTTGTAAAACACAATGCCTTTCAATTCCACCAGATAGACAGCATCATTTTCTTCAGATGGAGACCAGATTTTGGAATGGTTAATGGTGGCACATTTCATTTTTGCCACAACCTTTTTTGCTCTACATTGTTATAAACAATCCATTTATATTGCCTGTGATTGTTGGGCTGTTTTTGTAGCATTTGAGCAGAGAATCGCACGTGGAAATACAATCCATTAATTTTTTTTCTATTTTATCATGAGGCACCCAAACATAGCAGTTCATATATTCAAGTGTTTTTAAATACCTTATGATGCTCATATGTGATATGTGGAGTATGTTTACAATGTCTCATGTCATGTGATCTGGATTATTTTTAATCAGCATTTTGATTTGACCACAATTGCATCAATGACTGCAGGTTTGCCAGAATATTCCCAGTCTTCCAGATCAAAATTTCTGCTTCTGTACCTAGTGAATCATTTATGAACAGTATACACAACTATAGCACCATCTCCAAAAATGATACATACCATTTTTATTGTTTGTACAATATTTTCCTTTTCTGGAAAAAAAAGAGCATCAAATATTAAAAATGCATGCCATTTTCCTGCATTTTCACTTTTAATATAAAAACATTTAAAATTCACAATCCACACATAAATCATATAGAAAGATGTGTTGAAATGTCACCTTTCAGAATACCTATATATGTCATAAATTTCAGTCATGTGTGAAACAAAATTATGTTCAAGTGCCTCCTATTGAAAAATGCTACAAACTTTAGTTCCAACTCAATATTTAACAGTAAAAGTGTTTATTTTTAAATTATTGGTTGGCTAAGTAATTTTGTCTTTTGTAATTCCAATAAAAGTTGTTTTTTTTTTTATTTCACTGTGAGTAATTTAATGGTCCTTAAAATCTATTGACTTTTTTATATTGCTATCAAAATTGGAATAGAGATGGCAGTTTGGTCCTAACTTGAAAAATCCCTTTTGTTGTTTGGTAAGTTTATGGCTAGAGGTATTTGTAAAGTTGTCAGAGGAATTACAAGATATATTTTCCTCTAAATAAATTGTTAATTTTTTTTGTGTGTAGTTTATGTTTATTGTACTTCTTTTTGTTGTAGTAAAAAGATAGTTTTGTATTTCTTTATAGTTGTAAGAAGTAGTAAAAGACTATCTTCAATTTTTTATTTTATTTCAGCATTGAGATGGTGTTGGATAGTGTGACTTCTCTTTCTATTAGAGTATATCAAAAGTCTGTGGTATGCTTGTTTGCTGCAGTACATTTCAGCAACAATGATTCATTGAAACAAGTTTTGTCAAATTCAGAGTTTGTTTATTTTTCATTGTATTTTTCTAATTTTCAAAAAAGTTGTTGTACATCCAAATCAGAATTATAAATAAAATGCCCAAAGTTCATGTTTATGCCCTGTTTTTGTTCAAGTACCTTCAACAATGTTAGTCATTATATTAAGAAGTGAATGTTGTTAGTATGGTAGACAAGTTTGTGTTGACTATATCCTGGGATTTCTTGGAAAGTTACATTTTAAATACAAATACACATGTTGTAACATGTATCATATAAGTTATGTCATCACAGAATATATATATATATATATATATATATATATATATATATATATATATATATATATATAATAATATATTTTGTTTAAAATATGATTCCTTTGCTACATAAGAGTTCTCATGTTTCAAAAACGAGAGCAAAATATCCAAATAATTATTAAAATTAAGTGGGATTTTTTTTTTTTTTATGCTAATTATTTAATGCGAAAGTTTGTTGATGTCTGCAAAAAACCGTTAACTCCTGCCTATGGTTTAATAATTTTTCATTATTTAGAAATTTAACGATGTGTAGTTTTTCCTGTAAGCATAAAGAGCATGGGTCATCCCAGGTTTTACAGGTTCTTGTTTTATTTATTATTTTCCATTTTACTTTTGATGTTTTATTCGTTTCTTTTAGATGCCAGAAATATTGGGATAGAGATGTCTGATTTCTATTTTGAATATTGTTGAGCTCTTGTGTTGCCTCCATCTAATTTTAAAATTATTCTTTGTTGAGCCTATGTATATCCTATCAGTGTTAGGACTCTCAATGGATGAGATAGTGCACTGGTATACCATAGATTTTGTGAGGCATTTATTTTCCAACAGGCAGTTTTTAGGGTTTCTACAATCACATAATTTTTCGTTATTTTTATCCAATTTTAGTTTATGTGTTTTATTACTGTTTTGGTTTGCGTGTTTTTCTAGGATTTTCTTATTATGTCTTTTTATGATTCTTTCTATATTTTCAGTGCAGCTGTAACTCAATTTCAAGGTGTTTTTGTTAATGATGTCACTAAGTTTGCTATTAGTGGGAAAGTGCTTTTCAATTAAAGCTAGGAACTTATGGCCTAGTTTGGTGCTGACCATTTGGTTGTACGGGGGTGTATACCAGATGATCTTTCTTTTCCTGTTTTTCTTATTATTGGTACTATCGTTTCTATAGGCTATGTCAGCGTTTTTGTATCCGCTATTTTTCAGGGCTGTGTTGTAAAAACTACTGTGTTGTTGGAATATTTCCTTATTTGCCAAGTTCATACTTATTCTTTTCTCTATTGATGCGGGTATATGCTTAATTATAGATGGAGGGTGGTTTGACTTAGGATGTACATACAGGGGATTAGTATTAGGTTTTCTGTAAGGTAGGTGAATGTTGTTCGTTAAGTCTAGGGTTACGTCTAGGAAGTTTACTCTTTTTAATTTAGTGTTGACTATTGTTTTTAAATTTAGTTTCCTGAATTCATTGTAGATTATCTTTCTAATTTTCTCTGTTTTAAAGTTTGTGGAGCTCCTCACTACCATGAGCCCGTCATCTCTGTATAGCCCGATGTCTCCAATGTCTAGTTCACGGTGTGCGGTTAGATTGTACAGTATAAATAGACTGACAAGGTCCGAAGATTCTGCAGAGTCTAGAGATCCCATGGTGATGTCAAAGTTGTCATTGGTGTTTTTAATTCACTGGTCCCCATTATGGATGAGGACAGATTTCTTTGCACTGAGAATTATGTTTGTTTCTTCCTTAGTTAAGTCTGAATATACTGTAGCAAACTCCAGGGCAGTCGTGAAGAGGTCTTTTGATATTGACTGGTAGTAATCGACAATATCAAACTGAATTAGGGTGCAGTCGGGCTTATTGTCGATGTTGGTAAACCAGTTTATGACTTCTTTGGTGTTAATCCATAGTGTTGATCCAAGTTGTTTTTTAATTTGGCTAGTGATCCTTTCCAGGATTTTTTTGCTTATCTTTCCTATGTCGGGTCTAGTAGGGTTTATCATTATATATATATATATATATATATATATATATATATATATATATATATACATACTCTATGCTGTCATTATACAAAAGAAACAACCCACATTCAAAAATCTTTTAGCACAAGGAATAGCATTTTAAATTTTAAAAAAATTACACATGATGTCACCTCTATATGATACACATATATTTAAATTATGTTTAATTATTTAAAGTATATGTAATTACAAATGTTGTATCCATATAAATAGCAAGATGCAGTTAATTTAAAACTATTGCTATAGCACGTATAACATTTATATTCATTATATGGCTAGTGATGGTCAAAAGTACTTGAAAAAAACATGAACTTTAGACAGTTTCTGTATAATTTTGATCTGAATGTGTAACAATTTATATGCAAACTGAAAAAAAATAAAGCAAAACCTTAAAGAGACAGACTTTGTTAATTGATTTTAATAAATCTTGTTACATATTTCTTCTAAAATGTAGTTAATAAAAAAATTCAAACTTTTCCACTACCACATTTTTAGCCCTGGATCACCAAGTAGTAAGGACTTTTTCTCCTGTTTGCTGTTAGTGATGAGTGGAAGACAGTTTGTTTATTGTAACAAAATAAGGCATTCTACCCCAGTTCATAACTTGCTAGGAGAAATATGTATGCTTGAATGCTATGGTTATTTTGGATCTTTCATTTTGGAACATACTTTGATTTGAGTATGTTAAAATTTTTCTTCATGGCATAGTTTTGCAAACTTTGCTTCCTAACATAAAACTGTGGGTCTTTTGAAATATATCCCATTTTACAATATGGTTTTTCTTCTCAGTTTCCTTAACATTTCTCAAAATATCAAGTGCTTGGTTTGCTGTTTTTGTTACAAATTTGCATATATATATATACATATATATATATATATATATATATATATATATATATATGATGTTTGTGCCGTATGTGACACTTCAGTCCTTGCTAATGCCCTGCATACAAGTGAGGAGCTCAAAGCATAGCCACAAGAATATTTGCTGACACTTTTCACCATTGTCTTATATATATGTATTGAATAAAGAAAACGCTACTTATCTCCATGCCATACAGATAGCAAAAACTATTGAATGGATAGTATACAAGTTTAGATATATTAAGATCATATTGTTACTGAAAATAAAACATACTAGCCTAACATATATCTAATAAATAAATGGTTATTACCCACCATGTCTATATAGAAGTATTTTTCAGACAAAATTAGTTTTATTATTGATATATCCTGGAAAGGGATATATTTGAACGAAGTAGCTAAGTGGTTTTGGCTACTATAACCAAGTAGAATACAGTAGCAGTAATCGACTGGTATGCGTCGTAGTCGCAGGTAAGAAGTGTAGATCAATGGCGTAGTCCAATGGGTGTCGTTATAGACTTAGCTCTCAGACTAAGACTCTTGACTACATGTCCGTCGGTATTTATGACGGACACCAGCCAATCATATTCCAGTGAGGAGGAACACGGGTGTATGCATATTCCATTATATCAATTATAGACAAATATATGATTTTTTCCATATAAGCAATGGATATAGTTATATTTCTGATTTTAGTAATTTAGACAATGTTAATTTTTAGGAGGTTCATTTGAGTTTATGCTTGAATGACTATATTATAGAATCTCTGATAGGTATATGTAGTTATAACAGTATAAATAAATATGTTATTTTGTAAATATTTACTGTGGAAACAATTCCCAACAGGATGTCTCTGAACCCCACCCCCACTTCCTACTGATCACTACAGTCTTAACCTGTTCTAGGCTAGGGTTAACTGTCCTATACACACAAATGGCTTCCTAATCTAACCTTCTACCTCAAGTGCAACCCCCACCTCACCCCACCAGTCCTTGTAAAGAGTGAACCCTATTGTACAGCCATTGGCCCAGATTTTGGTGGGTAAATTGTGTGACTTGCTAAATGAAAGGTGGGATACATGGTTATAACAAAGAATTAAAGGCTAATGATGGGTAGCAGATGATCTCTAAGTCTCATAAGTTTTTTGAAATGAATTAGCACAATGTTTAGGAAACAAAGAACTTTGTATATATGTATGCAATTTTAGAACCAAGTAAAGGATAATTTTAGGGGAAATATTTGGTGGGTTATTTTGGCTGTGAGTGTATATTTTTGCACAGTTGAATTATTAATAGTGAAATATGAATTTTAAAATGCATTTCATTTGTTTATATTTTTATTTAAGATTTAAAAAAAATTGTTTATGCATGTATGTCTTAGGTATGAGTGTGAACATTTGAATAATAAGCAATGGTTCTATGCAAATCCATATGCCCATAACAATACATGCTGTGTAATTTTTATTATGTGAAAAATGACAGTATCAAAATTTCAAATTAATTACATTCATAACAAACTTGAAATTTTTGTTTGAAGTGACAGCTAAGGTTATTTGAAAAAGTCTCATATCAAATAGTACTTTCAGTATGTTCACTTTATCATAAGAAAAAGAGTTTAAAATAACATTTTCTGAAGTCCTAGGAGAAAGTATTTTTATTTTCATACATCATGTATTTTTAACATACATTTTTAGTTGATATGCTTTTTATTATATCTTGAGTGTAACATTTAGTATATTTTTAATTTTCTCATCTCATCACTACAGTTCACAGAACCGAGTGTCAGTCTCATGCTAATGGGCAAACTTTTAGGCAAAATTAGAAAAAAATTCATTAATTCTGATTGAACATACAGTCAAGAAGCCATATCACATCAGCATTAAACATTTTTCTAAATTGAAATTATATTTTAAGAAATGTTGTGTCAAATTATGGTGCAAAACAACTTTGTCTTAAATCCTATTATTAACACTCCTTCATTTTTTGATTGCTAAATTGTTATTGAAGATAAATTTTCAAAAGTGATGGAAATTTATAAATTTGTTTTTTATTTTTTCATTATTTAGAATCATAACACAAGATTTATTTTATTATATATATATATACACACACACACACACACACACTTTAAATATAGTATATTTAGACATCAACCCTTTGTTAAAAATATAAAAAGTTTAATAGACATTCTTGTCCATTCTGTTAATAAACAGAATGGACAAGAATGTCTATTAAACTTTTGGAGGTGAGTTCCTCCTGGTGTCAAATAAGTTTGTTGATGTTGAGCAAAAACCTTTAAAGGAATTTGTATGGGTGGGTAGGTATTCTCATAATCAAAAATACTTATAGGCATGATTTTTAGAATTCTAAATTTATTTTCACTCTTCTAAAATCACTGTTTCTTCCTTCTTTCTATCTTTTTGTCTACTTGTAAATACTTTGTCTTTTAAAACTAAGAGGAATTAATTTTGTTTTTATTCATAAATGTTCATATTTACTGAAATATTAGTAGTTGTATAGATATTCACAACTTGAAGTATATATATATATATATATATATATATATATATATATGTATGCATGTATGTGTGTGTGTGGGTATGTGTAACCTTAAACATAGCTATATGTCTGATCACATTCATATTTTTATACAGATATAAATACTTTATTACATGTACAAAGATGTTTGCACAAGCCAGTTTCATGAAAGACATATTTGCATTTTTATTGGAGTAGAGTGGATTGCTTAAACTGGCTCACTTTGAATTAAATTCTGCATGCTAAAATGTTTTAAAAAATCCTTTTATTTTATTTTCTTCAACTATTTTCAATACATGTGGTTATATTTTGCTTGTTCTAACTGTACATTTCCAGCCTGCTGTATATGAAGGTCAAAATACACAAACATGCATACATAATAAATAAATATATACACATACATAAATAAGAAAAATCAAGTATGCATTATTTAAGAATGTAATGAAAAAATACTTTTCTATATGCACTTTTTCTCATCATCTTGTTTTAGCACCATTTTATTTACTTTGTATAAAGGAATGTACACATAAGAGAAATCATCTTTGAGCACCATGCAATCCCCTTGTGTGTGGGTGTGTGCAAGTAACTTTTTTTTGTATATTTTATTCTTGATTGTAACTTTGAATCTGTCTCTCCCCTTCAATCTTTCTGTTATTCTTTCTGTCTCTTTTTCTGTTTTTATATTTCATCTTCCTTTATATCTCTGGAATGATAGTTCTGATATTAGTTTTTCAGGAATTCTATTTTTGGATAATTCTTGCATGTTTTTATTTCTTGAATTATATGTTTGTGTGTATGTGTGTGTTTGTGTGCGTGTATGTGTTTGTGTGCGTTTATGTAACTTATAAGAGAGAGATGATCAATAAATCTCTCATTTGACATTTGCTACCACTATTATCTAAATCTCTTATTTTATAAATTTAAATGAATATAGTATAAAGTTAATAACAATAGCATATATAACTCTTAAATAATCCTTAATGACAAAAAGGGTGTTCATGTTATTTAACTAATAATTTCATATAAAGTTTTTCATCTATTCAATTTTTGTTTGGTATTTAATTAATTCTTTTCTATCTCTTGTAATTGATAGGGTGATCAGGATAACTGGTCATTCTCTGTAATTTTCTCTTAATTATCAATTGATTGTTATAAGAAGTTTTTAAAACTGATGATTTAAATTCCATTGTTTGGAATAAGAAAAACCTTAAAATGCTATACCTGTGTTTTATTAATTATGACTTTTAGAATGGTGAAATCTGAGCAAATTATATAAAAAATGTTTTTCATTAACCAATACAAAATAATATTAACCCCTGTAATGCCAAAATCAACACATTTAACAGAAAGAAAATGTTATGCCATGATGCTCATTGCCAGAATAACTGTTCCATGATTAATATGAATTTTCCTTTTACTCGTTAATACCAAACCAACAAAATTAACTTGAGTATTGTGCTTAATTTTAAAATGATTGCATTTTGCTTTATTTAACTCAAGAACATTAAATACTAAATAACAAGAGGCAGAAAAATAACACTTAGTTCTTTCAAATAAAACCTAAAGTGGTTATAGATTAGGTAAAATCAGAATCTCTTGTCAATTTTCAAATACACGCACACACATTCACTGTGTGTGTGTGTGTCAAGTACCTGAGAAAATAAATACATATATGTGATATACCATAAAAGGATAAAAGTTATCTGAGCTATGTATTCTTAAATCACAGTTTAGTTTTTTAATTCTCCTCTCCACACCTGCAACATCCTCTTATCCTTTGAGCTGCAACTTTTTGATTTTGCTTTACAGCCATTGTTTTCTCAGTGGACCTTAAAATCTAGTTTATATATTATAATGATGTTTTAATTTTTTACAAGTTACATTGTATCACAATGCTCCTCGGAATATTCTAATTATGTTGGAAAATATGGCTTAAATTACCTTTTATTTTATAGAAAGTAAAATCAATGTTCTTATACTGATTATTCAATCTTTATAATGGTTGAAAATATCTAATTATTTATAAGGGTTATTGACTATAGGAATTCATTGTGTTTAACATTGATAAAGTAGTATCTCCTTGGAAAATATTTTTACTTTATTTTGACAGTTTTTTTTAATTACATTAAAGAAATAATGTTTTCTTTGCGTGTTCCTATTGGAACTCAAGAGACCATAGCATGAATGTTATTTTAAATCAAGTGCAAAGAAAATAGTTCATTTTTTATTTTACTAATCAAACAAAATTTCTCTAATTATGATTTTTTGTATGTTTAAGCCTATGAGATTCAGTTCATAATCCTAAGAATATGAATAAAAATTCAAAAATTCAAAATTTATATTTAAAGACGTTTTTCCTTGATTGCTTAAAATGCCTGCCTAGCTTACTTATATTGTGTTCAGTTTTTGCTTTTATAATAATTAAAGTACATAATTGTTGCTAAAATGTGAGCAGAGATATAAATAGTTCACTATTTAAGTGTAAATTAATTTTTCAAAAAATATTCTCCTGTGTAAAATCAAGTTGAATCATTTTGAAGACATTTCTGAAGTATCAGAAGACATAAGCAAGCAAATATATTTTTTATATTTTCCTTTGAATGCTATGATTTTCCATTTTTTCTTTTTTCTCATCTTTGAGATGATGTTGTGATTCTTGATATGTATATTCTCAGTATCTGACTCTAAAATAATAAAGTTATTTAAAGAACTATTTATATATAAAATAGCAAGTATTCTTCATATTAACATTCCATTTGTCTTGTGAACTTGCCTTTATCACAGATAACTTTAAACTCATTACATTATCAAATTCTTATTTATTGCTATTTTACTGAGTAAACTTCCTTTTTATCATCACATCTTATTAACCCTCCAAAAAGCACACCATTATTATCATTTTCTATTTTATTTTATCTACTAATTTCCATTTATTTTTATTACTTATATTAACTAATGGTTGAAGAATATTATTCAAGAATCCTTTACTGGATAGTAAAATATCTTGTAAGAAAAGAAGATGAAAATTAAAAAATACAAAAGAATAATTTTAAAATATTGAATAATTTTCTATTTGTTTCTAGCACAAGGTTTGTAAACACTGAGATTGTATAATTTTTGTTTTTATTTAAATGCTAAGATTTTTTAATTTTCTGAGATACTAACTTCAGAGTTTTATTTTATTCACTTCTCTGTTAATGTATGTGTGTGTATTATTGATACCTATGAATGTATATTATATTTTATTTATTAACATTTGTATCCCTCTAAGATTGGCAAATTCACAAATTTACTGAAGCAAAAATAACAATAACAATTTGGATATAATGAAGACAGTGACAAAAATCCCCATCAACAAAATTCATAAATTGTTTATTTACTATGATAATTTGTAGAAATGCAAATATCCACATGCATATAAAGAAAGGGTTAACTTGTTTATGTGTCCATCACAAAATCAACTTTCCTATAAAAAAATAAGTGATTCTTTAAGAATAAGTTTTAAACTTGATTTAATAATGATAAAGAAAATTAGAAGTAAACTTAAGATGAAGCATAAATTTGGTTTTATATCATTTTATCAATTTGGTAAAATTTGGATTTTTATTGTAAACTATTTATAGTTTACAATTAAAGAAAACTAAAAGAAAGAAGTTTTTTTGGTTTTTATTTTTCAACATTTGTGTGCTTACTGTAAATTCAGACTGTTCTCTGCAATTATTTGCAACTAAATATCTTTTCAAAAAATATTTGATGAAACAAAATGCGATTGTGTTTTAGGATTCTCTCCAAATACTATTATAAAAATAATATCTAGTAGGTTAAGGGAGTAAATTTTTGATCCTTTAAATTATAATGAAATTTATACATTATGAAAATACAATGTGCATATATATGTGATTAAGTACACATAATATCTACCTATCAATGTGTGTATATATGTAGATAGCTATGTACAGGTAAATAGTGTATGTTCTAATGTATTATTTTCTTCTGAATACATATTCATACATCTGTTCTTTGCAAGTGTGTTTGTTTATATGTGAAAACTAGACGTGTCTGTATATATTTCTAATGTTGTAAGGTTCAATAACAGGGTTCATCTACATAAAACATAGTCAAACCCTGCTTTTACATGCCCTAATTGAATGCAAATTTGGAATGACTCAGAATTCATTTGATGTATTTTTTTCTTTATTGCTAGTATTTTTCTGATATTATTTTGGCTAAATTTTTCTTAAACTCCTGATTTAACACAAACTCACTGTTTGTGATGACATTTTATGGAAATCAGTGATTACTTTATCCAGCCTGTTAGAAGTCCTCCTCTGTTGTCCTGGTCTTTAAGAACTCTGGACCCTTCTAACTCATCTAACTATTGTCCTATCAATCTCCTATCACTCTTCAGCAAAGTCTTTGAGGCTTTAATCGATGCCGAAATAGTTAAGCATCTCACCTCCTATGATCAGCTCTCTGACAAACAATATGGTTTCTGCTTTGCCTGATCTACTGCTGATGCACTTACAGCCATAACTGAATATATATACCAAGCTCTTGATAATAACAGCGAAACTCGAGCTGTTGCTCTAGATATATCAAAGGCATTTGACAGGGTTTAGCATGCTGCCCTTTTACATAAGCTTCAGGAATATGGTATTACAGGATGATTATTTGATTTAATCCAGTCATTCCTGTCTAACCATGAAATGAAGGTTGTCCTGAACGGATTCTCTTTCAGTTCCTTCCATACGAATGCTGATGTTCCTCAACGCTCTATCCTTGGTCCTACACTGTTTCTGATCTTCATCAATGATCTTCCTGACGTCATCAGTTCTGAAGTAGGCATCTACACAAATGACACTACCATTTACTCCTGTCTCAATAGTAAATCTGGCATTGCTGACAAGGTTACCCTGACTGTTGGTCTTGAAAATGACCTCCAATCAGTGATTGACTGGGGCAGGAAATGGTTTGTGAATTTTAATGCATCCAAAATGAAACTGCTGTCATTTAACTCACCATAGAGAAATTTCCTGCCTCCTATCAGCATGGTTGAAGCTCAACTCCATGAGAGTGCCTCACTGCGCCTTCTTGGTCTCACGTTTTCTACTGACCTGAGGTGGAATAACTACCTTAAATCAATAGCTGCATCTACTGCAAGGAAAGTTGGTTCTCTCTGTATCGCCAGAAGGTTTTTCTCATCTGAGTCTATCCTTCACATCTACAAGTCTACCATTCGTCCATGCATGGAATGCTGTTGCCATATATGGTCTGGTGTCTTCACTGTTCATTTTGAGGTTCTCAACAAAATCCAAGGATGGATATGCAATGTGATCAGTCATTTGGGGTCTCAACTCCAGTTACATTCTCACTGATGTAATGTGGCTTCCTTCTGTCTTTTCTGTAAATATTTTCATGGCATCTGCTCTGATGATCTATTTTCACTGGTGCCCCGACTGCATGAATTTAAGCATGCTACTAGGTTGGCATCTTGGTCCCATCCTTTTACTGTCAAAACAGTTAAATATAACTGCTTCTTCTACTCCAACAGCTTCTTCTCTTGCACTTCCTGACAGTGGAACTTCCTTCCTCTTACTTGCTTCCCTAACAACTGTAATCTTCAAAAAATTAAATGTAATGTCAATTGGCATCTTCTGATGTCTTGATCCCTGTTCTTCTATTTATCCTTTCCTCCCTCCCCTACCCTTACACTCTCTGTAGCCCCCTGTGTACTAGTGTCATTCCCACCTTGCTTGGGGTGAAATGCTTAAAAAAAATTATGTTGAAATTGGAGTGGGTCTAAAATGTTTTCAAATACATTGCATTCTGAAAATGTTTATTAATAACAGACATGAAAAAGATTGAAGCACTGCTAAAATGGCTGCTGCTCTCTTTTCAAAAATATTAGAAAATGCTTTCATTAAAATAATAGTGAAAGTAAAGAATTATGTCCAGAAATAAAAAAAAATATATAATTTCCTTCTAGTATTCAGAAAGATACTTGATAAATCAAGGGAAAACTAACATATTCTCTCTCTAGGGAGTGAAAGAGAGAGGAGAAAATGTAAATATAGCAGATATTTCTGGTATATATTCTGGTAAATCCAAATGAGTTTTGTCTTTTTTCAATTCAGTATTTAAGCACATGAAATATCTGAAATGGTCACTTGGAATTATATTTAATAACAAATAAGACTTAATTTGTAACCCTCTAGGAATATAACAAAATGTTTTAAATGAAAGAAAATATTACAGGAAAATATATAAAATACTTTATTTCAAATATTTTTTCATATTTTAAAGAATATTTATTTACTATAAAACTGAAACTTTATCTATAGGAAGAAACTATTTTCACAAAATATTCTCATCATCCATGAGAGGATTTTGTAGAATCAGTCCTGAGAATATAGAACAAACAAATCTGACCAAGGACTTTGTCTTTCAAACAAGCAAAATAAAATTATGCCATGGCTTATATATTATTTTCTTTCATTTATAATTATACAAAATATTAGTAGACCAAGATTTTAGCTATCAGAAATATAACTTTACAAAAATTGAAGTGTATAATGTATGAGGAACTACTCACTTTCTGACACTTACCATATATTCTTGAGTATAGTGCAAGTTTTTATGATCAGGTTTTTACACAAAAATAGGTCACACTATACACAGGTAATTTTTTGAAGAGGTTAAAAATCATGCACTTTTTTGTGACGAGTTGCATTATAAACAGATAATTTTTTTCTGAAGAGGTTAAAATTCCTGTAAAAAAAGAGTAGAAAAGTTGTTTCTAATGATTTTTAATAGAAGAATGAATACTCAGACTACTGTCATGAGACATAAGGTGTGGAGTGGATTAAACATATCAAATATCAGTTTCTGCTTTCACAAAGACACAAGGATTTCTGGTAACAAAAAAAAGAATACTGAGCTGTTACATGACATCTGTTCTTCTTTACGGCAGCGAATGTTGGACAATTTCCTCAAAGATGAAGAAGAGACTCGAGGTGACAGAGATGTGGTTCTACAGAAGGATGCTAAGGATATCATAGGCCAAGCGTTTGAGCAACGATGAGATCTTAGAGAGGTTACAAACAAGGAGAAGGCTTATGCTTAATATCAAAAAGAGACAACTAAATATTCTGAGACACATAGAGGAAGGAGGGCCCGGAGAATCTGATACTCTCAGATCAAACAGAAGGAAAGAGAGACAAGGGAAAGCAGCACGTGTTTGGAATAAGAAAAACCTTAAAATGCTATACCTGTGTTTTATTAATTATGACTTTTAGAATGGTGAAATCTGAGCAAATTATATAAAAAATGTTTTTCATTAACCAATACAAAATAATATTAACCCCTGTAATGCCAAAATCAACACATTTAACAGAAAGAAAATGTTATGCCATGATGCTCATTGCCAGAATAACTGTTCCATGATTAATATGAATTTTCCTTTTACTCGTTAATACCAAACCAACAAAATTAACTTGAGTATTGTGCTTAATTTTAAAATGATTGCATTTTGCTTTATTTAACTCAAGAACATTAAATACTAAATAACAAGAGGCAGAAAAATAACACTTAGTTCTTTCAAATAAAACCTAAAGTGGTTATAGATTAGGTAAAATCAGAATCTCTTGTCAATTTTCAAATACACGCACACACATTCACTGTGTGTGTGTGTGTGTCAAGTACCTGAGAAAATAAATACATATATGTGATATACCATAAAAGTTATCTGAGCTATGTATTCTTAAATCACAGTTTGGCAAGCTTGAGCAGGTGGATGACAGAATGTGGTCTGGGGGAGGAAGCAGAGGGAAGGAGCTTGCTGAGTGCTGCAAGGGATAGAAGGACGACATAAAAAGAAAGAAAAATATAGTGTTAAGCCTTGGGAAAACTATTGTATACATCATGTCACTAGACATGTGTATTCAAATGTAGCAATCCAAAAACTACCAGGATGACGCTAACAAAATTTTTCAATACTGAAACCATGAACTTTGGACAATTGGTTCGCAATATTGATCCAGATATACATTAAGTAATAGAAAATTGAAAAAATACAATAAAAACTTAAGTAGACAGACCTTGTTTGTTTTATTTCATGATGCTTTGTCCAGTACTTATTTTTCATGAGAATTATTTTTAAAATATTTAAAATTGTTTGGTCACATAGCTAAATAATGATCAATTCAATAAAATTTGTTAAAAATTAGGAAAAGAATATTTTCTGACTATTTTCCTAGAGTAATCTTTACCTATATACAAATTGATTAATTAGAGTGTCATAGAAAATCTGAATAAAAATATTTAACAATGACAGGGTAGATAGTATTGGGGAGTCATCATGTTTAAAGTTTTAAGTGTGTACTTTCATTAAAGTATGAAATTACAATAGTGAGGAAAACATTTAACACAGATATTCCCACAAAAAATATCAAAATACACTGTTCAGTTTGACATGAGAATAAAACAATTTTTAGAAAAGTTCAATGATGTTATTTACCAAAATGGTAAATGTAAACTATTTATTTATTGTTTTTATATTTTAATATTCACAAGTGACTTACATGTTTCATGAAGGAAAACTTTTTTTTGAAAACTTTTTTTATGAAAGTGATTATAATTATCCAGTATACAGGGAATGAAAGGTCATCCAACAATCAGCTTTTGTTGGTAAAGAAAGTTTATGTTAATGTGTGTGAAACATATGTGAACTTGGATGTTTATGAAGCAAAGGTTCTGGCTTTTTTGACTGATGAGTAAAAGTCAATGTCTTGAAAATGCTGACTTGAAAACAAAATTTTTAAAACTTGTTATTGGCTTAAAATTGTTAATATTTTCAAAACAAATTGCTTTTATATTTTATGTATAAGTTCACATTCATATTTGAATTTCCATTTCCAAGTGGGAACATCCATGATGCCTCTCATGTGGGTCCCTATAGTATTATTGAAACTAAATAGTTACTGCAATTTTTATATACAATATAGAGTGTTACTATTTTATCCTAAAGTAATATTCTTCTGTTTTCTCAGGTTAGAATAGATACTTTTTCTTTCATTAGAAAAACATTTATGTTGGTTATATTATTAAACAAAGAATATCTTGTGATATGCTTTCTTGTATCTATGTGTTGATATCTATACAATTTATATTTTTACATATATATACACAGTTTATGTATTTGTAAGTTATATTTTGAATTCAACTAATATTATCCAAAAATTTGACATTTCCTCCAGTTTAGAGAAACATAATCAGCAAAAACATTTCTTGTAGGAATTCTTGTGATAAAGTTTATTTTTAGGTAGTCATAATGACATTAATTTAATGGATAACTCTTTAAGATAGCAATATCAATTCTGAGTCATCTCCATAGCTTGTTCACTGTGTTTAACTCAAGAAATATTATTTCTCCTTTTATTTGCTTTATAGTATTTCAAACTTTACATACAAACTTCACTTTTTGGCCTTTAAGTTGAATTTGAAAGCATTCAGAACAAAGAATTTACTTTGCACAAGGCTTGAAATTTAGCTTGGTGGCTTAAGAGTATACCAGTTAAAAAAAAATAAGGAAAATCATTACAAGTCAATAAAAATATGAGGAATAATGAAAATACTTAATCTCAGATTTTGAAAACAAATTCATAGATGATTTATATGTTTGCTTAGCAACAGGTTTTTCTTGACTCATTGCGTCCTTTCACTTTCAATGTGTTTCATTTTCCAGATCATCTTATAATTTCAAATAATGATCTGGAAAATTAAAAAACATTTCTCAAGATTTTAAATAAAGGCGTATATTCATTGTTGTTTAATTAATGGCTAATGAAAGGATGGTTGGAATGTTCACTTATGTTTTCATGATGTATTTTATTTTCACTTTGTGTATTTTTAGAGCTATCTATTAAGCAGTATGCAATAATTTCATAAAAAATGATTGTTTTGATAAAATTTGGATAGAAAGTAGCTGAAGAAGACTCAGTGTTTAGAAATTGTATTAAAAGATTTTAATTTACAGATGGGACCAAATTCATAAAAATCACACAAAATTCCAACCAACATATTTCTATGAAATTATAATTGTCTTGCTTGCTAACTTAAATAACAAGAATTTAATGAAACAGCTTCTATAGCTGAAGAGCAATTCCCCTGATGGAAAAAGGTTCAATTCCTATCAGAATGTACAATTTTTCTTTTGTAGTATCAATCTAGGCCATTTGTTATTTCAGTGTTTAAGAAAAAAAAAGGATAGTAACTCAAACACATTTACCCACTAAAAATAATGTTTGTTAATTAATAAGAAATAATGTGGGGGGGGGGTGTTAACCCCTATGTATTTTTTATCAAAAATGCAACAAAATAAATAGACAGCAAGAGAATAATAAAGTTTAAAACAATGTATTCATTCAACAGTGGATAAAACATTTATACAAGAAAACATGGTACAAAATATTTGATGAGATGTTAGTTTAAAATGTTCGTATGTCTTTGTTTGGTTTTTAGTAATAACAAAGTTTTTTTTGTTAGAGTTTATGTTGATATTCTATTTATGTAAAAATTAGTTGTATGTTTCAATATTATGATGTTTCTGACAAAATTAAATAGTTTGATTTGTGTAATAGTTTGCAATGATGTTCTCAACTTACTGTGAGTTTAACAAAGTTGTCTTTCTTTGATTGGTAACTTGACTTGGTTTGTTTGCTGCAAAGTAGTTACTTGAGTGAGAATTATTTGCAGACTGAGTTTATGTTAACAGGAAATTTAACGTTAAGTCTAAAATATGAAGTATATGTACATTCTGGCTTGAAATTGAGATTTCACATTCCTCACAGGGTTTATTGCATAAAATATACAACTGTGGCATAAGATCAAAAAAGGGGATGTCAAGGCTGGTTGTCACTATTTTATACCTAGCTAATCCAATTCACAATCCATTCACTCATTACAATTGGCACATTCACCACAAGAACTCATCCATCGCAAATCAATCCGCGATATACCATCTGATAATTTGACCATACCCTTAAAATTTGACCTTTAATTTCTCAAAAAACATATATTTAATTTTTTTTTTTAAATTTGACAACAAATTTATCTGCTTTATGACAAGATATGTACAAAATTTTGTAGTGGACTTTTGACTGTGGCCTGAGTTAAAGGGTTTTACTTTTACTGAGTTGGGCTAAATTCAAAATGGCGGATTTTGGTATTTGCTATTCTATGCTATCATTTTCATATCTCCCAACATTGTCAAGTTATATATCTTTAAAAAGCTCTTTGAATGCTGATTAATATTCACAAGAGAACTATAATCATAAAATCAACAGAATTTATGTTATGTATGGTTAAATGTTAGCCAATTTGGTGGAAAATAAACAACTGTATTTTTTGTTTTGTTTACATTTTTATTATACAGCAAATAGATTTTTATATGAAAGTGTTATAATGAAAATAATTCTTTAAAAAATTTTCATGAATTAATGTTAAGATAACATGAAATAATATGAAAATATGCAACAAATGATACTGGTCAACAAATTTTTGTTAACGTTTGTGCTGAAGATCTGGGTTGATCTCTCATAGTAGTTCTCGCTGGTTACATGACGCTACTGCTGCTGGCTGCTCAGCCTGACCGTGACAGGTCTCTTCCCTGGCCTCCTGTTGACTGCTGTTGTACTTCCGTGTGACCCCCTTCTATGGCGTTTTTTTATGGCTTGACAGGCTCGTAAAACGACATGAGTATAATTAGGAGGGAAGCATTTTTATTGGTCAAAAAATAAAATAATATTTTAAAGTGTTTCTATTTTTTGACCAGAACTCGTGCATTGGGAATATGCGTAAACGTGTAAGTATGGTCATTTTGTGATGGGGCCTTGTCCCGTTCACATCTGGCTCTTGCTCTTGAGTATGTTAGTTTATTTGCCTGCAAATCAGCTGGGATATGTCTTATTTTATTTTATAACAAAGCTCCCCCAGGTCTCGGTCTGATTTACAGTGAGCGTTATTCGTGTATATTTGGGTGATTAATTCATGATAAAGTCTCTGAAGCGTGAGGGAAGATGTCCTCATGTTTTTCTTATTGGCATTTGTTTTGGTATGGAGTTATTTGCTGAATTATGTGTCCCAGAGGGATGTGGAGGAGAATGATCCTGGTGACTGTTACATGGTGGAGGCAGAGGGATTGTATTAGATAGATGTGTTGAACGTGGATCCAGTCGTCAGATATGTGCACGGGGAATCCAGATTGTATCACTATTATTGTTTTGCACCTGGCACATCATATTGTTCGTTTTTATAATGGTGTAATTTCCTATCCAGGGCAGATGAGAGGATTGGGCAACAGTTGAGTGTGGCTGGTGAAATAAAACCTTGTCGCCTACTTGTATTGGATCCTTTCCTTGTATGTGAGGCAATTTAAGTTAGTCTCAAGTTTGTGGTCAGCTTCATCGTTGGCCAGGGTGACGTAGTGGTGAATCTGCTTTAGCAGGGCATTAATTTGCATTCCATATGCTTCAGGATCATCACTTGCGATTTCTTTTCTGTGTAGTGTGGGTAGGCTGATGTTGGGGTGACATCGCCCCGTGTTATGCTTTAGCCAGGTTAGCTTTTGATCCAGTGTCTGGATGTTGGGCTGTAGTTCCATAGTAGGCTGGTTTTGAATGACATCAGCTTGGGCGCCATATGCTGGATCGTTGGTTGATGATGACAGTGATATGATTGCGGCTGTGTGTGTTGTGTATCCTGAGGAAAGTGTGCGTCTGAATTCTATAGTCGCATTTTGTTTGTCGATTAGATAGGAATCGAGCGTGTTGTGACATAGGATATTTTGGCTGATCAGGATCGGTGTGGTTTGAGTAGTTACCAGCACATTAACCTTTTTGAATGTGGGTGAGTTTCGGTTCCCGATGGTGATTCGCAAGTCAGTTCGCCAAGGGCGGTGGTGCTGCCGTTGATTCCTTTTACTATGATGTCGGAGCGGGTCATGTGTTTCTTGGCTTCTCTGGGTAACTGAGATATTGGTAAGATGCAGGTGGAGCATCCAGAGTCTAGCATTGCAACGCCAGAGAAGGTGATGTCCCTGAAGTTGAAGGTGGACTGGACGAGCGGTGAATGGTGAGCGTGTCCTTGAAAGTTGAAGGTGTGATGGCTGACGTAGGGGCACGGCGTACGAGGCATCACATCTCGTCCTACCCAAAGCGAAAATCCTGTTCCACATCATTTATGGCTTGTATATTATCATTCTTTGCGGTGATATCGGCCTGTGCCCGAGTGCGAGGTGGGTGGCGATATAGGCAGTTGCGTCCATGGAGGCAGGAACGACCTCTGTGGTAGTTCTTGCACACGCTGATTCGTGGTGTGTGCTGATGGTTTCTGCGTGTCAGATGGTGGCCATGTTTGGGAGGGTTGGTGAGGCCCGTCTGCTGTGGGTTTTTGTTGCCTGCTGGGTCGAAGTGGCACATTTCTTTGGTTTGACCGCTGTGGTTTCTGTGTGAAATACACATTGTCGTGCGAAGTCGTGTCGTTGGATTTTACACTGTGATCAAGGTATCTTTGAGCTTCGGAGGCTGTGCCAATGACTGAATAGTGGTTGTCCATTGTCTTGACAATATGTGAGTAAAGATTTGAGTTCCAAATTTTCACCTTTTCTCTCATTACCATAGCGCTGATGATGGAAATAAGTCCATCGACTGTTAAGTCTGTATTTTTGTCTTTTTTGTATTTGTTTTTATGTGGACAGCTGCCTCTCTAAGGGTGTTTTCAAGTTGACCCGCGAAGTCTGTTAGTTTTTCGCCGTCTCGCCATTCCAGATCCCAGGCTTGACTGAGGTGTTGGAAGTTAGTCATCTGGCTTCCATGGGCTGCTAATAAGTATTCCTTCAGTTGTTCGAAGGTGGATATGTCTTTTTTTGAGTCAACCATCTGCTGAAAGATACTTTGGTCCAGTAAATCTTTAGCAGACTTGACGAATTCGCATTCCAGGCTAGGATAGGTGCTGATTTCTGGCATGATGTGGATTGCGTATGCTTTGTTTAGAGCCGTGATGAATCGGTTCACGTCGTGTCCAGGATGAAAAGTTCTCTCTAGCTTCAATATGTCGCGTATAGTTTGTTGGCGCATCATTAAGCTGTAATCGCCGTTTGTTTGAGTGGTGGGAGGTGTTAAAGTATTTGATTTTAGGGCAGTCAATATGTCGTTTATGTCAGCTTGAAATTCTTGTATCGAGGCATCGGAAGGCTGTGTTGGTCCTGTTTTCAAGTTGAATAGTAGTGTTTTCTGTTCCTTGATAAGAGTAAATAGTTTAGCTCGGGTGAAGCTCGTGTAGTCGGCCATATTTCGCTTCTGACACCAGTGTTATAGACAAGCGTATGGTTGCAAGAAAGAAATACGACAACAGTAGAAATAGATTTATGTGATTTATTTCAATATGAACGTGTGGTTTTGGGACAGCTACCTTGTGGTATAGTTCATAGGCCGGCTGAAGACCTGGGTTGATCTCTCATAGTAGTTCTCGCTGGTTACATGGGGCTACTGCTGCTGGCTGCTGCTGTCCACTCAGCCTGACTGTGACAGGTCTCTTCCCTGGCCTCCTGTTGACTGCTGTTGTACTTCCATGTGACCCCTTTTATGGCGTTTGTATGGCTTGACAGGCTCGTAAAACGACGCGAGTATAATTAGGAGGGAAGCATTTTTATTGGTCAAAAAATAGAAACACTTTAAAATATTATTTTATTTTTTGACCGGAACTCATGCGTTGGGAATATGCATAAACGTGTAAGTATGGTCATTTTGTGATGGGGCCTTGTCCCATTCACATCCGGCTCTCGCTCTTGAGTATGTTAGTTTATTTGCCTGCAAATCAGCCGAGATATGTCTTATTTTATTTTATAACAGATATTTTTCAAGCACACATCCTACTCACCAATTCCTATCATGGATTGCTGCAACTAATCCCTTAATGTTTTCAAGCTCTATATTGTCTCTTTTTATAATTTTAACTATTTTTCTTTTATCCTGACTTGACACTGTTTTTACTTCTACCTCTTCCTGAGACACAGGAATAAAACTATGTAGTTTTTGAATTTCTGTAATTGTTGAGGTATTTTTTAATCTATTTTTTAAGATTTCTGCTTCATTTGTCCATTCTTTTGTTGAGGAATAAAAAAGTATTTATGGCTGAAATGTTTTTTCTTGCATAATCAAACAACTGTCATGGCATCATTATTTGTTCATTATAGGGCTGCTGCAGGCTTGCTTTTGCTGCTAATCTCTTAATAGTGCCACCTAACCCATCACATGATCCTTTTCCATGAGATGTAGCCAAAAAGTGCCACTCTGCATTAATACCACAGTCAGCCTTATGGTTACACAAATTGATAACATTTTTTATAATGTGAAGTGGCACCATCGGAGAAATAGATTAGATTTTTTATTTTAAAATTAAGAATTCTTTTCAGTACTTCTATAAGTTTTCTTTAGAACAAATGGACAGCTACTGTGTCATGCTTGAGACAATCTGATATAATCACATTATTAATATGCTCCAGCTCTTTGCCATTCTTGTAATAAGACAAATGGATGTAATGTGTCATGAGAATTATGACTTGTGCAACATCATGCAAAATAAATGAATGATTTTTAGCAAAATCTGCAATAAATGACTTCACCATCCATCAAAGAACTTTTCAGAACAAAATTTTGATTGTTCATTGGCAATGAAACTATGCTTTTTCAAGGTTTGAAGGGTCGATGCAAAAAGTTGAATATATTCTTCTTTAGATTATGATACACTTTGTGGTTTGGTTCTATTAGTTGATGGCCACTGTTTGTAGATAAAATCATCTATTAAATTTTTATTTAGAATTTCTTCTATATATAAAACAAAATCCTCTATCAAATTACTAGCAGTCACCCAAGTAACAGTTAGAGGTTGCTTCATTGCATGTAACAGCATCTATGCATTGGTGGTGATCTGTTAAATGATATTGTCCCTCTTGAGACAGTGTACCAAAATGAACCCCCACAATCATCTTTCATATTTCGATGTATTGTACAAACACAGACACAGTGTGTGTTCCAGCACCACCTGCTAGGATACATTCCTTTGGTTCAAGTTCAGTAAATTTTGAAGTACTAATTCTGTTTGGATTTTTTTGATTTAAATAATTGGTATGCCTCTTTCAGGTTACAGAGTACAAGTTATGTTTGTTCCCAAATTCTTCTACCATTTTTTAAGACTATTTTATAGTTATTTTTTCAGGCATCACTCTGCTGATTTTTTCACTCTCATAAAACAGCACAATTTTGCCAATTGTCTCTTGTGGGAATCTACATTTTTGTACATTTGGTAGAGATAATATTCCTTGTTCATCTACAAGTTTTTGTCTTGTCTCAGCATGTATGTTGTGGTTCCAAATTCCATTTGAATTCTTCAGATACTCCAGTTTTTTGAAAGTATTGTCAAAATTTGTACTTTTTAGGACCTCTTTTCACAAGCTGAAAACTTTTCTTTTAATTGTGTAATAATTTCACTTTCATCAGATCTTTTGTGCTCTTCTACCCTTGGTAGATTCTTGATGAAAGATTTTAGTTAAAATCAGTTTAATGTTTTTTGACACTACTCCTTTAATTTTTCTTACTTTCTATTCCTCAACCAGTTTGTTTTTCAAGTTTTTGACGCTTGATTGGTGATTCACTAATCATTGACAGTGACTCATTAAGAAGTTGCAATTCATTTTCAGTATCTATGAAAATTCTAGAAGGCTGTGGCTGGTCTTCAGCTGATGTTGAAGTACTTTCAGAAAGCTCAGCTAATGCTGTAAATTTTATTCGCCAACAGGTTTGCTTGTTAATCTCTTTGAAATTTAAGAATCTTTTTTTAAATATTCATTTCAATGCATCAGTTTTTCAGATTAAAACTTAATTTTTTAAATATATGAAAAAATATTTGAAAATTTGATTGTTTTGTGCATTTAGTGTACTATGTCAACTAGTGATGGGATGATTAATCAGAATCAGAAATATTAGAACTTTTTGGGGGTATCAGAATCAGAGAATTTTTAACCTAATTTCTGATTCCCAAAACGATTCTTTGGATTTTTTTTTGTTTAAAACTTTATTTTCCATTCCTGTTACTAATGATAAAAATATAAATATTTATTGATTTTAAACTATCAGTAAAATTAAAATCTATAGATCTTAATAACACCTAAGTTAAGTATGATGTAAATTTATATTACTTGTGTAAAAAAAAAAAAAGAAATGAAGTGTGCAAGTTTTTACCCAGTTCTCAAACTTTTCATAAAGTTTAAAATAAAATTTTTATTTTTAACTTCTTTTTAAACATTGTTAATTCATCCATTATAAATTATTAATTTGATAATTATGATCAAAATTATGTAATATAAACACAAAATAAATTCACATTGTTCTGTCGTGCTCCACAAAAACAATAAAAAAATCAGCATACTGTGATGAAAACATACTCCAAACACTAAATATAATGAAAACATAGTTTTATCATCAAAATCTTTAAGAGGAAGGATCAAAGTATTTTTTGAATATTTAAATTTTTTACTCCTTTTTAGAACATTCAAAATTTTGCTTAAAAACTTGTTTTTCTTGCACCAGTGGTTGTACTAAAAACTTTTTTAGCATAACAAATTTTTTAATTTCTTTTGTTGCAGTTACAAACACATTAATTTGGAAATTCTTGCAAAAATCAAATAATTGTCAGATTTTAATTAAATTTTCAAGATTTATTTACAAATGAATGAAATTATTTATGAAATTTTTTTTAGAAAATTTTGGTAAAAATATTTTTTATATGTGTTTCAGCTAACTTATTTAATAATAATTTTATGAAAACTTGAGAAATTCAATGTGATTTTTTAGCTAAAAACAGAATTCTTTGAAGAATTTAAATCACCAAATTTTTTTTGCAAAATCAAGCCACGTCATACCAAAAATCTGTTTTGAATCAAAAAATTAAAAAAAATGCAATAAAACTGTTATATTCTGTGGGTAAAATAAGTAAAGGTTTATTGTAAAAATCAGTACAAGAAATAAGGTAACAGTTATGCGCACAATTGTTGCAAGTCAATCCAGTAGTAAGTGCAACTATTGGAAGGTTCTCGCGTAAGTCTGAGTCGTACTCAACAGATCCCAGTTAGAAATATTTACCAGCCTCCCCACAAGGTAGGATGTGGCACAAGGCTGAATTTAATGTGGGGTAATCCGAGTCCGTATGCTTGACCAAAAATTCCCCGTAATCCTGCATAAATGGGTTCAGATCTGTCTACCTCTCCAGATGAGACTCTGCCCTTCAGCATAGCCTCGTCCGGGTTCTTCTCTGTTTGAAGGCAGAGAGTTCAACAGCAGCTGAGAGCTGAGTAACATATCCCAGCTAGACCCTGTAGTCCATTGATTTACTGATACTTATAGGTAGTTACTACCTATAGTGTCATTACTCATGGGGGTGACATTACATCAAAAACTAAGACATTTATTTAATTAGAGAGGCTTTTGATGGCTTTGATGAATAATAATATTGTCTGAAGAAAAAAAATTTTCAATGAAAATGAATTTTTCAAGATTTGTTTTCATTTTTTTACAATTTTAAATTAAATCATTTATAAAACTTTTAAATCTTTTAAAATTCATTTTCAATGTGATAATTCTTAGGAAATATTGTTATTAAGTAAAATTTGTATTAAAAACCTAAAATTTAATTTCCATCAAAAATTGTATTTCATTTTATTTTACTAATATTTTTCTTTAGCATATTTGAACTTTCCTGTGTTAAATTATTATTTTTATGGCATTTAAAATATTTTAAACTTTTTTTTTCATTTTTTCCGGAAGTGAAACAAGATGCAAGTTTTATAAGCAGAAGTGTATAAAAAAGTTAAAAACGAGTATTTTTATCCCATTTTTATCTGGCATCACTAAGATATTTTTTCCCAATTTTAAGATGATTTGTTTTAATATTCTTAAAATAAAACTAATAAAATTTCATCTATTAATCTAATAAATAACTGAAAAAATCGATCCCATGGAAAAAAAAATACACATTTATTTACAGTTGTTCTTTATGAAGATTTTCATTTTTAATCTTATCTTTTATTTTAATGCTTTGTAACAGTTGAATCTCATACCTTATAAAATGATCAAGTTGGATATCAGCATTTTTTCATCTTCCTAATATTTTTAAAATGTAAACTTTGCTAAAATTGTTTATATCTCTTTAAAAAAATGAAGGGATATGTTTTTATTTACTATGTTGTTGCACTTTTACTTTTTGTGAGAAATTTATTTTAGATAGTAAAACTTATTAGCGATAAAATTTTTTAAATAAGTTTGAAGAATCTTCATTATTTAATAAGTTGCTGTCAAAATTCATATTTAATTCTTATTAAACATCTATAAGAAAACTTAAAATTCGCTTTTATTTTTTTATTTACAGGATTAGATACTCCTTGTACTTTATCAAAATATATGCATGAGTTAAACCGCAGTACATAGGATGATGCCTTTCTGTTTAGAGTACTGCAATAGGGTGTCTCTTATTTTTTAAGTGCATTCTAAAATTGAATTGTCATCCCTAAATTTGTTCCATTCATTGAAAAATACCTTATATAAATTTTAAGGAGATTATATAATATTTAGAGGGCACCTATGCCTGCTGAAACTTAAAAAGTGGACAAAAAATAGACCTGAATTTGTAAAGAATGATTTTCTAACTGAAAAATAAAAAAATTTTTCAGTTAGAAAACCATTCTTTACAAATTATACACATTAGAAAACTAGAAACATTTTTATCTAACAATGAAAAATTTTAATTTTAACTGATGTTTATTATTTTCAGACCCCAATTATGACAAGTGTATCCAATGCCAAGCAAAAAAGTGTAGTTTGGAAGTTTTTAAGATTTCTTATGATCGCTAAAATAATATGTCAACTGTAGCTACTAGGTACCTAAGTGGTTTACATAAAAAAATTGCTCTCTTTATTGTTTAAACTCTTACCAAATTTTTTAAATAAAAAGGATATCTAACTTTATTTTATAAACTTTTGTATTTCTTTTTCTACTAAATGTTTTACTAATAAATCTACTTTGTTCATTAAGTTTCCCAAACCAACTGTAGGGCCAGAAAATAATGAATTTTAATCACTGTAACTATCAAAATCAGATTCGGGAATCATATCTGAAACAAAAATTTAGAACTGTATTGGGAATTGTATCATAATCGGTAAAAAAAATATTGGTATTGTCCCATCACTAATGTCAACAAAAATTTGCTAGCCAGTAACCCTTTGACCTAGAGATATAAAATAGGTACCATTCAAATCCTATCATGAAGCTCTATAAGTGTACCATATTTGAAAAAATCTGTGTCAGTGATGGTCAGACCCTTGTTGATTTGACACAGAATAACTCATTTTGGTCTTGAGTATAGACTTGTTGACTTGCAGACAGTGGTACTTGCTGTCATTTGTTCACCTTGTCATGATGTTACTTGACTTTTACTTTGCTGTAAGCCATCTTGAGTGTGATCATCTCCTAGCAGCTGTTTGAAAACATATGATGTTCTCATAGGTTGGCCATTGAGTAGTTCTGCTGGCGATTTGAGATAGGTGTTGTTCTGTAAGTCATCATCACCTGTCTGTACCTGATTCTCTGGCCTTCATCAACATCTTTTTGCATGCCCCCACCATTCTCTGCAAATCCATTGGATTGGGGATAATGAAGTGACATGTTTGAAGTATGTTTTGGAGAAGCTGGCAAACTCATTATGTGTATATTTGGGGTCTGTTGTCACTGTAGACTATTTCTGGTACACTCCTTTCATTAAATAGCAGCTTCAGTTGGTTTACTGCAGCTGTGGTGGAATGGAGACATCTTATAAATGGACACTTGCGAAACTGATCAGCTCTGAGGAGGTATTTGTTGCCTTCCATAGCAAAGGCCAGTACTTATGTAATGCTAGGGTTAAGGTGGGGTCTCATGTTGTAATAGTGTCTCTGTTCAAGTGTTTGGTTGGTATTTCTGGCACATCGGGCATTTTGTAACCATGTTTTTGATGTCTCATTTGATCCCTATGCAGTATACTGTTGTTCTTACTCTTAATTTAGCTTCTTTTTTTTTTGTGATGCATATAGTTGCTGTAGTATGTCTCGTTAGCGTGACGCTAGTATTATTATCTACTGTCCCTTCAACAGAACACCATCCTGTATTCCCACTTCATCTATAAAGTTCCAATAGGGCAATATCTCTTATCTCTAATTGCTTGCATAGTAGTCGAGGCATATATAGCCTCCAACTGCCTGGCTTTGGCTTCCTCTCTTTCTGTTATATACAGGGCTGATGGAATTATCAAGTCTCTCCTCTCCTTTAGTAAGAATTTCTGTGTTGACCTAAATTTGTACCGAACATAAAGAGGTCCACTATGATGGTTTCCTCAACTATACAGTCATATTCACACTGTTTTATTAGTTGTCTCAGCCTTTTTAAAAAACTCATTTGCTGACTCATTAGTTTATTGGAGAAATTGCAGTATAGTTTGTGTCTGAAGACCCAAAAATTTAACTTGGTCTTCACAAAAGCTTAAAATTTTTTCTGTAGCTGTCCATGTTCCTTTCTACCTCAACCTGAAAAACAAATACCTTGGTTAATTCTTGGCCTTTGTTCCCTGCCCAAATTAACAATAGTTAATTTTCACGTCATCACTAATGTCGCAGGAGATTTAAAGCAAATTGAATTATTATTGTTGAAAGTTAATAAATTCAATGATTTGAATGTATTCTTCACCTCTTGTCAGGTAAGAGCAAAATAAATTATGAACATAAACGTCATAACTCAATTCAAAAATGTCTATTGGGCAAAGTAAGCACCATTAGTATCAACATAATGTTGCCAACAATCCAATGGTAAATTTATTCCATTATAATATGAACTGGAATTGTGTAGAGTTAGCGAACTTCCAAAAATTATATTTGACCTAACCTGCATTGGCATATATCAGTTGACATGTACATGAAGCTAAGGTCCAGAAAAAGTGATAATCAGTAAGGAACTGATGCAGTGAATGAGGAAAGTGAGACAGAACCTTCATGCCTAAATTCATCAGTCTTTCCTAAGTCTTTAGTAAAAATTAAGTTTTGCATTATCCTGCAGCAGGATGGGCTCCTTTCTATTTACTTCTGCTGGCAACATTTGATGCATCACTTCTAAATTATGCTCTGATGGTCAGAACAGATTATAAAGATTATAATGGATTACTCATTTGGAATGAAGATTTTTTTGTTTTGAGAAATTTGAGAGAGGAATAATTTAATTTACCCAAAGAAAACTACATTTCCAATTATCATCCAGAAACCACTTTGCATCAACAGTAAACACAGAGTGAAGAAAAAGATCATTATTGAAAGAAACATGCAAATTGCAGCAGTGAAGTTATCCTGAGTGAATTAGAAGTCCTATCAGAATTCATTATTGGAGGCCACAATTTTAACAGGAGTTATGCAGATGACACAGTATTGATAGTAGACAAGAGAAAGGAAACCACAGGAATTCCTCCAGAAGATAATAAAGGAAAGTGAGAAGAAAGGACTAAGCATCAATTGTAAAAAGATAGAATGTATGGTTGTCAGCAAAAGATGTAAACCAAAAATTATTGACACCAAAATCAAGCAAATATAAAAATTTAAATATCTAGGAAAGTCAGAAAATGTGACAGCTATATCTGAAGGCACATTGGAATAGCAAAAGATGCCTTCCAAAAGCTAAGTAAAATATTAAAAAACAAGAAAATTTAATTAGAAATAAACAAAAGAATACTGAACTGCTATGTAATATCAGTCCTCCTCTATAGCAATATATGCTGAACAATCTTCTCACAGATAAGTAGATCTGAAGCAACAGAAATGTGGTTCTACATAAGGATCCTGAGAATACCATGGACTAAATATGTCAGTAACAATGAAGTTTTATGGAAAATGAAAACAAAAAGGAAACTTATATTTAGAATCAGAAAGACACAGTTGAAATTTTTATGGAATATAAGGAGGAAAGAGTGCTTGGAGAATTTGACACTCATAGAATATAATGAAGCCAAGAGGGAGAGAGGGAAGCTGTGAATAACATACATAAATAAATCTGACAACCATTGAGACAAACTCATTAGGAGTTTGTCTCAATGGTTGGCAGATTAGGAGAGTTAGCAGTGAAAGAAATATGAAATCTCTTACTCTTAATCCATCAACTTCAAAGTTCAAAATAAGCTCTATTTTAGGGATCTGGTTTGTTACCATCAAACCAAAATTGCTTTGGTTAGGTTAGCAGAATTGTTAATGTCAAAACTTTTGGAAACTTTGTTTTGAAAAAATTCTAATGTTGAATGAATTTATCTTAATTCTCATAATGCCTACATTGCTATGTCAATGCATAAAATTTTAACTATTTAGTACAATTTATGTCATCTATTATTTGAAGCTAAATATAAATAAAATTTAAAAAAACAACTACTTTAAACTCAAGGTAAAAATGAAAAAAAAACATTAATATCCTTGATCATTTTTATTGGTAAGATTTTTGTACACTCAAGATTAAGGGATTTTTTTGTGTTTTTTTTTTTAATATTGAATAAATGATTCTTAATTTTGCTTATATTTATATAAGTGATTCTTTTATTTTTTTTTTCTATTCGAAAATGATGTCAGAGTCATTCATAAAATGTTTGTTAGGATTTCATGTTTAAAATATTTGAATTTTTAAATTCAATAAAACTGGAAAATAATTAAAAAAATAAAAAAATATTTTCTGTCATAGTGAACTTAATTATCTTACCGTTTGTTTTCTGTTTGTTATTTATACAGAAAATTCAGTATATTAGGTGGGTATGGAACATGTGGTATGTAACTGATCCCAAACCAGCAAGCAAAAATCATATCTTAAGCCATTAAAAAAAATTATGGCCAAGGAAATCATTAAAAATGTCCATTAAAAGAACCAAGTTAACTTATTCATGAACTCATCTCATTAGATTTTGAAGTTTGAAGGGATTTGGGTTATTTTTTCTTTTCCTTGAGGGGTGGTTTGTTTATTTGAATTACAATTTTTTTCTTAGCACCTGAAAATTGTGAAATTCTCCATATTATAAATAAGACTTTGGGAAAATTAGTAAATATTATTTAATATCTAATGCCAAAAATGAAACAAAGTTTTATAATTTATAATATTTTTTTTCTAGCAAAGTGTCATTCCTTATTTCTTGCAGAGTGGGGTGGGACAAAGAGTTCTCTGAAGTTATAAGTAAGTTTTTGTCAATGTTCCCATCTCTGTTTAGGTAAACCATCATTGCTCGCTGTTGGCATATCTTTAAAAACTAACATTCTTTTTTAACTACTGAGCTTTGCATGCATTTAAGCTAAATGCCTCTCTGTTGCATTTGTTGAGTTTTCAGCAAACACATTTTAGTTGTAATTTTTTAATTTTCAAAAATCTTTTTTAAACATTAACAATAAAATTGACATGTTAACCTTTTACCAGTCCCTACTTACTTTTAGATAGGCACACACATACACTGAGTGAGGTACATGTGTGTGTACCCATATGTATATTTACAAGTTACTTTTTCTGTAGAAATTTAAAACATTAATTGGCCTATATTTTCAATCATGTCAACTTTTCAGATTTAAAGTCATAATCTACTGAATTTTAAAAGCCTCTTTTGGATTAAATTTAAACCTTTATTATTTTGCTGTTTAAAGATTTTAGTATGGTCAAAGGGTGGTGGTGGTGGTGGTGGTGGTGGTAGTGGTGGTTATGACTTGTAAGTGATGATCCAAATATGAGATGATCATCCTAAAATCTTAAGAACTTATAAGAAAAAATACATTTAAACACTGTAAAATAATGTGCATGCTCTTATACATTTGCATAAAATATAACAGTAAAAATATATTTAGAAATATAACTATTTGTTTTCTTTCTCAGCCAAAGAAAAAGAGAGAATGTTATTCTTATTTATATGTAAAATTTAAACATGTTTGTGAAATGTGCTTGTAAAATTTATATGATTTTACTGAATCAAAAATAATGCTGACATTAAATATTGAGTCAACAGTCAAGATTTTTATATATTTGAAATATGATTTTGTTTTAAAAAATGTGGACTGAAGCTAGAAATGTATCTGTCTGATTTTCTTTTGCTTTCTGTCTTTCATTTACAAATTTCTTTATATATCTTCTGAAAATAGAGAATGGCATACTTAATTTAATTGGCTAGAATGACACTTGTTTAATTTTTCTTTTATATTTTACATAACTTGTTTTTTGTAAAAAGATAAGGGATTCACAGAGTTATAAAGTAGAAAGATTAAGGCAACTTGGTAAATTTATTTCTAGACATTTTATTTAAAAGGAATAAAAATTTACAAACTGAATTATGAAAACAGATGGAAGGGAGGAGAAGTGGTAACAGTTTTATGAAAGTATTAATAAAGTAGTATGTTAATTGACTTTTAAAGTAAGAATGTTGTAAAATTCTGTATTCTACTGTTTATAATGTTTATGCATGTGTAATGGAAAGGGGTTACCAATTGAAATGGTATCTGGTAGAATATTTTAACAATCTCAAAATAAATTAATTCAATGCATACCTCATGTTTATATATACAGAACTAGGTATAATTTAGCTCAGAAAAGGAGAGAAAATCCTTTCTTTAAAGAGCTACTAACCTTCTATTGTCAGTGAGAAAATAACAATATGTTCAGGTGTTAGAAGAAATCTCCTACCAGACAAGGTGAAGTAATCTCACACATATATCCTATTTATAACTTTTCACACTTGATTAAAATATATAATTTTGATGGCTGAGCTGGCTTGAAATCTGAAATACAGTTTTTGCTTTAGTGTTGTATAAAGTAACCTTTCTGTTCATAAAATGGTTTCTAATATAGGAAGAAAAGTGTTTCTACATTATATTTTTAGAAGACATTCAGAACACACTCTCATCACCCATCTGAAGGCAGAGGTAGTGATATTGTTTGGCCATAAAACTAAAGAAAATTCATTTCAGATAGTGCCACTTTCATAGCATCAATAATAATTTCATCTCACTCTAACCATGAAAACAACTAGTTTAATCTCAAAAGCAACCATTACATGCAAGTAATTTAACAAGCTTTATAGCTTTGCTGTTTGTATTTTTTTTATTATTCTGCTTTTTCTCTATTGCTATTAATTTTGACCTTTATCCCCCATCAACTGTAATTGTTTAATTTTTATTTTTATGTGTGTGTGTATATATATGTGTGTGTGTGTGTGTGTATGAGCAGATCTTTTTTGGTGACTGAATTTATCTTCGCTTGTCGAATGACTCAAATACTTGATAGAAGAAAAAAAAAAGAAAGGGGGATGAGAAAGTAGAAGGCAGAGTGAAGCACCCATGACTAGATGTAACCACAAGTTCTATGCTAACAGTTTTCTTTTCTTGCATTTCTCACTTGTGAACTCTCTTCTGGCTCGAGGATTTTCAGTCAACTTTAATCTTCAAAAATTTAAATGCAATGTCAATCGCTATCTACTGTCTTCCTGATTACTCTTCTATTGTTCTTGCTCAGTAATATTTCTGTTTACTAGTTCTTCTACATTCTCTAACCCCTTGTGTTTTAGGGGCTTTACTGCCATGCTTGGGCTGAACATTTGGAGTCTTAATTCTCAATCTTAGGCTACTTTAAGTAAAATCCTTCAAATCAGAATTTAAATAAATTTTAAATAGGTATATCAAATAAATTCTTTATTTATATTTTTATTTCTTATGGAATTTTTCATTTCTTTTTTTACTGATATCTTTATTGTATTGTAGCTTTTTATCACAAAATTTTAGAAAGCCTGTTCAGAACAAGTAAATGATAGAATGAGGAATTTACTCCATCGCCTGTAATAATTATCACAAAAAATACATAGGAGGAACCTCAAAGAATTTAAATAAAAGATCATATGAACACAAAGGAGACATTTTACAGAACAACACATTAAATGCATTAGTTGCTGACCATAATGAAACTGACCATAATGAAACTGACCACAATTTTGATACAAAAATCTGATCAAAGGAGAAAACATTTGACTAAAACAAAAATGTTTAGAGAGTGCTATAATTGCTAGATCATCCACAGTAAATTTGCACCCAGGTTCTTACATTTCACCATCCCTGGCAGATCTTCTATTATCACAATCTGGGATATCTAATAACAAAAGTTATGGAAAGAAAAACAAAAAGAATCTAAATGAAATTAGCTAGATTATATACCCAAAACACATAAATATATTTCAAAAAATGAAGAATAATTTAAAATTTAGAATTCCCAGCATCTCTTGTGCATGTGTAGTCACACCAGTGTAAACAAATTTCATCTGATGAAGTCCTAAAGGATGAAATGTATCAGACAATTTTTTTTTCATTTTTCCGTCAAAATTATTCTTGATATATAAAAATTTACAAATCATTATCCCATATTTACTATATAAATAAATGTATATTGCATGCCATATTTTGTCAAATAGCATCCAGATTAATTTCTAAAAAATATGTTCATTGAATCTTCATTAAAAATTGATGGACATTGAATATTTGTTAAAACCATGGAAATATTACTTTTGGGAACATTTAACAGATTTCTGTTGTGATTCTAGCTCTTTTATAGATTGTAAGAACTGACATTTAATATCTTATAGGTCTTGGTTGCATTATAATTGGTTTAGAACTTCATGCTAAATAGTGTGTTCTTTTAAAGTATGCATCCATTGTCACATAATATTTATATAGTTTCAAAATTTTCTTTGATTTTTTGTGGTCATCGTTAATCAACTGCAAAAGATTTACTTTAAGATTTAGAAATAATGTTAAATCAATTTTGAAGAATATGATTTTTGTCTGAGTAAGAAGGACATTGAATCTTTCTACTCAATGCTGGACAGTGCCAAGGCTCTATGCAAATCACAGGAAGTCATCATTATCATGGGAGACCTAAACACCAAAGTAGGCAGAAAAAGGGCAGGGGATATAGCAGGAAGATTTGAACTAGGAACCTGCAACGAATGCAGAGAAAAATGAATCCAATGGTGCACAATCAATGACCAGGTCAACACATGGTTCCAAGATCATCCAAAATGACTATGAACATCGAGGAGTCCAGGAGGAGAAATTAAAAACCAAATTGATTATATAACCATCAACAAAAGATTCAGGAATGCAATGATTCTCTTCAAAACCTTCCCAAGTGCCAACTGTAGAAGTGATCACTGCCCTCTTATAAGTAAACTAAGAGTGAATCTGCGGAAATTGAAGAAGCCCAATGCAGCACTCAAACTACAATACAACAAACTCCTGAGCAATCCTAACCTAAAAGAAGAATATATGGACAATGGGAAGAGAAGATATGAGGCACACAATGGAAACTCAAAATGGGACACACTAAGAGACACTTTAGTGACATCAGCAAATGATATCATCCGAAAGATAACAGGATGAAGAAGGAAAAATGAATGGATGACTGATGCAAAGGAGACAGAAAACCTTGCCAAGATACAGAACAGAGTACAGAAAATTACACAATGAAATAAGGACTAAATGCAGGCAAGCTAAAGAAGAATGGCTAAATGAATGCAGAAATAGAAATAGTGTGTAGGTATCTGTTTTGGTACCCCTATAAAACTTAGAGAGTTCTGTGGCATTTGCGTATTTTTTATTGTTATTAGTTACAGCTGCACTAGAATCCTTGACCAATATATGGCACAACATAATAGTGTAACCCTTAATAAATACTTAAGCAAAAATAATTACAATGGTAGCTATGATGATCAAGAATGTAATTGCCAAAAAGAGAACATCTGTCCTTTGAATGGCAAATGCATGTATAAAGGAGTTATTTATAAGGACAGCATCAAGCATACTGACCAAATTAAATTTTATTTCAGGTCAACTGCTAATAATTGGAAAAAACGTTATCATCATAAAATGACCCTTAACAACAAAAAATATGAAAAGTGTTGTTTTTTTTACACTTTCTCATTTTGAAAGCCTTGATCATTCAGAAAATTCTGTGGAGACTTGAAAAGCTTATATTAGGAAGATGTTAAATCTATGAGTTGGGTAGACACAGGAAACCATATCAATTTTCACAAGTCATTTGTACAATGTATGATCTGTCAGTGTCATGAAATAGGCAGGTTCTGCATAATGATGGGATTATATCTGCCACACTCTGAAGCTTTATTCAGTACACTTGGGCAGTGGGCAGTTTTTCAAGTTTAGCAATTAACAGTAAGGAATATTTTGCATAACCCATCAATAGCAACAAAGCTTTTTTCTACTGTAAATCTGGCTTTAGTGCCAGTGTTCAGCTCTGTTTATGTTCTGTTGACATACAACCACAATTTTTTATCATCTGCCATAATAGTTTCTACCTAGTCCTGCATTGACTTTACAGAAATCAAAGCTATATTTTGATTATTTTAATTGCCTTCTGTCAGTGAAGGAAACATATTTTTAAATTTTATAGACTTGATTGATTGCAGACAAATGACCCAGGATGGCAGGATGAATGCAGTTTATTTCTTGGCTGATCAATAATAAAATATCTATTATAACTTGGCAAAATTCATCCTTATTCAAATGCAGTAGCTTTCCATTTTTTGTTGAATTTGTTGTTCTCAGTGAACTACTTAGAAACTATTGTAAAGCTAGTAATCACTAATTCAGCACAAATTTGAACATACACATTCTCAGTTACATCTGAGAAATCAGTTTTTGTTATTTTGAATGTTCTCAGATCTGTGAAAGCAATAAGTTATAAGAGCATATATTTCCCTTAAAAGCTACAATAAACATGTAATTTATACAAGAATAATGATCATTTTTTTCAAACATGTTTGTAAATGTGCCAAAAAATATGCTTGCAGATTTCTACAGAGATGATTTGAAATAATCCTTGAAATCTGAAAATGTCAATTTATAATTTTAATTATTCAACAAAAGAAACTTATGGATTTATTTTACATTTTTTGTAGTGTATTAAACTGGAACCATTACTATTTTTCATCTCTGATGCTTTTTTGTCAGTATGTGTTTTATATGCTACATTTGCATATATTTCAAAGAGAAAAAATCATTGTTAGTTATTTTCTGATTTGACACAATACTTTATTCCTGTTATAAAAACCTCAAAGAAAGAGAATTAAGTTATATTCTAATAAAATGATAAAATATTACCAGCAAAGAATGCTTTATTAATTTCTTAAAATCTTAATCTTACTGTAAAACCTATTAAATTGTACCAATGAAATAGAAATATTTTCATTGTAAATTTATTACAATAATTTTTTTAATTTACCACGTTAATGATTTTAATAATACCTGTTATATATTTAAAAATTATATTAAACTAATTTTCTTGGCTGTTATGTTGTTCATGAAATGGCATTAACTTAAGTTTCATAATAATTGTGTAATCCTCACTGGTTGGTTCATATTTACCTTATAAATGTGAGTAGGTATAAAACAAATGAATTATGAAGATAATTAGAGAAGCCATTATAAGGTTACTTACTATGTTCAATGTACCATTGACTTATGAAATTGCAATTGTTTTGAGCATACCATTAATTATTCAACAGTCTAGGTGTGGTCAAATCTTGTCATTATTGTTGTGTCATGAAACACCTCTGATTTTCTTGAAACTTAATAATATACTAATGAGTCAAAACATTATGACCACCTGTCTAATAAGGTGTTAGTTGTTTTTATAATACAGCTCTTACCCAATCAAGCAAGTATTCCACTGGGGTCTGGTGCCAAGATTTTAACATTTGTGCACCTTTCACTGCTACAATTTTATGTGCAGGAGATTCTGCAGAGCAAACCTCTTAGTTCAGAACATTCCATAAGTAATCAATGAGTTTGGACAATGGGTTTCCAAATTTGTTGTCCAGTGGAGTTTTCTTCATGCTTCCAAAACCATTCCATTGTGGATTATCCTGCTAAAATATATCAATGCCATCATAAAAGACTATTGTCATGAAGAGTATACATGGTCTTGAGTAATATGACAAAGTATGTTCTATATGGCTGATTGGATCCAGTGTTTCCTGGCAGAGTGTTGCCCATATTATCACTGCTTCCACCAGTTTCTTGTTTTGCTACAATGAATCCTGGTATATATATATATATATATATATATATATATATATATATATATATATATATAGAGAGAGAGAGAGAGAGAGAGAGAGAGACTCATCATCCCAGCTGACTTTATTCCAATGCTCACATTGGTTAGTATATTTATTCTGACAATGTGTGCTGTTATACAGCCACATTAACACCAAGTGCTGATATGTATTCTATCCCTCATATTGATTAAAGTCCTTTTGCTTGATAGAAAATCTACTCTTCACTTTCCACCAGAATAAATCTTGGTTGTTTAATGCATTGTCAGCAGTTGGTGAATTTTCTGACCTCAGTTCACCACAATTCCACACTCATACGATTTAAGAATTTTGCATGCTTTGATTTAATGTAATGGCCAGAACAGATTCAGTCATTCATATCATTCCTTTTTGTCTATGCAGCATTGACCACATCAAAATAAAAGACTTGAGTCTGATATCTGCAATTTGTTGCAAGACGTAAGACAGTAGCTGTAATTGTTGTCACATATTGCTGTTATTGTCATATTTTTGTTCATTGCCAAAATAAATGTAATTATATTGTTTATGTTTCCTTTTAAAAATAGTTGCATACATAGTAAAATATATTTCCAAATATTTCTATTTTTAAAAAAGATTATAAAACTTTCATAAACTAAAATCTCTAAAAATAAAGTTAGATTGTTTTGTAGTTCTAAGATCACATAAACATGAAAAGAAACTATTACTAACTAGGTACATGAAAAACTTGCATATCTTATATGTGGCAGAATTTTCACATGGTAACTGATATTTTATATTCAAACATATACTATGATAAAATAAAAATAAATTAGTATCTATTAATTGCAAATCTTTCAGTACTCTGAAAAGTATCAGAACTTCTATTATATGAAGGAAATGGGTTTATAAGTTACTTCAATATGAAAGGGAGGTGCAGACAGAAACTCACTCAGATTAAAGAAAAACAAACATTATTATTTGGACAAGTGTCCTCTCTAAAATTTGACTGATTTATTGTTCTTCAGGTGAATGTAGCATTTTTGTTTGGACATAATTTTTTGTTAACTTTCACTACCACTAGTTAAAACACTTCATATCTTGTTTTTTCACTTCAATTTAACATCTGTGAATTGTTCAGACATGATAAAAGTTAAATAAAAAGAAAATGACAAAACAATAACATACCATCCAATGATTAGCAAATATTACATTTATTTAGGGAAGTCTGGAGAATGCTTCAAATAAAATGCACAAAACAACAACTATACTTATAGCCCAGCTCAGAACTATAAACAACATTACAAAACTATTGAATGTATTAAGTGAAGAAAAACTATGATTGAAACAATATACTACTTAATGTTTCATCTCAGAACTTGAATTTGATCACACTTGTTTGAATATTGTAATCCAAACTACAAGGATGAGTATACTAGCCCAAATAATTAGTGTGATGATAATTAATCTCAGAATTTCCGATAAAACAGAAGCATTTAATTCAATAATGGTTTCATATGTATTTACCTCAATGGATGCCTTCACATTGTCTGATGGATAAAATGTTTCATTCTTCTAAATTATTCAAATTACAGAGACAAAATGTATTTTACCTCTGTAGTTTGAATAATTTCGCTCTACTGTTACTGTTGTAATTCTTTTACTAAACTCTTCTTTTGTTCATTATAATAAAAGTATTTGGCATAGTTTAGTCTATGTCAGGTAAATTTCCAGATATCATTTTTTAAAACTCTGTATATTTATAGAATTTATAAACTTTTATTTGTCAAATATATAAATGTACATTTTAACAGAACCAGGAACAATTTATTTATACTAGTATTCCTTTTGTCTTATTTCTCTTATTAATAATACTACTTGTATATGTAAACACAGATGGTCAGATAAAAATAAAGAATGCAAACCATATGGTTAGATTGGAAATTTTTGTAGCTAGTTGATCTTTGTAACCTAATTGGCAGGCTTGTTGAAATAAAAAATGAGTTAAAATCTACCTGGATGCTTATTCAAAAAAAGACAACAAAAAAACAAGAAATTAAGATGAAATACTGGTCTAAAATTAGTAATAATTAAAAATACTTTATATAAAAAAATTGAATAATATAGCCAGAAACAATGGAAGAAAATTATTAATAAGACATTTATGAATGCTATAAAACTTTTCTCAAATTGATTTGATTTGTTTTTTTATTTTTCTATTTGTTTTCTTTTGGAATATATTTCAGTAATATATATATATATATATATATTTTTTTTTTTTTTAACTTTTTCAACTATAGATCATTCGCCATTGGCCTTCATGTCTGATTGGCTGTCACAAGGCACAAAGTGAATGAAATGAATTGAAGACATATCAAATTTCCCCAAAACAATAAAAAGAAAAAAAAAAACAGAACTTTTAAAAAATTGGAATGAGTTTACAACTAAGGCAAATTGGTCAGTATGAACAAATGGTTCTCACACATGCTTCTTAAGATATGAATGTAGCTAAATAACCCTAACCCTTTTTGATGCAAAATAAACCTCACCTGAATAAAATATTTTGCAATAACAACCTGCTGCTCCACACTGTTAAAAATACACATAAACCTGCTTCTATGTTTTGAATGAGTGATTTCACACTTCTATTTTGTACACAAATATACAGATACTTGGCAAGATGCAAAATGCATACACACATATGCAAAAAAGATGGGCTCTTATGTGCACTCATCTTTACACACAAAGGTTTAGAAATATTTCAAATAAAGATAAATAAAGTGTTAATTCCTCTACTTTCAGTATTTTTACATAATTTAAATGGAAGCTAAGCAGTTGTTTATTTACAAATAAAATAGAAGCTAAATCCTTCTTTGCTTTGCTCAAGTAAATATAGTTCTTTTAGTTTTTTACATTACATCATAATCTTAGATTACAAAACTAAAAATGATGCACTGAACAAATCACACTTTGTTGAAAACAGTCTGAATTATTTTATATACATCTGTCAGTTTGAAAAAGTGTGTATGACAAACCTTGTGATGGTTTGGTTGTAAAAAAAAAATTAAAAATCACCACCACTATCACCACCACCACCACAAGCACTAAAAGAACAAAATATGGAAAAAGAAAATATTGATATCCTAAAAGATAAAGCTGATTCATTTGAGTTTTTCTTTTTAGTTCATAATGCTCCTCCTTTTTGTAACACAAATTCTGCCATGTTTCTTGCTATTTACTTATCCGTTATTTCCCTTGTATTTCCTGACTTGCTCATGTCCATTGACCAGCCCCTGACCCAACTGACAAATTGGTATTCATTTTAAGGAAAAGCCTGTAATGCTATGTATTGTCAAAATATTAATATTTGTCTGTACAGTAACATTGATTGAACCCATACATGTGTGCAGATATTCAGGGACAGTGATATGTGTTTGTCAATACATGTGAGCGTGTATATACATATATCAATATCTAATACTATATATACACTCACAAATACTTATCTATTGATACATTAAGATAATACAGGTATATGCAAACTATATTTCAGCAAGCTTCACTTTGATTGCCTTTAATTTCTACAATCTATTCAATTTTGAAGCAGTCATATTTTCATATTCATTTTCAATTGTTTTTAATCGACACCCTTCTGAATTTAATCAATATAAATTCACTTGTGAAATTTTCTACCCATTTTTGGACAAGTATCTTCATCTGTGTTGTTTCAAGACACCATTTCATTTCCTACATTTTTCCGTCTTTCTTAAGGATATGTTGCATTTGGTGGTCTTAAAAGTGGCTTAGTACTTTTTTGTTTTTTTCCATTTGTTTTCATACTGGATCAAAACACAGAGTCTTGTGTAAGAACACTTTCAAATATGATTACAAAATATAATTTTATTACAGAATTGACCTTACATTATCCTGTGTTATGGGAGATCTTAATGACCAAAAGATTTCCTGATTGGTACCAATCTCATCTGAAAGCTTTTCCACATGAGACTTGAGGCCCTTTTTAAACCTTGGTGTTCCTGTTGATGAGAAAGAAAAGGAAAAAGAAAGTACTAAATGACTTCTGCTCAGACAAATTGTAAATGTTAAAAACATCACAGATAAAGGTATCTTGAGTGAAAAATATATTGAACATTGAAAATAATTAATTTCAGAGCTTTGGAAAACACTTATCAAATGTTCTCTAACATCATCTGCCAAAAACATGCTTAAGTGTGATAGACACGATTGCTATTGTTTTGGATGCTGTTGTTACTTCTGCTTTTTTTATAATAAATATTTTGCTCATTGATGTGAAATAATTTACTTCTATCTCTGTTTATTAAATTTGGTTCATTTATGTAAAAATTTATTGCTTTTTACTCCCTTACTCCTTTTATATTCTACCTCATGCAAATAATCACACACTGCTTTTCTGCATTTTTATAATTTCATTTTTCATTTCATATATACATATGCATTTATAAGAATTGAAATGAACTCCAATAAACATGCTTGTATGGAATTACTTCTTCCATCTCTCTTCAAACAAGAGCTGTTGATGGGTTTGTTAATATTTCAATGTTTATTCGCATCATATGAGAACAAGTCAAATGGAAGTAACACTTCCTGTCTATTTCTTTTACATAAAAGTAAGAAAATAATCACACAGAATCAAATGAAAGAAGTCGAGAACCATGGAATAAAAAGCTAAAATAAATGCTATTTTCATTCATAATATGCAAATGACAAGATGATTAAAAATAATAAGAAAGCAATTCATATCACGTACTTACAAGCATGTTTTTTAATCTTTCCTTTTATGTTTTATGTCTTTAAATTATCTGATAGATGAGGTTTATATGTATTTATGTATATATAGTTTCTGTGTATGTGTGTATAGTTAGGAAGAAATGTGAGATGTATGAAAAAGTACATATGTACTAAAATAAAATACAGTGTGTGTGTTTCTATATGCATACACATATACATACATACTGATTTTCTTAATTTTATATATATATATATATATATATATATATATATATTTGAATTGTTAGCTTGTGTTTTTGTTATTTTTATGATGGCCTCACCTTTTTTAATAAATATATGCCTATGAGTTACATTTTTATGTTGTTTGAATCCACTACTAGTAGTTGACAAACTAGAATAAGACATTTATTGAGCCTACAATTTTAGATCTTATAAAATTCATAAGTAGAGTTTTGGGTATCAACTGAAAATTGTATTAAAAATTTTCCTGCAGCAAAATTCAACACATGATTAATCTGATTATCTGAACCTCATTCAGCAGAGTCAAGTGCAAAAGAAAAACTAGTTTAGATTTAATCAAACAACTTAATGGGACACCAGTTTAAATGACACATTGTCATTTTAGATCTTGCATTAAGCCAACAAATTATCTCACTATTTGTAATAGGATATATTTGAAAAATTGAGAAAAACCTAAAAAAACACTTTGCAGTCAGGAACCAAGAAATGTTAGGGGTTAAGAAATGTTAAGCATGACTGAAAATGAATAAATAAACTTATAATAATTCAAGAATGAATTTAAAAATTTGATTAAAAAAATCAAAGAAACAAAAATGGAAATACATTTCAGTAAAAAAAAACTAAAAAAAAATCAATATCAATATGTTAGCAATATGATGTGTGACATTTGGCATAGGTTTGTCATTTCATAAATCATGTATAAGGTGTGACCAACAGAATTAATTTCTAGAACATTCAGAAGAAATATTGTCATTCAATAAAAAATTAATCTTAAAACCAGAGAAATTAATTCTTTTTTTTTAAGTATAAAATTTGTTAATAATAAACAATATCTCAGTAAAATTTCAGTAGAGCACATGGTCCAATACAGACAAGTATATTTTTAAAGCAATTATTCAAAGACAAATTTTTAATCCCAAGAAATCCTTTTGTGTTAATGGGAGTGCAGATAATGAATCTGAAGAAATTGAATATGATTCAGTCCATATTTTGGGGGGGACTGATTAAGTGGTGACTGTCAGGAAAGTTACCAACAATCTAGATACAGGAAATATACTGTAATTAAAAGTGGATGAACAAAGTCAAAGATATGTAAATATTACAATATCAGAGTAATTTCCAATTATAATCTTCTTACAGAAGTTTGTCCCATATGAGTGAATGTTTTGGAAAAAAATTACATTTTTAACATATCAAAATGTGGAAAAAATTAGCTATGACATAGAATGAGCATCAGAAAATCATAGAAAATGTAGGTAGATCGTCTCACATGGCAGACTATATATGGAGAGAAAAGTGATCACATTCTTCTTTGTGGGATGAAATCCAATAGTTGGAGAGTCAGAAAATTGAAGGCATTATCCACACAGAGTCAGGACTATGGATTTCAGTATGGTAGAGTTTTCTTTACTCAGTATAATATATAATACACAAGATGCTAATGTCTGTTCAATACATTGCTTGAAATGAGCTGCATATTAGCCATTACTTTTTTATGTTTGCCCACTTTTATATGGATAAAACCCAACTATTTACTTACATGTACACTCAAAAAAAAAAAACTGTAGAATTCATTGGCCTAAATACTGAACTAACAACAAAAATACAAAGAATGTTCAATCATTTGAATCACTTGCAGATTGATTCAAAGAAATATAAAAGAAAAGTTTATAAAAATCATTAATTTGCACACATGTACTTTTTATCAGTACAATCAGAAGACCTTGCTAGACCCATTTTCATAGCTCTACCAAAGAAGCAAGGTGCAAATGAATACAAGCTTCATTGGACAATCATTCTAATAAGTCACATAAAAAAACTTACCCAAATTCTGACACAATTCAATTTTTGACATCAAAAAGAGCAATGTGTTATATATAAAAATGCATTTGATAAAATATGACACAAAGAACTATTTGAACTGCTAGGTAAGCTTGATTTATTTGGGAAGAATATTAGAATAATCCAGAACTTATACTGGGGAGCATACCGCCTACATATGGATAGAAAATGAATTCAGTAAATATACAAAAATAGAAAAGGGCATAAGTATCTTACTAGATTTATTCAAGCTCTACAGTGAGGCAATCCTGAGAGAATTAGAAGTGCTACAACTTACAAATTGAAGATATCAAAATCAATCAATTCTAAAATATAAATATCTAGGAAGTGATCTAAGAGGGGGCATAAAATGTGACACCAAAATCCAAAGGCACATTGGAATAGAGAAACATGCCTTTGAAAAACTATGCAAAGAATCAAGAAACAGGAAAATTTCATTAGAAGCAAATATTGAGTGCTTTTATACATTTTATCAACCTTTTGTGAGTTATTTAAAGCCAACACATATTTTGGATTGTAAGAATAATAATTCTTTTTTTTGTGAGTGAATATTGCATCAACAATTTTATTGGAGATATCAATAATTTTTCCAGATAGAAGTCCTACTATTTAACCCATAGCTGGGTGTAGAAGAGATGGATTCATGCCTTTCCCAAGGGTATTTTCACATAAGTGAATGTAGCAAACTTGATTAGAATTCAAACTTGGCACTCTAGTTTCTCATTCTATGCTACTATCTAGTAAACCACCAGTACACCCACTGGAAACAAAGAAAAGTGTATTTAACTGTGATGAAATATCAGTCCTCCTCTGTGGTCGTGAATACTGAACAATCTCCTCACAGATGAAGAAGAGATGTGGTTCTACAGAAGGATACTGAGAATATCATTGGCTGAACATGTTAGTAACAAACAAGTAAAAAAAGACACTTAGAATCAGAAAGATGCAGTTGAAATTTACATGATACATAATAAGGAAAGAGGGCTTTTGTAAATGGAATAGTAGAACAGGAATTGTGAGAGATGAGAAAAACAAACCTTACCATTACTATATAATATAGAAATGGATTTTTATTAAAGTGAATATATACAATCCCCCCAAAAACACCCACATTCATTTAAATGCTTATAAATCAATGTGTATGTTCTTCTCTTGTAGCTTTATTATAGGTAACCTTTTTATGTTAGAAAGGCATCAGCACATTTCTCTCTTCTCTCTTATTTGTTTACTTTTCACTTACAAGTTATTTTTGTTGATTAATACACTTTTCTTCTCACTCCTCTTCAGATGTGGTGGAGTTTCAGCGCTCTCCTGCCATTTGTCATTCTCCAGGTCCATTGACAAAAGTGTTTGACTTTCCTGGTGTTCACGATTCTCCCAAGAGAATGTCTTGCCTAATCAGTTGGAAACGATGCCGGGAATGTACCTTTACCGATCAGTCATCAGATGAAGTAGGTACACTATACAATTAACACTTACACCTTCATCTAAAATTAATGAAAGGAAACAAATTATATGTATGACAGTTAACAGTTTTGTTTCAACTGTGTAGTATTAATAAGACTGCATAATTTATATACAATATTTTTCAGTTTTTTTTCAATTAATGATCTTAGCTTTAGTGGTCAAAAATGTACCAAAATGGTACTTTGATAATTTTTATTCATTTTTTTATTTGTACTCTATTTGTGGATGTGTGAATAGAATAATGTTTATCAACAAGGAATGTGAAATTGGTGTGGCAAATTCAAATTTCAGGTGATTCTGTTTCATTTACTTTATACTAATGCCCTTAGAAAAAGCATGAATCCACCTTCCTCCAACTATGGGTTTAAATAGCAGAGCAAAATGGGATGTCTTGGCTTGAGGTGGCAACCAGACTAAGAGAGGGAAAATTCTGAATTCATAACCACTCTGAATAGGGATGTGCTCTGTCAGGTTATTTTTTAATCATTTCAACCCCAAGCAAGGCAATAAAGCCACTAAGATGAACAGGGTTACTGAGAGTGAAAGAAAACATTAGTGAGAAGAAAGAACAATAAAACAGGATTCAAAATAATAGAAGAGGGTGACTGACATTGCATTTAAATGTTTGAAGATCATAGTTTACAAGGAGACAAGAAGCTTAAAGAGACTTCTACAGGTGAGAAGTGCAAAAGAAAAAACTATTAGAATAGAACTTACAGTTGCAACTAGCTATTTCAGCAGTAAAATGATGAGGCCTAGCTGTAAATCTAGTACTACATTTAACTTCATGAAGTTATGTTACCAAGGTGGAAAGCTCATCAGAACAGTTACCATGAAAATATTTGTAGAAAAAGCTCAGGGAAGTCATGTTACAGTGGTGGGAGAGTGACAGGAACCTAGATGCTAGGTCAGGACCAATAACATTGCAGATTCTTCTTTGGATTTTGTGAAGAATTTCATGATATATAAAATGGTGCACCAGACCATCTTCAATGCAGGGTTCCTTAGACACACTACTACTGCTACATCTGCAGTACATGTGGTGATCCTATAACTCTAATGGGTTATGGGATTCATGATATGATGTAATGTGGCTACTGTATTTGTCAGCTCCAAAAATTATTTAAATATTATAAATATTACACTTACATTATTATGGTTGAGAAGAAAAAGCATACACCTAAAAGACTGAGTTAGGGTAAGCAGTCATCTCAAAATTGTTTTAAAACAGTTCCCTCTGATTACATACACTGATTGTATTAGTAATAATATTATCTCATTTATTATTATATTATTATTATTAAAGATGACAAAAAGTCGGTTATATCAGGAAAATAAAGAATGAAAGAAATATAGTTAAATCTGTCATTATTGTCCAGTAAAAAAAAAAGCAGATTGTTCTTTATTATATATGAATGGTCACACATCCTTGAGAAAAATAATGGAGTGGTTTCTTCTTCATGGTTTAGAATTCTGAGTTTTCCTTCTCTTAGATTGATTGTCACTTAAGATTAAAGAGCCTAGTGTACCCTAATATTTAACTCACAGTTGGATGTGGAAAAGAGAAAGATTCATGTTGTTCCCAAATGTATTTTTGTAAAAGTGAATGCAACAGACTAGACTGGAATTTGAATTCTACTCACAAATTCCACTTTCTATGCTGATATTCATTAAATGTTACCTTCACATCCTTGAATATAAACTTGGAAAAAATAAAAATGACCAATAAAACAAGAAAAGATGTTGACATTAATATGTATAGGAATGAGAACAAGAATGTGGTGATGGGAAATGTCCAGTCTTCAAATAGAATAACATTTGAGTTTGTTTTGAAAACTTCTGTCATTTCATTCTGCCATTCTATAAGGAATTATTATATATTTGCTTTGTTCTTCCATTTTAACAAGCATTCTTGACTACAAAAATGCAGTAGAGCTTCTGCTACAATTGATTCTTCAACTGATATATAAACTATATATATGTTCCTGTTTCCAACTATACTATCACAAACTTGAGCAAACTTTTTACTATTTTAACTAATGACTCTCTTCTGCTAAATTTCTGGAAATCAAACTTCATCATTTTTTGTTTACCAACAACATTTTAAATTGCTACAAGAAAGCCTGACAACCTGTGCAATTTCTGAAAACATATACTTTGCTTTCTATTCTGGAATTATGCAAATTAGTTCATCCTAATTAATTACAAATTCAAAATAATCATAACATTACTGACAGATAAGACATCATTTCTAAATTTGCCTGTCTCCTTTAGGTTACATAAATTAAATTCTGTTTTTATTTGAGATATTTACTATATTTCGTAGTGTGAAATTTTATTACAGAATTCAAGGGGTGTCCATTATATTGTAAATATGTACAATAATATAGTCATTGATATTTGTTTTGTTTTTTATATTTCAAATATATATATATATATATATATATATATAGAGATAGAGAGAGAGAGAGAGAGATAGATAGATAGATAGATATAACCTTAAAAGAGAAATAAGATATCGTATAGCTATTGAGTGATAAGAAAACAATCCTGGAAATTGTCCAAAATTTGAACAGCAATTGCAGAACAGTCAAAAAGAAATTAAAAATATTAGCAAGACAATAAAAATACTTTTATGCATGTCCCAAAAAGAGATTGTAAGTAGTAATTTATAGTGATGAGTGTAGAGCAGTAGTTCTCAGACTTTTAGAAGTCGGGGTGCACTTGAAATCCTAGCAGTAATTGTAGGCATACTATATACAAATTTCAGAAAAATATGTTATAATGAATCAAATATTGAAGTAAAGAAATAATTCAATAAAAAAGTATAAAATTAAACATACTTTAAGTTTATTCATTCTTGTGTTTATGAGAAACATAAGCCTGATGAGTCTTAGCAATTTCTTCAATGTTTGGGCATATATTTGATAGGCCAACTCTCATTTCCCTGTCAATAAATTGAACAGTTCCTCTCTTTTTACACTTAATTGCGGTGAGGGCAGAAAAGCCTAATTCATATAAATATGAATGAGACAGGTACTGAAATATAATAAAGTAAGTACATTTATTTCTTATATCTAGACACATATTTCTCTGGAATGCCAGAGCACAGCTAGACATCTTCCAGGGTGCACCAGTGTGCCCAAGCGCACCATTTGAGAACCACTGGTGTAGAGCTATATTGAATGGAACCAGTGACTGGGTTAGAGGTTGGGTCATTCATAGAAATAGTCAACTTGGAAGGCAATAATGGAGAGGTGAAGTAATGTTTAAGGTTAGTATTATAGGCTGTGAAATTATAGATCCTTTCAAAATTGATGATAGTATCAAGATAAATGCAGAGAATTAAGTTCTTGGACAAGATATAATTTTGAATGGTACAAGTCACAACCATGACATATAGTCTTACATAAACATATTCTTTAGCTTAAGTTAAAGAATATATTCATGTAAGACAATGCTCTTTTAGATTTCGCAAATCTGACTATTATCCACATAAAACTTTTCAAAAATATTAAAATAATAAAATAAACCCTGGCTTATCAAGATACTAATCCAATAGAAAACTTGTGGTGCATTAAAAGAGATGCATATGAAAATGAAAAAAAAATACAAGCAAAAATCTCTGGGAAGCAATAACACTGTTGCAGATAATATTTAAATTGAGAGAGTAAAAAATCAATGGATGAAAGCCTAATGAAAATTATAATATATCAAGGAGCACATATTAATATACAAAGTAATAAAATAATTTATTCAAGTATATGAAATATTTTGCTAACCAAATATATATTCCTATGGCCTGTATCTTTTGAATTTATTTATAAATAAAAATTTATGTTGCACCTGGTTTTCATAATAAAACTTGACACCTCTAAAATAAGTTATGAATTAATATTTTTATAATGCAGATATATATAAGCTGAAACTTAGATAATAAACATTGACTTGCATAATAAAATCTGACCTATATCTTTCAGTCAGCTCTATAATTCCATCTTTCAAGCAAAGTTTTATTGAAAGTAACTTTTTGCATATTTCCAGGGAACAGAAATTAAGTACATTTTGTAAAGATTGGAATAAATGGTAATTTAAAAGAGGATTTTTGGTTAAATACAACACATAAGTGAAAAGTAAAACAATTTTTGTTGGCTACTACAGAGTCATGATGGAATATGTTAATCTGATGGAATATTATACTCTTTCTGTTAGCTATTTCCACATGTTTTCATGCATTTATTGCTGCATTAAATTGGTCTAATTGGGAGTAGTACTTGTTCAAATCGATCATTTGCTTTTTTAGGTGTTTATAATAGAGGACACTTTGCCAATTTCACATGTACACAGCATCACCTTTTTTAGATGTAGATCAGCTTTTTGTATAGATAGCAGTGGTTCCTTTACTGTGACAAATTTTTTAAAAAAGATAGTATATTTTTGTTTAAAAAGTGAATACATTTCAGATTTTATTTTACTTCAATTATGTGAATTTACACATCAAATAGAATAACATAACCAAAGCTGGCGAAAATGATTTTCAACACTTGATCTGATTATTTTGAAACTGACATTGATTATTACTTTTATTTTTTATTTTTTTTAACCATTGTTCAACAGTCACTTAAGGTAGAAAGTTACTGTATGAGGTTTTTTCAAGAGTGTAAAAGGAGGAAGTAAAGAGTGCATATTATGAGGATATATGTTGACAATAGACTTGAAGAGGGTAAGTGACTAGAGAAGCATCCTTTCAGATGTTTTAGAGAAGCTTTCATTTATCAATGAAATATGAAGGGAATGAGTAGATCCTGTGTAGATGGAATGGTGGATCCTAATTGTGAAGACTCTAGACTTGTGGTACTAAGGAATGTAGATTGTATGAACATAGGGTTGAAGGATGGAAAATAATTCATCACCTACAAGGCTCCATAAATTCTTTTGAACTTTGTTAAGGCTGAAAAATGATGATTGGGCAGCTACAGACTAGATATGGCAGCAATACTCCATTTATCATCTGAACTGACTTTTGTAAAGATAGAAAATAGCAAAAGAAGTCAGGCACTTTCTGGTACTACTGACCATTTTTCCAACATCTTTTTATTGTATATATAAGTTCCACTTAAGGTCTGGAGTCCCAATAGACATTCAAGACAAGGAATCTCAATGAGAGTACAACTGTTTGTCATGCCTGGAGTAAAATCATGATCTACTTGGTGATGATGACACATTACTATCTTGGTTTTGGAGCTGTTGAATGTTGCAAGCCAGTTCCATCACCCAACCAATTAAACTGTGAAAGCTAGGTCAGAGAATAGATCAGCTACCAGGCTCCGGTCATCTAGGTTTTTGGAGGTGCATATGTATCATCTGCATATATATTTACTAATGATCTGAAAATGATCATAGACACATTATTAATATGAAGCAGAAAGAGGCTAGGACTGAGGAGAGAGCCTTGTAGGATGCCTACATTGATTTTATATGCTTCAGAGGACTAACCATTAACAAATGCCTTCATGAATCTATCTGATAGGAAGTACTTCTCTATCTGTCTATATTTCTGAATGACATCCATTAAAAACATGGCACGAGGAACTAGAACAGTCTACCCCAGTGAGCAAAATAAAGGGTTCAGTTCGACATTCCAACCACCTGAAGAATGCCAGAGCATACAACGGCCGAAACGCTGTAATAAATATGGCGAAAAAGATGAGGACAATAGTCCAAATAATGTAAGTAATTAAGTACTTCTCAGTTGAGAAGATGCTTCTAGAGATACTATAGCCCAAGAATTTGTGCAGCAACCTTGTCAAAGGCCTTTGAGATATCTAAGGTGATTATTCTCATGATTAATTTATTATCAAGCACTTCATTAATTCTATGTGCAATGACTTTAGCAGAGATCCTAGAGAAGTGAAATCTATACTGTTGTACACTCAGGAGATTATTTATATTGAGATTAACAACATTCTTGTTGATCATAGGCTCAAAGAGTCTGCTGATGATGTGTCTGATGAGGTAATATTGCAGTTGGAATAAGCAATGAGTAATATCTTGATTTGATTGCAAACTACTTTTAACATATTCAGTTATTCATAAATCTTTGATTGAATAAATCTTTTTTGTGGTTGAATCAACTTTTTACTTTAAGAAAAGTATAATATACCAAAAATGTTTCCTATTTTCTCCCATATTAGAATAAAAAAATGAAATATGCCATTTTTATCAAAATCTCTTTTAAAATACATACTAATATAACAGCTATGAAAATACAATCAAAAGTGAAATTAAGACTAAATTCTTTTAATGCTATCTAATAACGTAGCAAATTGGGCCTTTGGGCTAAGCCAGAATGTTCAAACAGATTAATCAAACAGTCGATGAAGTTAATAAACACATTGTCCTCTAATTAACATTTCATTAAACACCCACAACTTGTCGGCATATTGCTTTTAAGGGAGTATAATTAATTTATACAAAACTAGCATACAATTTTCATAAATGTTTGACAGAATTTCTTTATTTACAACATACTTACTTCTGGATTATCTATTTCATAAATTCCTTTGCAGTTCTACTTACTTTCAGAAGATCTTTGCTTTTTCTTCTTCCAGTTCTGTTTTGGGAATTCTGCAGAAATGGCTATTCTGAAATTTTCCAATAATTAATCATCACATCTATGTATGTCAGTATATTTTAATACTTTCTTTCTGTTTTCAGGACAGTGAACACAATTTCCAACTTGAGGACAAGGTGACAGTAACTGCCAATAAACCACCATTAGCTATTAACAATATCCAGGAGGTACGGCTAGCCTCAACATGCTCTTTTGCCAACACTTGACACTTGCAAAACATCGGTTGAAGCAATTTCTTCCTTTCCATAACAATGATTATCACTCAGTATGCAGAACTGGATTTCTCTCATGGTAAAATACCTCTGCCCACTGCCTACACCAGCCAGATTCCTCCACTGTCTCTGTTGGAGATCAGATATGTCATTGTGCTAAAGAAGACAATGCCAAGGTGGCTGATGACAGGGCCATGAATAGCCTCAAGCTTGTGTCCTGTTTATAATTTGGATGTCAGAGCACTTGCTAACAAACTTGAAAGAACAAAACACAATGCAAAGTCACATTATGAAAATAACAATTTTTCTTCAATAAAGCCAAAAACAAGTAAAAAAAAAAAAGCCCTTACTCTGATAATAATTTTTTTTAAATAAGACAAAATATAAAAAAATAAAAGACTGTTTTAAATTTTTAATCAAACTCAAATTATTTTATAAAAACTGACAATTAAATTTGAGAAAAAATCTATAATAAATGAACAAAATAGTAACAAAAAAGGAAAAAATCCTATTTATTACTTATGAACTTAGTCACCTACTGGCTATGGAGGGAGAGAAGTAGACACACTTTATGTAACAACATTTAACTGATGAAAAATTGGAGAGATGAAGACATTTTTATGAAAAAAAGAAAGTAATACCTGCATACAGATATCCCACAATATCCTAACAGATTCATATATCAATGTGTTTGTGATTTAAAGCACAATCCATTACAGTAACAAGAACACAAGCACAATAAAAACAAAAAAGAGCATTAATGCAGAACATCTATTCATATTTTTTCTTCTTCCCTATCCCCTAATTCCACAACCATAAGAAAGAAAAGAAACAGAGAGAGGAGATAATTACACCCATTTCCCATTCTCATTCCTGTGATGACATCGGCAATGCTGACAATGTTACATTATTTGATTTCAAAGGGATTCTCTCCCTTTTTTAAGAGAAAATAAAAATTCATAAACTGCAAATATTTTTATTTAGAAGATTTATACAAATGCTTACATATATAGATACATACCAATATAAACATACACATATATGCACATATACATTAAGTGTATGTATATGTGCATACATGTTATATTACATGCACACACAGAAAAAAATCAAATTGATCAAACTCTACCCAACATCAAAAAATTATCTCAAATGTGATTTATTAAATATGTGTGTGCATGTGTATGTGTGTGTATGCATGTGTGTGTATATATATATATATATATATATATATACCCAAACATACACACTGTACATCCATGTATATTGGAGATATTATGAATATGTAGGTGATGCAACTTTAGATGATGATGATGACGTGATGGTGATGAAACTTTGAAAGGCTGAATCCATGACAACTTCCAAATTGGTTTCTAGGATTCCATTTTTTAAATAAATGGCCTTTGTTGCTGATTCAAATAACATCAACATTCTGTCTGGGTTTTTATTTTATTTTATTTATCCTTTTGAGATATCTCATTCCCTCCCTCTCACTCTTTATCTCTCTCTCTCTCTCAGTTGATTTGTATGTTGGTCACTTTCTCTACCCCACTCTCGCCCAATGCCAGTCAGCCTTGACATTGTCACGTAATCTGGATTTGGAAATCATTCAACACCAGAATGGCAGTCACAGTGGTGAGACATCAACAATGTTCATTAAGAAGCAGACATTTGATTTTTAGTTTGTTCTTTTGATTTCTTTTAAAGTGAAAAGCAAAAAAAAAAAAAAAGCAAAAACAAATTAGACCTAATTTTACATCAAGATAAAAAAGATAAACAGTGAAAAACAAAGAAAGAAAAAAATGAAAGAATGATTAAAAAAAGACTTTTTAATTCTTTTAAACAAATTGCAACTTGGTTACTTTTAAAAATGGAAAACAAAAAGAAAATAAATAAATGAAAAATAAATGAAACTAACAGACTCATGTGGTGTCATTCTGATAAAAAAGAAACTTTTGCTAAGACTTCTGCCTTGATTGTACACCACAAAGAACATTATCATTCATTTACAAAAAAAAAAAAACAAAAAGAAATTAAAAAAATAAAATCGAAAAGTTTTTTTGGGGAGGTAAAGACAAAAAACAACAAAATCTAACATGTTTTCAGTAACTTTAAAAAGGAAATAAAAATACATACACGTGCACACACACACACACACACACACACACACACACACACACACGTAAATATATATATATATATATATATATATATATATATATATATGATTGTATGTATGTAAGCATTTGTATGCTTGCATATAAGCATATTTGTGCATATACCTGTGTGAAAGTGTATATATGTACGTATATATTCATATGAATGTATGTATATATAAAAAAATATCTAAAGGTGCACACACCCATACATGCATGAATGTTTGAGTGTATGCATATATCTAAGTATGTATGTAAACCTATTTATTTCTAGGATAAATACCATTATCCAAAATGGTTTATAAGGCTTGACAAAATAATTCTAATTCATATTTCTTTTTTTAATCTTTTTTCCCTATATTCTGACAAACAGGCCCAACCCTTCCTGTCCCACTACCCACTTTCCAGCCAACAGTCCAACACTTCTTTTGTCCCCCATACAGAGATTCTATGCAAACCGTTACTGGGTAGAAGGTTATCAGTTACTACAAAAAATAAATAGAAATTAACAAAAAAGATGAAATAATTTGGTGAGCTATTATAATATAGAAATCACATGTTCCATTTCGAATTCACATATATAATAATTGAAAGGATTGATATGAAAAGCATATGTATTTACAGATACAAAGATATATAATATGTGCAAATGATGCATATACCCTTACATGAGTGTGTGTGAGTGTGTGGTTAATGAAAGTTGCCTCAGCAGCAATTATTGCAGTATAGTCAAACACATACATGCAAACATATATCTATGTATATTCACACACATTCAAATATAGAAAAATTCTTCCAGGTAAAACAAAGATGTTTGTTCTTTCAAATGAAAAAGAAAGATTGAAAGGAAAGAGACAAATGTATTCTTTTTTTCTTCAGGTTTATTATTATTATTACTACTACTACTATCATTATTATTATTATTATCATCATCTTCAGAATGAGTCTTTCACTCCTAATATTGGTTTGTGTTTTTACTTTCTCTCTTTCTCTTTTATTCTTATTTTGTTACAATCAAGGTAAAAAAGCAACACCAAATATTGTAGCCAGGAAAACTATTAAATACTTTTTGTTAGAGCAAGAACATGAAAACCATGTAAAACACCTGGTATTTCTCTATGCATATATATATATATATATATATACATACACACACACACACACATATCAAACTCTCTGATCTAGTGGTATTATACAAAACTCTGGAAATAAGCTATTTCAACATTTATTAATTGGCCAATAAATATATAAATATATATGGTGGGAGGTACATAATATATATATATATATATATATATATATATATATATACATAATTAAGTATTATATACACATACACACACATGTATGCAAGGACACACTCATATATAATGCATTTCTTCAGTTACCAAACACTGTGATTTTAAAAAAATATACCAAATCTTATTAGCAGGGAGATATACTTTTGTTCAACATATGTTTGTTAAAAATGTTTATCTTTTGTCTGTCTGTCTGTCCACAATGGAAAAAAAGCAACCAATTATAGTTTGGTTATTTGATTATGCATAACAAGGACAATAAAAAAACGAATTCCCTTTTCTTCCCCTCTCCACACCTCTATTTTTTTTATCTTCCTGATGTTACATTTTTAGGCTGGGAAAAATAAATTAAAAAAAAAAGAAGATAAATTTGAACATAAAAGTGAAAAGTTGTTGAAAATGATTTTTAGAAAGTTTTTCAAAGTTGTTATTTAGTTCTGCTGCTTAATTATCTTCCTTCTGATGAAAATTGTCTTTCTCTTCCTTTTCTTCTTTGTACAATTTCTGCTTGACAGAGCAGGGGTGAAATGGCCAAGACAGGTCCCTAAAAATAATTTTATTATTAACAAACCTTTTAAGAAAATCCTATTTGAAACAACTAATTGGAAGAAAATTAAACAAGACAGTTTTCTTTAATGTTTTCTTGTATTCAAAAGTTATAAAGAAAAAATCCAATATATTAAAATCATGAAAAGCATATAATTTTTTTCTGAAATAGTTTTTAGTTTTCTACAGCAGATACATCAACAACAGCAACAACAACAGCAGCAACAAAAATATCCTATGATTACTGATCTTACATTTGTAGTGATGAAAACATTATGTTCCTAAGGTGTAAATACCTAGTTTCCATATAACCTTTCAATTTGGTATATTAAACATAACTATATTATTACATATTTTTCTCTAAACATTTTGCAAATGTATTTTACTTTCTGGTTGTTTCATATCATCATCATCATTGTCATCATTATCAACATCATTAACCATTTATTGTTAATGTTATTATTATTATTATTATTATTATCTCAATGAATGAGAAAAATGTTACAGTGATTATCCAGAGATGTTAAATTCTACCCTTAGTGATGTTTTATGAAATAGCTCATATTCACAACAAAATTTATATTGTAGACTTGTAACATTTAAAATTTTTTATTCTTCTTCTTCTTCACCTGTCTGTGTATTTGTCTACTTATCTGTCTGTCTATTTACCTATTTCACTCTGCTGGATAAACAATAAACATGTTTCATCTTCTAAAATTCACATTCCAATTTAAATAATATTTTTGAGTTATGAATCAATACCCCTCTCTTTATAAAGTGCTTACATTAAGTGCTGTTTAATGAGGATCAAATAACATTCAAGATGTTCATGATTGTATTTCCCATTTTCTCATTTTTTTTTCTTCTGTCTCAATATATATATATATATATATATATATATATATATATATATATATATATATATATATATATATATATCCATTATGTCTACCAAATTGCCTTAGCAAACCTCATTTAGAAATAAATGTTCATTAGTTGGGTTTCTGCAGTCAATGTAAAACAGTTTTATAATTAAGCATAGAAAATTGCTGAAAGCTCATAATCATTCTAACATGGGGAACTCTGAATCCAACTCAACAAAGTAAGATTAAAAAAGATCATGCAGCTCTCATTCATCATTCCTTGCAGGATGTCTGTTTTTATAAAAGACTTTATGGTTTCAGCTTAGGCATGATGAATTAAAAAAACATTTTTGAGTTGTGTGTCTGTATACATAAACATCAATGTACATGTACTTATGTGGATGAATACCTTAAGGTTATCTTCATAAATAGATGTGCGTGTGTATATCCTTGTGCACATTGTAAATGTATACACACTAATGGATCATGTGTTAGATGTGACAGAGGATTTTTAATTCTGTTACATGAATGCATGAGAAGGTAGAAACAGGAATATATGTGTATATATGTATGTATATATGAATTACATGTTACATTGGTGTGTATGGACACATCTGTGAGATGATATTTATGAGTTTTGTATGTGATTTTATCTCTCAGTATGTATGTATATATATATATATATATATATATATATATATATATATATAATATTATGCAACATGCATTGTGCTCACCTAGATCTTGCTACTGAGGTATACGAATTAACTAGAAATATGTAGCCATTGTAGAAGCAGACAGACCCTTTTTAGCAGGCAGGTATAAGAGATATTCCTTCTGATCCCAATTATAGCGGGTTAAACCATAGACATAATTTTTTTTCTCATGATGCATAAAAGAAAATACTCATGAAATTGTCTGCAAAATGGCAAATAAATTAAATCCCACCAAATATTTTGCCGGGGGTGGGTGGAATTGTTTGTGAAGTTTTAAAATAAAGGGTTTCTTTCTCTTTTTTTGTTTCTTGTCTTTTTCTTGTTTCTGTTATTAACTTTTCTTCTTTGTCCACTTATACTTTCTATTTCTTTTTCAAGAACTTTTGGATTTGTTATGAACAATTTTGGAAATTACAGTTCTTTTAAACTGAAGATATTATATGCAGAGTGTATTAGAAATGGCGAGTATAATGTTCAACCAAAAATATGTGTTTATATTGTTATTGTATATATATGTTTCTAGACAGTGGTGACAGTAATCAGTCTGTATGCTATTAGATAACTAGAAGGTAAAAAACCTAAAAGAGAGAGAAATTATAGAAAAAAATCCATTGATCAGTTAGTTAATTACTAAATTCCCACAATATTATATACCCAGACCTTCATTAACCAAAATAAATATGTACACCGGACAACAATGGAAGGTAAGATGCAGTACAGTTATCTCCCCTTAGCTATCATGTTTTCCCTGAAGTCTTTTACTTGATTTGGATCTGTTATTTTCCTTATATTTCATGTCCAACGTTAGGCTACATTGTTTAAAAAATGTGTTTTGATTAGACTATCAAGAATTTGTTTCCATTTCATAGTGTTAGTGTTTTTCATTTGTCATGTATAAGAAATTATCAAATGTTTGTGGGATCTAGCCTGGAAGAAAACTGGAACAAAAATCTTATAAATGTTCAAACACTTATGGTAATGGTAAAAATAACTGTTTCCATACAGGAAACATTCATTGACAGAATGGTTAGTTTTACTGTTGGTTGAAATCTATTACAGCGTTTTACTAAAATAGTTTTTTCAGGAAATTAGACTTCTCAAGTCCACCTAATATTATGACTTTTGTAAGGAGATCAATTGATCTTAATCCATTCCAATGTTAACTGTATTAAATGAATTTCCATTCATTATTAATGAAATCTTCTAATGTTTAAGAATTTAGTACATATATTACCTTATTTATTGATAGTATGTATCATAAATATACTCCAGTAGAGATAAACAAAGCAAAATTAATTTTATATACATCACCCAAACTAATTTTCTGTAAATTAATAACTAACATATTGAGCCAGAATTACTACCTTATTTTTTTATTAATTCAAGATGCAGATACAAAACTGGTAAGTGTACCAATTTTCATAATGATTGTAATTGTACACTTAAAAATATAGGTATATATAAATATGTATAAATAAAAGACAAGAGGAAATCTTTTCTTTTATTTATATTGTCTTTACAGATTTATTTTGTTTATATCTGAATTTTTACACATGTAACATGTATCCATAAATATAGAAATGTAATAAAAACATAATAATTTAACCAAGTAATCACTGTGTGTAAATATGTGCACATGAAAAATGAAATTTGAAAATGCTGACAAGAATTATTCTAAAATTTTCTCTCTCTCTCTCTCTCTCTCTCTCTCTCTGTATATATATATATATATATATATATATATATATATATATATATATATATAGATAGATAGATAGAGAGAGAGAGAGAGATGATAACTTGAAAAAAATGGGAAAATGAATTTTTAAAATGTATGGTGTATGTACATAAGTATGTCATACAATGTGTTACTTGAACTCAAAAATTTAGTACATAGGTTTTAGTTGATATCAAATAGATTTTCATTTTCTTTTTTCTTCCTGTTGATATTAGTTCTTAGGACCTTTTTCTGATTATATGTATGGGATTTGGACCTTCAAGTTGCAGAAAGAATTTTAGAAGAAACTGAATACAAAAATGTAAAAAAAAAAATACTATTATATGTATTGTTTATATTGAGTTGTTTTAAAGTCAGAAGTGTCAAAAATCATTGACATGTACTTATGATGTATAATACTTAAAACCAAGGCATTTTCTAATCAAACATGTAAATAAAGAATGATTGAATTTGAAAAAAATCTGAAAATGCAGTTGTTATGGAAATGTCTTCTAAGGCTGTGAATCACTAAACCAATCATTTGGTTGTTGTCTTTCTGGAATTTTCCTAATATACATGTATCAAAGAAGCATGTATAAAAGAAGCAAACCATACAATGAGAAGTCAGAGAATATATTAGTGTGTGTGAGTGTATGTGTGTTTATATCATTATTGTTGTATTTTTATATACAAAACTAATTGAAATTTTTATTTATTCATTTACAATGAATTTCACATTGACTTTTCTCTTATGTTAGAGAAATACAATACAATGTTTCATTTTGAAAATTTTTCCATTAAATTTTTATTTATCGATTTTTCATAAATCATGAAATATTTACTTTCACCAAGTATATTGTGTATGCATATATGTGTTTGCTTTCAATACAGGAAAGATTTGAAAACAATTATTCAATGTTTTATAAAAAAATATTTTAAATGATATCAAGGATTTCACAGTACAGGAAATAACATTAAAATATTCCTTTTAAGAATTTCTTTTAAATTACACATTTTTAATTTATGGAGAAAATGTAAGAATAAAAAATGCCAAATAAGAGATTTTATTTTTATTCCTTTGCAATAAATATGTTGACTGACCATCTCAGATCCAAAGAAATCAGAAAACAATAAAAAAAACAATCTGCATCATAAATTTATGATATATATATATATATATATATATATATATATATATATATATATATATATATATATATATACAGCTGTTAGAAACATTTCTTTTAATTTTTCCTTATTTTAAATTAAAATTTCTGGAAATATTTCATGTCAGTTTCTCACAAAGATCATTATATTTTATTTGAGATTTTTAAATCCTGTTTTTATAGCCTTATTGTGAAGACAAGAACAAAAAATAAGCAATTTTAATAATTTTTGTAAATATTCAGAATTTTTTAATTTCATTAAAAACAACACAAATTTAATAAATTGTAGGGAAAACTTATAAAATGTGACAAATTCTATGATGACTTATTTTACAAAAACTTATTGAAAAGTATTCATTTAAGTTAACAATGAAGAAACAGGGATATTGTCTTTTCTCAATAATTTTAGTTATTTTCAACTCTGGTTTAATTTAAAAGTCATTTTTCAAATTAAAGTTTATTTGAGTAAAAGTAAATATAAAAAATAAAGTTTATCATATATTTTTCATTATTTCTAATTGTTTTAATGTAAAGAGAGAAAACAGGTGTGAATTGAATAGAACAGAATAGCATTACCAATAAGCTGAATCATTTATTTATTCATACAACAGGTCACTCTCTCTCTCTCTCTCTCTCTCACACTCTCTCTCTTTTCAAGACAGTTTTGATGTATTGAATACATCTTTTCTTTATTATGTATATACATGCATACATATATTGTGAAGGCAGGAGATACACACATGCACATCTACATTTAGCAATCGATATGCACACCCAAAATACATGCATATATATAGATAAAAGCAATTTTTAGACAATTCATGAACTGACATATTTTTTTAATCTGTACAAACTCATAGAAGGGCATTTGAAATAACTTAAGATGAGATACTGATATTGGCAACATCATAATATTCTGAGATTTTCAAAAAACTGTCAACCAAAAGAAAAGCCACCAACAATGATTACATGTCTACTATTAATTGGACAATTTGAAAACAATAAGTATGAAAGCAATTTTACAAAACTAATGATTATCATATATATATATATATATATATATATATATATATATATATATATATATATATATAAGAGAGAGAGAAAAGTGCATGCATGAAAATATAACATGCATATATGATACACAAAGGACAGTTACTTAATATTTGTAAGATTAAACTTCATTGTGTTGTACAAATGTAACAGAAATGAAACACTAATATAAAAGTCAATTTTTCAGTTATATTTTTATAGTCAAATATTTTTTGCTAAAACTTAGGGGTTAAACAATGATAAGGATTCTACTTTTGAGAATCTGAAATGTACACATGAATCAAAATTATTGCAGAGATTTCTTATTAAAATATAGTTGTCCGTATTGTTTATATCTTTTTATACACTAATAATATAATAAAAAACTAAAAATAATTCTAAATGAAAAGAATGAAAACTCTTTTGCATCACAATGTTACTTTCTTTGGATTGTTATTGGGACAAAAAGAGAAATTGACTCAGATTTTGATTCATGAAATGACAAAAAGTTACAACTTGTTTCTTTCTTTTTTTTCATTATAATTTTCATTCTATGTACTTTTTCAGCTTTCTTTTTGTCTTTGCCCAATTTTTTCTTCTTTTCTTCTTCCTTCTGTACCATTTCCTTTATTTTTTTCTTCTCTATTTGATCAATTATTCATCCCATCAACATTAAACATCAGGGAAAGAAAATGACAATAATAAACTTCCAAAGATCTAATAAACATTGTAAATTAATCTTTTCCTTACTTAATTTCAGGAAACCAAATTTGCTTCTTTTTGTTTATTAATAAACCCTTAAAATTGCCAGAAGCAACACCAGAAAACTAATTTTCTCAAAGCTTATAACCTTTCTTCTAGGGATTGCTCCAAATATATGCAAATTATTTTACCATAAGTCATTAATTATTCAAAATAATAAAAAAAAAATTCAAGTTTGCAGGTGTATTCTCTTCCAAATTACACAAATGAATTTATTAGAATGAAGGTAACTTTTTAACAATATCTCATGTGAAATAAAATGAAAAGTAGAAAAAAGGACAATATTTTACAGACATGAATCTGGCAAGAAAAAATAAATTTCAGTTAATTTCAAATCAGTTTTTCTTTTGCTATTCAAAAAATATACTGTGTGAGGTCATTTTAGATCTTATAACATTTTTTAATATTCTATACTTTTCCTTTTAATATGTCTACATAAGGAGTTTAATAAGCAGATAAGTGATAAGAACGGCTCATTCAAAGAATGCATTTACATCCACTTATGTTTGTAAATGACATGAATAGATTATAAAAATATTAGCATAAATTCATGTAAGTCTAATATCAAATACATTCAATTTTGTTTTGTTAATTCAGGAAGAAGTTATAATTTTGTGCAAATAAGAAGCAATTTGTTCTATAGAGAATGTTTATATTTTTCTAACTACATTACACTAGTTATTGCATGTCTTAGAATTTTCTTGCCGCATGTGATATTGGTTTTTTTCATATGACAGTAAAGGTTTTTAGTCTCCCATTTTTGTATATTGAAAAAAGAAATTCTTGTATTGTTAGTGCATAAAGAGAAGTGAAATGTGATATAGATTTTAATAGAAACACAAATGGAAACTATTTATAAACAATTTTTCTTTCTAATGCATGCTAATATATATTTAGAAAGATTGCTGATTACCCTCTGAAATAAAATCAAGGGTCACAGATCAATGTAATAAGTTTGATCCTCAGTGGGTTCCCTACTAGTGTGGCCTTGTGCCTGATTAAGCTAAGCTTAATAAAAAATATTTACTTTATATTTGCATGGAAAATTTGAGAAATATGCATAAAAAAATGAAATAATCTTGGGTGAAATGTTTATAATTGTAATTTCAAAAATTACAAAATTATGTTCATTAGAAGAATCTAAAAATGATGGCTGTCACTAATAATCAATTTTCTATCATCATTTTATATAATAAAATAGCAGACAAACCGTAATAATCACATAGGTTTTTTTTTATTTTTAAAGTCACACCAACAAATCTCTTATCACTTTGTCAATTATTGTTGCATATATAAATTAGATTTCATCTACCAAAACCCTACCCAATTTCCCTACAAGAAAATATTTCTTCTGTGCATGTGATATTACCAGAAATGTAGCAATCACTTTAAGCAGTCATTTCATTCACTTTTATAAATTAAGACAGATTTTCTGATTCTAAAATGTAAAATCATAAATATTTTCTATTTGTTCAGTATTAATCAACTAAAGTATCAAGTGCAATGCAAAAAACAGAATAAAGTAATGACCTGCAAGTATTCATTGAAAAGAAAACTCAGTTTTTCATGGCTGGGCATTCAGATTTTCTCTTTATCTCATATAATTTATTATATAGTAAATTAGATAAATAATATTATTAAGATATTAATATTAGATAATTAATATTATTTAGATATAAATATTAGATAATTAATATTATTATTGGAAAAAGAAAAAAAGTGAAAATAATAAATATTGCTCATCAAATGTCAAGAAGAATGATATCAAATCCTAAGAATATCTAATTAGGTTATCAGGCATCAAAATATTCTATTGTTGACTAATTTTATATTGTCTACTTTTTATTAAACAGGTAAACATGGAACAGAAAAGAATAGATAAATATTAAAGATACCTACTGTAACGAACTTGTTTTGCAGGTCAGTATATTACTGCAGTGAAGTTAATCCTCATTAGGGATCCTAAAATTATGAACATGAACCAGACTAAGTTACGTTTAGTAAATAAGAAAGACATATGTTAAATGTATGTAAAATTTGCATGTTTTCATAATTGCATACATGTTGGTTTGTGTATCAGAAGATGATTTATATATTTTCATATATTTCTTTTTTTTTGTGTATTTTTGAAGGTAGGAAAGCTTCCAAAAATTGTATTCAAAATCTCTTTTTATAAAATATTTAACTGCACTGAACTCATATAAACACACCAGTACATCATATTGATGAACACATTCATATAGAATAAACATATGGACATACTTGCATGTAAAAAACATAGAAACTCTTCATCCAAAATAAAATAGTGTACAGACATACACACACACACATTACTGCACAAACATACAGATAAATAAATACTGTGTTATGCACACACATTTTAAAATTCTGCTATATGCATATATATATATGTGTGTGTGTGTGTGCTCTGTCTCTGATACTGAGAGCACTTTTAACCATGAATATAGCATACCATAAAACTATATATATATATATATATATATATATATATATATATATATATATATATATATATATATATATATATATATATATGTGTGTAGTGTGTGAACAATTTATACATTCCTACATACAATTGTATAAATTAAAACATTTTTAGAATTCTAAACAGAGATTTGTTTGCTTTGAATGTCAATAATAGATCAAGTTAATATTACCAAAAAATTACTGGTTTTATTTTATTTTTCTTTCTCATTTGTGCATTTCTCAGAAATCTTTCTCTACTTTTATTTCATCAATTTAATTTATGGACTCTAGTGAAAATAAATGGCTTTAGAGATTATTAACCTGTGTATTTCTTCTAAATTCTAGTTAAGGAAAGTTCAGATTTTAGTTCAATATCACAATTGCAATAATAATTGTAATTAAGCTGACTATCTGCATCTTAAAAATATTTTTTTACAAAGAGGAACATTTTTATTTTCTTGTGAATTTAGAAGGAAAATATTTCTGCTACTTTCTGGGAAGGATTTTTCAATTTTCTCTGATAGATTTTGTAGGCTGCAGATATAATTGTGTAAATGAAAGAAACTAAAATTTAAAAAAATAAACTTTATTGTTGAATTGCAAGGAAGATAATTTCAGTTGATAGCAACATAAATAGTTAATGATGATCATTTTTATTTGTTGATGTGTAATGTTGTTGTTGTTGTCATTGATATTAATTATTTCACAAATCATGCAAGGTTTGCAACAGCAAAGTCAAGAGAGAAAGGTAATTAATATTTGCCTTTTTGCCAACAAATTTTGTTATTGTTTTATTCTTTTTCTTCAATAAAAATATATATTTTAAAGTATAAGTCCAAACCAAAGAATGTGTACCTGAACACATTTTGCTGTTGTTGTAATCTGTTAATTTTTATCATTAATTACTTTAAGGAAATTATATATATATATATATATATATATATATATATATATATATTAGACTCAAATATTTTCTATAAAATGAAACTGAATGAACTTTACATAGTGTTTTCACAAATATACATTTGTTATTCAATTTATTACTGATTTCATTTGATGAAAGAATGACTCTGTATATGATGAATATATGAAAACTAATGTTTTAGTAAAATTTGTTCTGCTAAAGCCAGTTACAAATTATAGCAGAATTATAACAACTGTATACTTTTATGTAGTTATATGTTTTTATTCCAACTTATGAAATTATTGTTTTATAATTATGGCAGACAGACAGACTTGAAATATGACAAAAATATCCAAGTTAATCTATTCATTTCTTTCTACATGTTATGTTTTATCAGTGCAACTTTGCAGTATATTGTTTCACCATACTGAAAGACAGATCTTCAATGTGAAATCTGTTTAATGCAATGTTACACAATTTACACTGATATATATTTGTTACATGATTTAATCATATTTTGTTTTCTTATTATAATAGAAGTATCTGAGAGGCAAACAGGTTATTAATGCCCAATGTTCTGAAAATATAAACAACCATACATTTGGTACCATAAACAATCAGTTTTGTTATTATGGCCGACAGATTTAAAAATATGCTGACCAATGTTAAACTCTTCTGTCATTCATATGTGCTACTCAAAATGATCACTATATTGTTTGAATATCATTTTAGATTTTTTTAAAATATATAGGCCAAATGTTATGTATCATATTCAGTAATACATCTTTTTGAAAAAAGTACATGTTTTTATTATTATTATTATTATTATTATTATTATTATTATTATTATTACTATTATCATCATGACAGACGGACCAGGGATGTGAAAAAAGATATTCACATCAGATGTCTTATTCTCTTATATGTAGTCAGACCCCCTACCACACACACAAGATACTTATGTGCAACTGTAATTTATATTAAATTACATACATGAGTAAATATGTCTATGTCCTTGGATCTGTGATGTTATTTAATTCCATTGTGTGTAGTTGTGAATAATTTAGGATGTATTTTATACAATGTTATCGGATGATACATGTAGAATAAAAGTAACACAAAAATATGGATGCATGCATATATTTCTAAATGTGCGTATGTCTGAAATATTGTATCCATATATTTAAATATTCTTGAATTATATGTACACATATAAATGTGTGAGTGTGTGTGTTTGAGTGCATGTGTGCTTTTCTGAATATATTTACATAAATATGAGTAATATATATTTTGATGATATTATAGTAAAATGTTCTCAAAATACATTGTGGACATTTTTCTCAACACCAAATACACATATATGAAGATATCACACACACACACACACACACACACACACACACACACACACACACACACACACACACACACACACACACACACATATTAGGAATAATCAAGCACATGAACATTGTTCCTTGTGAATTTTCCTTTAAAAACACTTACTATTACATATATTGCACTCATACAAATACATATACATATATTCAGAATAATTTAAGAATAAATGTAATATCTATGTGTGCAAAGGGGCATATAAATGCTACATATAATTGTACACTAAAATATACCTGAAAATATTAACATGCTCAGCTATGCATATGATTTAAGGCATATGCATATTAAAAACATAATACTGCATTTCTTCTACAATTTTATCTATGACAAGCATAAGAGCTTTCTGTTGGCCTCACTTTTGACTGTATTTTCAAAATAATAAAACCTGTTTTTTTTTCTTTGTCTTGTTTTTGCATTTGTCCAGTTATTTTTATTGATGTTCATAGTGATGATGATGATTGCTGATCTTTGAAGAACAAATAAATCCCTTTAACATGACATTGAAATGTTTTTAAAAATATAAATAGCTACAACAAAAAATTGAACATTCATTTTGGTCTATTTTCTCATAATTCCAAACATAGATTGAATATATTTTAAGTAATGAATTTGTCTCTCTGAAATTTATCATATCAGTTTTCACATTTGGTCTTTTAGACTGTTTCTTTTATCAGTCAAGCACCTATGATATCTAAACATTTTTGCATATCTTTTGATTTTAAACTAAAGTTTATATGTATAGAGAAACTGCTAAATAGAGGAAGCAGTGGTAGGAGAGACAGAAACAGCTGTTGAGAAATAGGCAGCCTACATCATAAGCATAATTTCAAATGAGTTACAATTTATTTGATGCACAGGATTGTGTTTCAAATAGTCATATACCACAAATTATGGAAACTAATATAATGAATTATTGAATCAAGAAATTAACTATTATTACTGACAATTAAGACCAATATATATATATATATATATATATATATATATATATGAAAAAATATACTCTTAAGGTGTGCTATATTTATGGGATAAAGTGCTCAATATCAGAGATAGAGTGTGTGTAAATATAAAAGTGAACATTGAAGTCAAAACTTATAGGCAACAGGCTGTTTCATATTAGACAAAATTGTCAGGCCACGTGTGTTGTTTTATTTCTTGGCTATTTGTGGGTAGACTATTTTGGGGGTTATTTTGATGGAAGTCATTTATTTGTTTATTTATCTATTTGGGTTAAATTATTTTGCTTGTTTTTATTTGTTTTTATTTATTTTTATTTTTATTTCTTATCTTATATATTTATTTTTATTTGAATCAGTGTTTTATTAACGCAGTAAAAATAAAAAATAAAAATAAATAAAAACAAGCAAAATAATTTAACCCAAATAAATAAATAAACAAATAAATGATTTCTGGCAAAATAGCCACCAAAATAGACTACCGACAATGCACCACTGACCCATATATATAAATAACTGAGAAATAAATCAACACACGTGGCCTGACAATTGCATCTAGCATGAAACAGCCTGTTGCCTCTAAGTGTTGACTTCAATGTTCACTTTTATATATATATATATATATATATATATATATAAAGTAAGATTAAACATGGGTGAATTATTTAAAATCTAAAAGTACACACTGTAGTGGATATATATATCTACAGAAATGTGAGAGAATTATATTTTTGCTATCTTTAAAAAATATGTAATACATAAAATTTGTTGGTATTAAAATTTTAAATGGATTTACATACATATATACATGTGTGTGTGTATGTGTGTGTTCTGCAGTGTCTCTTCATATTTGGGTGTATATTAAAATGTATATGTTAATCCATATGTATATTTATGCTACTCTGTAAATATACATACCTATATGCAAAACAATACATGAGAAATTAGTATGTGTGTGTGTGTGTGTATATATATATATATATATATATACACACACACACACATATATATATATATATATATATATATATATATATATATATATATATATATATATACACAAAAAGGATGCTGAAAGAGTCCCACCTAACAAAGTTTTTCCTCTCAGAAATGTCTGATATTTAGTCATTTGCTCAGATTTTGAGAAGTTAGCCTATGGACTTTTCAGTACCCTGCCCATACATGCTATATATATATATATATATATATATATATATATATATATATATATATATGATGTGTATGTTTTGAGGTCTTCTTTGTGAGACTTAGAATTTGTAGTATCTTTTACTCTTAATATTTACCCTACATTTTCAAAGACAAGAGGTTTGTTGTTTTTTTTATACCATTTCCTATTTTTCTTTGTGATGTAAATATGTTTTGTTCAATCATCTGGGTTTCTTACTCAGGGTAAATGATTAAAAACAAAGAATTTACAAATTAAATCTTAGGAGCATCATTCCAATAAATTTAGTAATTATAATAAGATCCTCAATCCTAAGTAATGTTATGGTTGTGTCTTCACAACATTCAAATCAAACTTAAAAAACGCACAGAATATTATGGAGGCCTTTTTTGAATTTTTCTCTCTTTTTGTTTCTCAAATCATGTGTTTTTTTCTTGAATAAATGAAATCTTGTCTATTGTTGTGTCTTAAACAAATTGGTAATCACTCTCACAAGTTTACTGTTTCTTTCTACATAAGTGGATATTTGTTAGTTTGCATATATTGCATGAAAATTTTCCCAGCCTTTTTCATGTCCAAAAGGGATTGGGCAATATACAAACTGAAGTGACAAAAAAATTAGAGACTGCAGTATTATAAATGATTTTACTCAATCCTACTTGAAAAAAATAGACTCAGCTGAATATGTGAGTTAACAGGAAAGTGGTTCATGTAGCTGTGACAGTGGAGCTGTGGAAGCCATGGGACATGGACAAGATTAATAGCATTTGACTATAAGATTATTCTCCTGATCAGAAAAATGGTGCTGCCTATCTCTGATGCAACAGTCAGTCAGTCAGTTATTTGCCATGCATGATACGCACTTAGGTGATCATGTAACTTTCGATACATGACTGACAAGGCAGATTTTTTCCTACAGTACGTTGACATTTCTTTCTGCAGTAGACCAGTTGCCATCCAAGGCTATAGAACTTGGTCTGTCCTGCTATTTACCCATAGTTGAATGAAGGGCATTAACATGTAAATGAACGTAATGGATTCGACTGGAATTCGAACTCGTCTCTCCGATTCCTCAATCTGAGCCACTATCCGTTACTCCACTGATGCAGCAAACAAACAAGTGTAACACGGGAGTAACAGGAATATTTCAAACAGATAACAGAATCAAGTTTCCAAGTGATGGTTATTTGCACATAATGGAGATTGCCTTATTTTGTTCCTCCATTATGTGCAAATAACAAAACTGTTTAAAAAAAAATCAGCTGATTTCCAAGTAAAACAGTGGCTTTTTTTTGTTTACTAGATTTCAACCTGTTTGAGCATGCAGCCACACCTAACAAATACAGTTCAATTATAGACAGTTCTGGCTGGGATATTACTGGATAGATATTTTTCTTCCTCTGTGAGATGTGTCCCTTCAGGACATTGATTAATACCCTTGCAATAGCACAAGCACTTTGAAGATTCCCTATCCTTATGTGTAGATGCAATAATTCAAGTGACGAGAGAAGCTATGCAATATTAGATAGTGTCTCTAATTTTTAGCACTTCAGTTTTCACATTATACATACATATACATACACACACACACACACACATATATATATATATATATATATATATATATATATATATAAAACTGAAAATTTCTCAGACTGATGTTTGGTTGGATTTTGGGAAGTGAATCAGCTGAGAACTTTTCAGCCTCACACAATATAAATATGTGTATGTATAACTGTATGTTTATACATGCACTTTTACAAGAAAGTAACTCTTCAGCATCAGGACACATTGTAGTGTATGTATATACACTACAATGTATGTCCTGATGCTGATGAATGAAAAAATTTTACATTTATCAAAAAAATTAGTATGCATTTGTAAACTTGTGAATATATACATATGTGTATAATTTTTATATATATATATATATATATATATATATATATATATACAGTGTGTGTGTGTGTTGGCATTCAGCAAGCACATAGGCTACACATTATTTTTCCAAAGAAAATGAATCAAAATTCACATTTGAATATTGAATGCAAGGCAATTTTTAGTCTCACAAATAACTGCCAGTATTTAAAATAAAATAATTGTCAAAATAAAAGGCATTTGAGGATAAATTTAAGGTAAGAATGAAAAAGGAGATTGGAAAATATTTATAAGGTAGTTGAAAATTAAATGTAGAGAGAAGATAAGTTAATTGACCAAAACTAAAAAGAGAAAGAGCAAGCTATTGAATAAAAACTCTATAATATAATCAAAATCTAAATATAGGGAAACATGTTTCTATAATATAATAATTAGAAAAATGTAGAGACAGAAGCTATTGGAAGATAAGAAAAAACTTGAAATATTTAGAAAACTAAATGTAGAAAGAAAGGCTATTGAAAATAATGAAATAGGGAAAAGGTAAAAACAGTAGATAGAAGATAATAAAAAGATAAGTGAAATCTATATGTAGGAAGAGATCCTTGGAATATAAGATAGACAAAATATAATTATGTAAAAAAAAGGTATTTGGAAGCAAACATAAGAAACAAAAGCTAAATGTAGAGAGACACTGAAAGATAATTATGAAATAGGTGCAAGTTAAATGTATAAAAATGGTCCATTCGAAGATAATTGAAAGCTGAATCTAAGCTAAATGAAGACAAAGGATCTATGGGAGGATAATTATAAGAGAGTTGATAGCTAAGTGCAGAAAGATCAGCTCAAAGAAGAAAATGAGAAGAATCAGCGAAAAATAAATATGAAAGACTACATAAGCAACAACTCTGTGTACAGGGAGGAATCATTGTAAAACATGGTATGACATGAGTAAAAAACAATGTAATTATGGAATGCAAATCTATTGGGAAACAATTGTAATACAAAAAAGTAAGATAAAAGTAGATACTAAAGCTAATTAATTATAAAATAGACAAAAGTTAAAAGAATATCAGGCCATAGGAAAAAGTAAACCAAAGTAAAAGTAGAGACTGGCCCTAGTGAAAAACAAATATAAAATGAAAGAAAATTTTAAGATATAACAAAAGATAAATGTAAGGGCTAGAGCCAGTGGAACATTATTATAAAATAGGCTTAAGTTGAAAATAGAATAACTGGCCACAGGAAAAATATCTAAAATTAACAAATACTAAATGTATGGACAACAGAATCAAATTACTGGGTTGAGACAAAAATCTATAGTGTATTTAAGTGGATTTCTAAAGCCACATTTAGAAATTTGAATATAGATTTATTCAGATACAAATGTGTCATTTTGTTCTACAACCTTTTGATATCTTTCAGGCAGTTTCATGATTCTATTTTCCTTGCATTTTTCTGGCTGATGAACTGATCTATTACATTATCGTTGTATTATTGTAATACATAGTTCCCACTCAACAATGAAGAACATGATTCTTGCTCCCTTATATATCCCTTCCCCAATCACCTTTTTTTCTCTCTCTTCTCCTGTACATAAATAAAGCCTGTTGTAAGCCATTAGTGCAAGCAATCCCTACGTGCATGAAAATAGCAGAAGGATTCCAATTAAATATATCTCCACCACCACCACCAGACAAGCTGGATAAAAAGACAAATCCTTCTGAAGGATGGAAACTTTAGAAACAGATGTGGACTAACTACAGTTTTGTGACCAAACTGTCCTACCAAAATAAAGAACACACACTGCATTATTTCTCATGCTATCGGACCAAATGAGTTGACAATATACAACAGATTTCAGTTTGCTGCAATAGAAAGGAAAGATGACTTGGACATGGTCATAGCCAAATTTGAGCAATATTTCACTGAACAGACTAACGAGATATATAAACAATATAACTTCAACAAAGTTACAAAAGAGACTAGAAACCAGGTGATAACATAGATTCATATGTACATAGATATATATAGATATATATGTATATAGATAAAAGACAATAGGAAAAGAGTATTGTCTTTTAACTTTATACATATTGTCTTTTCTACAGGTTAACTCTGAGAAATTTTTCATAGATTCATATGTTACCACACAATGTAATCTTGTGAACTCTTGTAATTTTTATGAATGTTTACATGATTCTTTGTTATGCAACTACATAATGTTGTATGTGAGAGACAACCAGGCTTGGAAAAGAATGTTACAACTTTCAATACCAACTCTCTGGAAATGCATTAACATATGTAATTGTGATACTCCAACTACACTGCTGAAAGCTATGGGAGACCTGAATAAGACAGAACAAATAAACAAATTCAAAAGTAAACTTACAAACATAAATTCCATAAGCAGGTGCAAATAAATGGCAACTTCTGTGGCAAACACATGAAAAATGGGAAGAAACGTGGGGCCAAAAATGTAGAATTTGCAGTAAGAGGAATCATTTTGTACTAAAACATTCAAGAAAGCATTCTAGTGGAAAAACAAAAGGAGTTCAATCTAAGATTAACTGTGTTTTCAGATTCTTCTAGTGACACTGAATATGTGTTAGGTGTGAATTCGGAGACATGTGTAACAGGTGTCACTTGACTGTCATCCAGCAACTGTTAGCATAAATGGCATAAAGTGGGCCAAACTTCTTGGACTTGATCCCTTACTCTGTAAGGGAAGACATGAGTGACAGGTGTCACCTGACCATCATCCAGCAACTGTTCACATCAAACAAAATATAATTCTCAATACATAGAGTATTAGAACATTAAACAACTGTGGCTAGTTAGAAACAAGAAATGAGCAGGTTAAATGTCAATATTTTAGGTGTATGCGAAACAAGATGGGTAAACAATGGTGACCTTGTCAAGTGACAAACACAGAATCATAAAGAGAGAAAAATGAAAGAGGAGTAGGATTGATACTAAACCAAGACATGAAGAAATACATTTTGAGATACTTGCAATTATCTGAAAGAAATATTGTCATTAAATTGAAAGGAAGTCATTTCAACATATCCATCATAATCGTGTATGCACTGACAGCACAAAGTACAGAAGAAGAAATTGAAAAGTTCTACTCTATGCTAAATAATGCCAATGTTCTGTGCAAGTCACAAGAAATTATAACTGTCATGGGAGAGCTGAATGCCAAAGCAGGCAACAAGGGGGATGGTGAAAATAGTTGGCAAATTTGGACTAGGAAACCATAATGAACACAAAGAAAAATGGGTCCAATGGAATAGACCAGGCAGTAGCCAACACCTGGTCTGAAAGACCACCCTACACAAATATGGACATGGAGAGAACTGAGAGAAGAAAAAAAAGCCCATTACATAAACTATCAAGATTCAAAAATGCGGTTTACAATGCAAAACATGGATATATTTTGCTGTGTGGATGCAACCACCTTCCAGTGATATGTAGACAAAGAGTGAAGGCAGCAAACAAGCTGCAATATACCAGACTCTTGAACAAGCCAAATTTGAATTCACATTACAGAAATGACAAAGACCTAGAGCATATTAATTATACATGTTCAGGAATTGGAAAATGGTAGAAAAATATTATTTTAGCAATTCAAAAAGCATATTTTATAAAAATGTTGGGTTTATAATGCATTTTGTAATATTTATCAATGTAAAGTATTATACATTTTTGGGGATTGAAAAAGGTTAAAAAAAAGACCATTTTAGAACCTCAAAAAAGGTTTTTTCTGAAAAAGTTAGATTTATAACACAATTTATAACATAAATTATTATGCATTATCAGGGATTGGAAAATGGTAGAAAAAACTATTTTAGCACCTCAAAAAGTATTTCTTATGAAAAAGTTAGGTTTAGAAAACATTTTGTAATATTTATGAACATAAAGTATTATACATTATCAGTGACTGGAAAATATGAGAAAAAGACAATTTTTGCACACCAAAAAGGATTTTTTAATGAAAAAGTTAGTTTCATAACAGATTTTGTAATATGTGATTTTTTATGTAAGATATACATTTTTGGGTATTGGAAAAGGTTTACAAAAAGATGATGTTGAACCTCTAAGTAAAAGGTATAAAAAATACTATTTATTAAAAATAATTTTTTTAATGAAAATATAGGTTTATAACACATTTTGTAATATTTATAAAAAGTATTATACATAATTGGAGATTGTAAAATGTTAGAAAAAGTCTATTCTTGCATACCAAAATGTATTTTTATGAAAATGTTAGGGTGATAACATGTTTTGTAACATTTATGAATGTAAAATATTATACATTTTTTTGGAGATTGGAAAATTTTAAACAAAGATTATTTTAGCACCTTAAAATGTATTTTTTATGAAAAAGTTAGGTTTATAAGACACTTTGTAATATGTATGAATGTAAAGCATTATACATAATTGGGGATTGAAAAAGATATAAAAAATGACTATTTTCCTAAAAAATCTTTTCAATTCACCAATAATGTATAATAATATTGCAAAATATTATAAAATATTTTATTACAATAAACCTCACTTTTTATAAAAATTCATTTTTCCCATGCTTAAAATTCTTTTAAAAGTGCTAAACTTTAAAATAATTTTATGAAAATGTTAGGTTTATAAAACATTTTGGAATATTTATGAATGTAATGTATTATACATTTTCAGGGATTAAAAAAGGCTGAAAAAAGACTATTTTATCACATCAAAAAAGATTATAATACATTTTGTAATATTTAAGAACATAAAGTATCATTCGTTTATGAGGATCAAAAATGTCAATTTTAGCACATCAAAGATAGTTTTTTATACAAATGTTAGTTTTATAATATATTTTGTAATATTTATGAACGTAAAGTGGAATATGTTTTCAGCAATTGTAAAATGCTAGAAAAGTACTATTTTAGTGCCTGAAAAATGAATTCTCATGCAAAATTTAGGTTTAAAAAACATTTTGTAATATTTACAAGTGAAAAATATTATACATTTTCAGAGAATTGTAACAGTTAGAAAAAAATAATGAAAATAAAGCATTTTTTTTATTTTAAAATTGAAAATAAAACAAAAATTAATGCACACACTTGTATTATTTTTTTTTTTTTAATTTGTCCCCTTTTCTACACAGAAAGAAAACTCCAACCCTAAGCTTAACATCTAACCCTAAAGTCAATCTGTGTAGAAAAGGGACAAATTAAAAAAAAAATTAAATAATACAATAAATCAGGTTAACTTTAGGGTTAGGTGTTAAGGTTAGGGATGGGGTTTTCTTTCTGTGTAGAAAAGGGGACAAATTAAAAAATAAAAAACATTAAACAATTTACCAAATTTGTGCATTAATTTTTTTTTATTTTCAATTTTAAAATATAAAAAATGCTTCATTTTTATTATCTAATTTGTTCTTTTAATTTGTCATTGCTATTCTACACAGAAAAAAAGGTTTTATTGTATTATTTAATTTGTTTTTGTTATAAATAAAACTACACTTACCAAAAAAAAAAAAGTTACATTTCTTTACGGTATTGCGTAGTGATTTTCTGCAAAGAAAGTCTGTAAAAGAAGTAAATAGGCCAAAGGCCACCGGAAGTACCCCACACCATATTACTAAACACTATGGCAGTAATGGGGGATGAATGACCAACAAGAAGTCCGATTTTTTCTTGTCGTTAACTCTAAAATGGTAGGTTTCTTCATAATTTACTTGCTAATTTGAGTTCAGCATGTACATTTGCATGGAATTATGACAATTTTGGAAAATTTTAAGGGATATTTAGTGCAGGTGTTAAAATAGAAATTTACCTGGAAAAGTTAGTAAAAAGTTAAAGTTAGGGCAACTGGAAAATGATTTTTTATTCAACAAATTTTATTGTATTTTTGAATGTATTATAAACTATTATACATTTTAAGGGATTGGAAAAGGTTAAAAAAAGACTATTTTAGCACCTCAAAAATGATTTTTTATGAAAAAGTTATGTTTGCAGCACATTTTTAAATATTTATGAACTTAAATTTTATCCTTTTTCACAGATTGAAACAGGTTAGGCAAAGTCTACTTTAGCACCTCAAAAATGATTTTTTATGTAAAAGTTTTACACATTTTGTCATATTTATGAATAGTGTTATACATTTTTCGGGTTTGGCAAATGTTAGGAAAAGACTATAGCATCTCAAAAAGCTTGTTATGAAAAGGTTAGGTTTATAACACATTTTAATATTCATGAATGTGTTGCAGAGGAGTAAGTTATGAGAAAAAAAATATATGTATATCAGAAGGTGTATTTTGTTGGCTGCGTGAAAACACACTTCTCCACAAACATTTTAATTTGAGTATGACGCAAAGTCATTAACAACAGCGTAATAAACAACAATATTTCTTTTTTAGAAAACAAGAATAAAGATTTATATAACATGTTTACCGTATGTGAAAGAGAATATTTCTAGGATAGAAATTTTGTTCTGTGTTCCTGTTGATAAAAAGATTAAGGAATTGATCAGTTCAAATGAAATTATAATTTATACTCAAATTTTGTGTTACAGTTGATGTTGGAGATTAAGTAAAAGTTGTCTCCCTTTATCTGTTGAATATTGAATATGTTTTATATGCAATAAAATAGAATTCAAAGATACATGGATAAAGTTGATTCAACCAATGAGTAAATTCTTTCAAAGAAAGTGGTGTCCTTTCTGGAAAGTTCGTTGCAATCGTAATTGGCAAATTAGTTGTTGATGAATATCAAAGGTTGAGTTTATGTTTAAAAGAATAACTTTTTTTAAAGTTTATAACCTTTGGATAAATTGTTCAATAGATATAAAATCTTTTTGCTGTATGATGATTTGGGTGATGCTAATGTTCAAAGTTGCCTTTCTGAACATTATTAATGGGCTGCCAAAAACTAATTTAGATGCAGTGCATTGAAGATCTTTAACTGTATTTCGGAGTGCTAGTAGAATCAATGGTAGTCCATCTAACCAGGAACGATTATCCGCGCTGGCAGTGAACGATGCTTTCAATTGTCGGAGGAAACGCTCGACTAGACCATTGGCACATGGATGGTATGCAGTTGTTTTAATGTATTTAACACCCAGTAAGTTTGTGAATTCAGAAAATAATGTTGATTGTGCTATAGACAAGCGTATGGTTGCAAGAAGGAAATACGACAACAGCAAAAATAGATTTGCGTGATTTATTTCAATAGAAACGTGTGGGTTTGGGACAGCTACCTTGTGGTATAGTTCATAAGCCGGCTCCCGGTCTGGGTTGATCTCTCATAGTAGTTCACACTGGTTGGCGTGGCGCTCCTCCTGCTGCTGATTGACCGTGACAGGTCTCTTCCCTGGCCTCCTGTTGACTGCTGCTTACTGATCGTGACAGGTCTCTTCCCTGGTAGAGGTATCTGGATTGTAGTTTGTATGGTACAACCAATCTCGGAGAGTGTTTACTGACTCTTATCATCAAAACGGAGGTGCCTGGTTCTAGAAAAAATTGGTGCAAATGTTTTTTGAAAAGCGTAGCTCGGTGGTCGTCAGGATCGATATGAGGTTCGCTTGGAGTGGGTGACTGGAGGGCGCTGATGATCTTTGCCAGGGCGTCATCCTTCTGTTGTTCATTTGCGATGCGGAGGTGGTTGCAGATTCTCTTAGTGGGGATGGTGGTGGTAGAGTGATAGGCGAAGAATGCGTTGGTGACGTGTTTGTGGGTGCGAGCGTTTTGTGGTGTGTGAGTTTTGGGAATGAGCTGTAAACCGTTAAACTTGCCGAGGCACCAAGATGGGATGTATACGCGGTGGTCTGAACCACTTACCTCGAATGTCCTGCCTGCCGGTGTAGGGTCGTTCGAGGCTTTCGTTTTCTTATGTCCGCAACCTCTGCTGAGCATGTCAGCCCATACATTTGATTCGCCTTCGACATATTCTAAGACGAATTTATAACATGAAATTTCTTCTTGCCATCGTCGTATTTTAGCATTATTGAACTCTCGTTGGTCCAGATATGTCAGCGATCTGTGGTCGGTGAAGATGACGAAGGGGCAGTTGCGAAGGAAATAATCAAATTTCAATATTGCCCACTTTACTGCATATGCCTCTCGTTCCGTCGTGGATCAGTTCTGTTCCGTGCAGTTGAATGTATGGGAAGCGACCGCTATGATATCTTTCTTCCCGTTGTCGGCTTCTTGCATTAAGATTGCACCACATACGACGTCACTGGCGTCGGTGGTGAGTTTGGAGAAATCCGGAAACGAGATGATGGGTGGCGAAGAGAGACGGTCCTTGATTTTTTTAAGGCTCTGTCGGCATTTTGCGTCCAGTAAATGGTTTATTAACCTTGTTGAGTTCGTGTATAGGACCCATAAGTTTTGAAAACATATCTGACCTGATTTGTTCGTGAAGACATGTCTCTAGGAATTGTCTGATCCTCACTAAACAGCCGATAAGACTTTGTAATTCCTTTTTTGATGTTGGAGGTTTCATTTCCCTGATGGCACGAACGTATTCTGGATCAGTCTTGAATCCTTCGCTGTTTACTATGCGTCCGAGGAATTTTGCCTCTGATGCGAGGAAGGAACATTTATCGGGATTCAGCTTGAGTCCGGAGGGCAGTAAAAAATTGTTCGAGGGAGAGTATGTACTCCCTAAATGTCCTAGCGTGGACCAGGTTGTCGTCGATATAGGAAGAAATGTTGTCACGGGATGTGACCGTGGCTAGGGCTTCTGCTATGCAACGGGAGAAGTTTTGTCCGGCAGATGTAAGGCCGAAGGCCAGGCGCGTGTATTGATAGCATTGGTCCTTCCATGTAAATGCTGTTTTGTATCGGTCTCGCTTGTCGATCTCAATTTGCCAGTAGCCGCTGCGTAGATTGGGGGTAGTGAAATATTGCCTTTGCCGATTTTGTTGAACAAGTGGTCGATCCTTGGCATTGCGTAAGGGTCAAGATCGACTAAGACCTTGTTGAGAGTTCTTTTAAAGTTAGCGACGACGCGAATCGATCCGTTTTTCTTGTGTACGGAAAATACAGGGTTATTGAAGCCTTTGGGGTCGCTGCAGTTTTCAATGATACCTTCATCGGCCATGCGCTTAATTTCAGTATCAACGTCTGCTTCCAAAGCCTGGGCGATCGGGTGTTGTTTCTGGCTGCGAGACTGGCCGTTGGTTGGTATGCGGATGGGTTGGATGAATGTGCTTTGCTGATGCTTTCGGTGCCGATAACGTCAGCGTAGCGAATGAGTAAGTTTGCAGTGGCCTCTAGTTTGTCTCGGTTCGGGTGGTTTGGTAGCGATAGCCCTGTGCTATGCTTTAGCCAGGTTAGCTTTTGATCCAGTGTCTGGATGTTGGGCTGTAGTTCCATAGTAAGCTGGTTTCGGATTTCGGATGACGTCAGCTTGGGCGCCATATGCTGGATCGTTGGTTGACGATGACGGTGTGTGTGTTGTATATCCTGAGGAATGTGTGCGTCTGAATTCTATAGTCGCATTTTGGTTGTCGATTAGATAGGAATCGAGCGTGTTGTGACAGGATATTTTGGCCGATCAGGATCGGTGTGGTTTGGGTAGTTACCAGCATGTTAACCTTTTTGAATGTGGGTGAGTTTCGGTTGCCGATGGTGATTCGCAAGTCAGTTCGCCAAGGGCGGTGGTGCTGCCGTTGATTCCTTTTACTATGACGTCGGAGCGGGTCATGTGTTTCTTGGCTTCTCTGGGTAACTGAGATATTGGTAAGATGCAGGTGGAGCATCCAGAGTCTAGCATTGCGACGCCAGAGAAGGTAATGTCCCTAAAGTTTAAGGTGGACTGGACGAGCGGTGAATGGTGAGCGTGTCCTTGAAAGTTGAAGGTGTGATGGCTGACGTAGGGGCATGGCGAACGAGGCATCACATCTCGTCCTACCCGAAGCGAAAATCCTGTTCCACATTATTTATGGCTTGTATATTATCATTTGTTGCGGCGATACGGACCTGTGTCCGAGTGCGAGGTGGGTGGCGATATAGGCAGTTGCGTCCATGGAGGCAGGGGCGACCTCTGAGGTAGTTCTTGCACACGCTGATTCGTGGTATGTGCTGATGGTTTCTGCGTGTCGGATGGTGGCCATGTTCGGGAGGGTTGGTGAGGCCCGTCTGCTGTGGGTTTGGTGCGTTTCTTTGGTTTGACCGCTGTGGTTTCTGTGTGAAATACACAGTGTCGTGCGAAGTCGTGTCGTTGGATTTTACACCGCGATCAAGGTATCTTTGAGCTTCGGAGGCTATGCCAATGGCTGAATAGTGGTTGTCCATTGTCTTGACAAGATGTGGGTAAAGATTTGAGTTCCAAATTTTCACCTTTTCTCTCATTAGCATAGCGCCAATGATGGAAATAAGTCCATCGACCGTTAAGTCTGTATTTTTGTATTTGTTTTTTTTTATGCGGACGGCTGCCTCTCTAAGGGTGTTTTCGAGTCGACCCGAGAAGTCTGTTAATTTTTCGCCGTCTCGCCGTTCCAGATCCCAGGCTTGACTGAGGTGTTGGAAGTTAGTCATCTGGTTTCCGTGGGCTGCTTCAGTTGTTCGAAGGTGGATATGTCTTTTTTTGAGTCAACCATCTGCCAAAAGATACTTTGGTCCAGTAAATCTTTAGCAGACTTGACGAATTCGTATGCCAGGCTGGGATAGGTGCTGATTTCTGGCGTGGCGTGGATTATGTATGCTTTGTTTATAGCCGTGATGAATCGGTTCACGTCGTGTCCAGGGTGAAAAGTTCTCTCTAGCTTCAATATGTCGCGTATAGTTTGTTGGCGCATCATTAAGCTGTAATCGCCGTTTGTTTGAGCGGTGGGAGGTGTTGAAGTAGTTGATTTTAGGGCAGTCAGCATGTCGTTTAAGTTGGCTTGAATTTCTTGTATCGTGGCTTCGGAAGGCTGTGTTGGTCCCGTTTTCAAGTTGAATAGTAGTATTTTCTGTTCCTTGATGAGAGTAAATAGTTCGGCTCAGGTGAAGCTCGTGTAGTCGTCCATATTTCTCTTGCTGTACGCTTCTGACACCAGTGTTGTAGACAAGCGTATGGTTGCAAGAAGGAAATACGACAACAGCAGAAATAGATTTGCGTGATTTATTTCAATAGAAACGTGTGGGTTTGGGACAGCTACCTTGTGGTATAGTTCATAAGCCGGCTCCCGGTCTGGGTTGATCTCTCATAGTAGTTCACACTAGTTGTCGTGGCGCTCCTCCTGCTGCTGACTGACCGTGACAGGTCTCTTCCCTGGCCTCCTGTTGACTGCTGCTTACTGACCGTGACAGGTCTCTTCCCTGGCCTCCTGTTGAGTGCTGTTGACCCCTTTTATGGCGTTTTTTTTATGGCTTAACAGGCTCCAAAAACGACGCGAATATAATTAGGAGGGAAGATTTTTTATTGGTCGAAAAATAGAAACACTTTAAAATATTATTTTATGTTTCGACCGGAACTCGCGCGTCGGGCTTATGCGTAGACGACGATAATGGTCATTTTGTGACGGGGCCGTGTCCCGTTCATCCGGCTCTCGCTCTTAAGTATGTTAGTTTATTTTCCTGCAAATCAGCCGAGATATGTCTTATTTTATTTTATAACAATTGAAACTGCGGTCCTCGGTCTGTCATGATAATTGAAGTATTATGGCTACTGCTTCAGTGGTAGTTGACTGCAACGGTACTACCAATGGTCAGCGTGTAAATCTATCTACTATGGTAAGTCAATTTTCATAACCATTTACTCGTTCCAACGGACTCATCAGGTCAACGTGGATATGTATGAAACGACCGTCTACCGCTGGAAAATTTCCGGATGCTGATTTGGTATGTTGGTGAATTTTTGTTGTTTGGCATCTGTTACAAGTCTGGGTCCATTTCTTGATGTCCAAGGACATATTCGACCAGACGAACCTGTCCGACATTAATTTTACTGAAGCTTTCTGGAAATGATCGAATATTTGCCTTCTTAAACTAGGCGGGACGTAAGGTCTAATGTTTTTAGTGCTAAAACGTCACACAACAAGGTTTCGGTGCTGAAAGGGATTGGACGTAGCAAGGATGTATTATTTCTTATTTCGTCTAATGTGTTATTATCCTTTCTCTGTTCACTGGCTATGTAATCGAAATCTAGCTGCTTAGATTCTATTGTATTAAGTGATGCTCTGGAGAGAGTATCTTCCACGATGTTTTCGTCTCCTTTTTGTTATGGAAATGAGCGATGTAATCCAACTGACGAATATCTCGAGGGCTATATCACTTTGAGTGTAGAGTGTAAATTAGGGGCTTGTGATCCGTGAAGATGGTAAATTCCCATGCCCTCTAACTAATATCGAAAATGTTTCACTGAAAGGAAAAGTATATTGCAAGCAGTTCACGAGAAAATGTGCTATACTTGCGTTGCGCTGTATTTAATTTAATCGAAAAGAAAGCTAACGGTTGTTTATCTTTGTATTGTTGGTGTAAATACTACTCCAATTATGTCTGCAGATGCATCTGTTGTAAGAGTGAGTTTGGCATCTTCGCTCTATGTAACGTGTGAAAGTTTATTCTCTAAGTTTATTGAATACTATCAGTTGTTCATCGTTAAATGTGATTTTACTATTCTTTTTTCGTTGATTACGTAGGAGTTTGTAAATGGTAAAACTAAAAGTGTTTGCGAGCAGTTAGGGATAAACTGGCGATACCTATATCGTCGGAGCTGCCGAAGTGAACTGGGTTGTGGAAAGTTCTGGATAGTTTCTATTTTGTTACCGACTGCTGTAATTCCAGTACCGTCTATCACATGACCCAGGAATGTTATTTTAGTCACTGCATAATCGCATTTCGCAAGATTAAATTTTAATCCATAGTGTATTAATCTCTTAAAAACTTGTTCCACATAAGCTTTGTGTTTCTTGGTACTCCTACTTGCGATGAGAATGTCATCGATATAGCGAATGTAAAACTGAGACCGCGTAGAACTTCATCGATTAGCCTTTGGAAAGATTGCGCAGCGTTCCTTAAACCAAAAGGCATACGCGTGAATTCGTAGAGTCCAAACGGGGTAGTCACGGCTGTTTTATGGATATCCACCTCGTCGACGGGATTCTGATGAAAGGCCTTACGAAGGTCCAGTTCTGTAAAAATTGTCGCTCCTTGCAAAGTGATTGCGAAATCTTTGATGTGTAGAATAGGATATTTGTCAGGGACCGTTTGTGCGTTGAGTAAACGAAAGTCGCCACAAGGACGCCACTTTCTTGGCTTGGTTTTAGGGACCATATGTAAGGAGGGGGTTGCATACGGATTGGAAAAATAATTCTTAATTCCAGCATATGCTGAAATTCCGCCTTGGCAATGTTATATTTCTCAAGATACAATCGTCTCGGGCTAGCGTAAACTGGAGATCCATTACTTCTGATATTGTGTTTCGCATTATGTAGAATGGGTTCCTTGTAATTGAAGGGTATTAATAGGTCATGATATTGTTGCAATAAGTGCTGGAGTCCATTTGCTTCGGGCACAGCAGTTGATATACCAGCAGTAGTTAATGAAGATCTTATACCTTTAATCGAAATTTCTTCTAGTGCACGTTTTGACATGTCAACTCAGACCAAAATTTACAAGAAAATCTGTACCCAATATAGGCGTCTTAACTTGCGCTATCGTAAATTTCCAAGTAAACTTCTGTCGGAGACCAAGCTTAACGAAAGAGTCTCTTCACAATACGTGTCAATTATGCGACCCGTTTGCCGCTTGAAGTTGGTTTTACTGACATTTTTCTTTTAGGCAAGACGACACTTATCTGCGCGCCTGTGTCTACTATGAATAAAAATGCGGTAATAGTGTCCCTTACATAGAATAGGCGATTTTCTTGACTTTCTCCAAATGCGAACTCCGTTTTTACTTGCTGCCGGGAAAATCGTTTCCCGAATGTTGAGTTTTCCTGCTTGGTACAAAATTTGCATGGCTTTTCACATTTGTGGGCCTGGTTTCCAAATTTTTCATGGTACCGATAAATAGGATCTTTGTATATTCTTCGTCGTCTCGACGGTGACCTATGTCTGTGACAACGGCCTGAATTAACGGGTTGGTCATGAATATTTCGTAATGACTCATTTCTAAAAACATAATACCGACATTCTAAATACTAATAATTACAATTTCCTAAAAAGACTGTAACATAGATACACAAGACATAAAAAAGGACATACAAAAAACTACAAATATCACGATCACACCAACACAATAACATTTTCAAACATATTCTGTACATATTATCTTATTTGTATATAAATGCATTTATGGATTTTGAATTGCATGTATGTTTTGTCTTGTTTACATTGAAATTGTTTATTTGTTTGTGGATGCAGAAAACGTCACGCAACCTAACATAAAAATTCCTTCTGATTTAACTCAATGCTACAGCAAATTCCTTAGTTTATTCTGCACATCCCCAACATGATATTATTGAAAAGATCGCGAATTTTTCTTTCTTCAGAATGTCCTGTTCGATCGCCTCTTTAAGTGTGTCATACGGTTTCGTTTATCGAAGGCATTTCGTTTAAAAGATCTGAGACTTCCGTCGCAATTTCTGGTGGTAATTTCTCGACAACGTAGGCATAACGTTACGATTGAGAAATAATGCGTTTCGCATTAAATATTGTACTCTATTGTGCGAACCAAACTTGCACGTTGCTATTAAATGCCGGTAAATTTAACGTGATAGTAGCTTCTGTGAAGGTATTTTGTTCCGTCATTATTGATGTGTGATTTTCTTCGAAGCGTTAGTCGCACGTGGTCTTCCAGGGATTAAGTTTTGGCGCTTAAATGGGATCTGAATGACGGTTGTGTTGAATCTTGAATGGCGGCAATTTTCAATCAACGTATTTTTCGCCTTGAATAGAGTAGTCACCATTTTTTCTGTAGGAATGTCAAGGTTTTCAATTTTATTTGAAGGTATTTTGCAACTTTTACGTTCTCTATTTTGCTTCAGTCCTTGTTTTTCTTATGATCCCTACATTTTAAAATTATCTCCTTTTAATTTCATTTCATTCTACATTTTTATGATCTCAAAATTTCAACTTTTGCCTTCTCCATTTTGTTTCATTTTTGTCATGACCTCAACCAACTGATTTTTGCCCTCTCTCATTTTTTTTTTACTTTAATTCACATTTAAAAAAAAAATTATCTCTACATTTTAAAGTGCGCTCTTGAGAATGCTAATGTTGTGTCTAAAGAAATACATAAATAAAAAAAATTGATTTTACTGTCACGATGTCGTGGGTATAAAAATAAATTTAAAAAAAGTTATAGTGTTAAAAATTATTATAATAAAATAATTATAACAACTATTATTATCATTAATTCACTCATTATTAAACCAATGAGAATCGACCCCACTATTCTCCTCTACACAGACAAACATATGACATTCTTACTATTGGACAAATACTTCACACGAACAGGTCATTAATACATGCATCAACAAAAATTTCATCAAATTATCCTTTTCAAACCAAAATAGTAACATTTATCTTTTAGCACTCAACAAAATTCAAAGTAAGAAAGCCTCAGACACTTATTGTATTTTCTAACTACATTATCTGGACACTTATCACACACATCTATAAAAAACATACGAGAAAGACTGTACGTATTCTTTATCTTATCATTCTGATCATATTTGATCTACATTTGACTTTGAACTCACAATTTTAACTCAGTATTACTGTCTCTTATGTCTCCAACACCACATAACAAAAATACTTTTGTTGTTTCCACATCCTGCTGTTATTTTTATGAGTATTTTTGTATATAAATTGTTAAGCAATTTATGCTGATTTATTGAGGGTTAATGACTCTTAATCTAGACTATGCTTTCATTTCACATTAAAATTGGATTCTTTTCTTGTATGATCTTCATGAAAAACGTTTTAAAAATCAATATGATAATCAAAGTTTATATTTTTAGAAGATGCATCATCATAATCCCCATCTTTTTTGGTGATTGACTTTAGTCTCCTAAGAAGAGTTTAGTTTTAGTTTTCTAAGATTGACTTTAGTCTCCTAAGAATCTAATCACTTTTACAAGAGTTTGCTTCTTTTACGGTTTACTTGACTGGAAATGTAGGAGATAGCATTTCATTTCCTGAAAAATGTTTTTTGCTTTACACCTGATAGTTTTCAAACCATATTATAAATTGTTTTGGTGTCTATTGCACGTAATAATATTATTAACATGTTAAACAACTTTTTATTTATTCATAGCTTATTAGACTTAGAAAAAAATACAAACACAAACAAGATAGGAGAGAATGAATATGTATGTGTGAGCGTGGTGAGTCTCTGTGTGTGTATATGTGTACACGTATAAACAGTTCATTATCTCATATGTTAAGAATATAGTTTTATGGTATGCTATGTTTAAAGTGCTCAATATTAGGAATAGAGCGTATGTAAATGTGGACAGTATGTATAAAAGTGGATATTAAAGCCAACGCCCGGTGATCAGTGATGGCAGTCTGTTTCGTGCATGAATGCTACTGTCAGGCGATTTATATATATATATATATATATATATATATATATATATATATATATATATATATATATATACAGTATATGTATTTGTAAAATGTATTTTGATGAATAGGCTAAAAATATCCATTTACTCTCAATTTATTTTCTGTGCAGAATACAGGCGACATTTGAACTCAAATGGAGAAAATTTGCCAAAAAAATCTAATCTAATGTCAAGCCCAATCAAGACTAAAACAAACAATTATACAGTAAAAGGGAAGAAACTTTTTGGTTTTCTCTTTAGAGTTAATTCTCGTGAATACATTAAATCATTAAAATAATTTGTTAATCTCTTAATTTAGCTGTTCCTACAATTAATCGCATAACTATAAACAACTAATTAATTTGAAAAATGAATAATTTAATGATTGATAGACTGAATTGCAGTTAAAATTCTACAATAAAATCTACTGTTAATTAAATATTCCCTTTCAAAGAATGCGATCATAATTTCAGTTATAATAAAAATCAATATTTTTACAATAAAATTGGTATTATCAAACTGATATTATTAAATTTCTTAACATATATTTATATGATAAATCCAAAATTTAAATCTCAGCTTATAACATCCGTTTTTATTGGAATTATTTGCAATAATTTATTTGTGATATTTTACTATACAACTTGAATATTTTTCAAAATATAAAACACAGATATTCAATAAATTAAGAAAAGTTCAAGAGACTTATTTTTTCTTAGTTATATTATTATGTTGGTGTCACACATTGACGTAGTAATTTGAAATTCTGTTCTTGAGGTATGGTGTCAATAACACTCCTCAATATTCAATAACTTTTCAGAGAATCTTCACAGAGTAAATGATGGCAGATTTCTGGATGTCTACAATCTTGATGTCAATTCTAATTTTTCCTAAAAGCTTTTTCAGTTTTTTAGGTGGTGTTCCAGGCACAGTCATTCTAACAAGAATTATTCTTAATTTATGTTCCAGAGCTTCTTCAGCACCTTCAATGGAAATGTAGCAATTTGTCTCTTGAAAAATATTTTTTGCTTTACCCCTGATGGCTTTCAAACTATATTATAAATTGTTTTAATTGATGTCTATCACATGTAACATTCTGTTAATATGTTAAGCAACTTTTTATCTCTTCACAGGTTATTTAACTTAAAAAAAATGCAAACACAAACAAGATAGGAGAGAAAGAATGCATGAATGTGTGTGTGTGTGTGTGTGTGTGTGATTCTGTATGTGTGTGGGGTGTATGTGCGTAAGTGAGTGAGCATGAGTCTGTGTGTGAGAGAGAGTGAGCATGAATCTGTTTGTGTGTGAGAGAGAGTGAACATGAGTTTGTGTGTGTGTGAGAGAGAGAGTGAGCATGAATGTAGATAGCAAGAATTTCATACCCCAGCAGAAACTAGAAAAAATTACTATATCACTGAAGAATAAAATCATTATAGAAGCAAATATTTACTTTTCATTATGACAATTAATTCAATAAGATCTTTTTTGATTGAAGTAGATCAATTTGACTGAGAATGAAACAAAAGAACTCTGGTAAATTCTGAAAGAAGATTGGTAAACTATAAGAGGTTATGGTCATGTATAAATTACACTTACCATTTTTTCTATTGTCTAATGTTTGTTGTTGACATATGGAACTGATGGTTGTGCATATAAACAGTTTATAATATTTTATATCTCATATATATATTAGGTACCTCCAAAAAGTTTCTAAAAAAGAGCATACCATGATGAAAAATGCCACAAACTTGATAAGAACAAAGTTTTATTGTCAAAATGTTTGTTATTATAGGAAAAATATTTTTTGCGTTATTTTATTAAATTTATTAATGCTTTCTAACACACTCTAAATTTTGTTAAAAATCTTGTTTTTCTTGCATCAGCTGGTGAGCTGAAGATTACTATTAGGAAATTTAGCATCTTTTTTGCAGTAAAAATTATGTTGTCTTGGAAATTCTTGCAAAAATTAAATAATTGCCAGATTTTGATGAAATTATCAGAACTTATTCACAAATGAATGAAATTATTTTTGAAATAATTTTTATTTAGAAAATCTTGGGAAAAATATTTCTTTTTTTACATCTACTACCTACCTTACTTAATTTTATAAATTTTGAGAAATTAAAATTTCAGCTTCTTCATATTTATATTATTTAAAATCAGGACTCCTTGGAGAATTTAAATAATCAATTTGTTTTTGTCAAAAAGAAACACCATTTACCAAAAATCTGCTCTGAATCATAAAATAAAAATGCAATAAAACTATGACATTATTTAATTAGAAAAGCATTTAATTGCTTTTATAAATAAGATATATTAAGGACACTATTGTCTTAAGAAAATTTTTTTTGATGAATAATCAATTTTTACAAGAATTGTGTTCATTCATTTTTAAATTTTAATTAGAAAAATTTATTAAGTTTTAAATCCTTTAAAATTCTGTATTGATTTCAGCCTTTTAGATGATATTATTATTAAGTGAAAACTATTTACTAATCATAGATAGAAAAGCTTTATACAAATCATCAAACACCAATATTTCAAAAATAATTTTGAAATTTTAGTGTAATTTTACTGTATGAAATTTTAGTGTATAAAAGTGCCGATTTTTGTATGTATTGGTCCATACATGACATTACCAGAAATAAGAGCAATAACAATAGTAAATTTAAAGCCAAAATTTCTTAAATTCATTAGATTACAGAGAATATTTTCATAAATTTTTAAGATTACCGAGTACTTAAAAATAATATAAAAATGATGCTCATGTTATTTTCTTCAATTATGTTTTACAGATAAAGTCTCCATAGAACTTCATTAGGTCTGTCATCATCCTGTCAAACATCAACACAGCTTCTGTTGGGTTAAAAACACAGCTACTGTCTGGTTAAGCAATGCATTTCTGTGATATTTTAAACTTAAAGTAAATAATATTTGTTTGAAATCAGATTAATTATACTTTAAATCAGCTAATATTCCACAAATAAAGTTTCAGAAAGTTTTATTATTGGAAAATTTTTTAATACCGAGAATTACTTTGTGATGAAATATGAATAAAAGAGAACTAATTAGCCATTAGTTGTTGAAATACAGCAAAATCTTATTGGAAATATTAAATTTAATCTATTAGCTTGAAATTAAAGAAAGATGTTTCATTTTTAAAAATTCCTTTTAAATATTAGGTATTTTATTTTTCAGGGATGTCCCTAATATATATATATATATATATGAATATAGTTTTAACGTCTGCTATATTTATGGTTTAAAATGTTCAATATCAAGGATAGTAAATATGTAAATATAAATGTGGACATTGAGGTAAATACCCAGCAGTGACAGTCTGTTACATGCATGAATATAATTGTGAGGACATTTATATATATATATATATATATATATATATATATATATATACTTTTCTCTCGTTGGAACCACTACAACATATTTCTTTTATATATATATATATATATATATTAGGCATTTCGGCATGTTGTAATGGTTAGCAAGCTTGTCTCGCTAAATCAATTACAACTGAAAGGTGAGTTCGATCTTCACTAGGTGCCCCATACATTCGGCCTTGTGCTACATCTAAGCTACGCTTAGAAAATAACTATTTGTAAAATGTATTTTGGTGAATAGGCTAAAGCCTATTCATCAAAATAATTACATTGCTAAAATAAATATTTAAAATGTATTCAGATTTCTGAACTACACATATAAATGTAACAACAGATGCTTTTAAAATATTATCCATTGGTTGGGGAATCTTTGAAAATAAGATTTTCTGAAAAGATTATAATCTGCTTTGTTATACTTGCTCAACCATTGTTGCCATTTATGCACAGACATAACAAATATTCTACATTATTCCATTAATGCTTTCATGAATTTAGTACAGCATATAATGGTTATCATGAAACTTAAAACTGTTGTCTCTTGTGGAATTAAATATTACTTTTTGGTCAAAATTAGCATGAAGTATTTAGCTTAGAAAAAATAAAAATAAAATGACAAAGTTATAGAGGTTTGGCAACATTTTTATTCTAGGATTATCAAAATTAAATCTACCTTTAGTCTTCATTGAAGAATAAAGATCACACTAATAAATATTTGATTAAAAGTATCCATTTGCTTTGAATTTATTTTCTGTGCAGAATATAGGCGATTTATTAACTCAACTGAAGAAACTTTACAGAAATTTTTCATGTCAAGCCCAGTCAAACAATTAAAAAAAAACATCTATCACAGTTATCAACTCCACGTAGACAGTACAAGGGAAGAAACTTTTTGGTTTATCTTTAGAGTTATCTCCCGTGATCAGTTGATAAAATATATATTTTTATTAGAATTATTTGTAATAATGTTACAGAATAGCATAGCAGAGACATTGTCTAAGTATTAATTTATTTGTTGATATTTCTACCATTTAGTTTTCTTTCAATAATCTTCCCTACTTATTATTATTAAAACATATAATATAATTGTTTTTAATTATTTTTTCATTTCAGTTATACAAAATTTACCTTGGGACTTGGGAAAGATATAAACTCAAACAAGAAACAAGTTAATATAGTTATTGAAACACAATGTAAGAAATTGCAAGTTGGAACAGGATAATGGAAAAAGTAATTGTCAGTTCAAGATAAGAACTAAAAAAAATGGAAAGATGCTTTTATGAATATTGTCATGCTGATAAAAAAAAATAAATAAAAATTAATTATAGTATCAAAAAAAAAAATTATAATAAAATAATTATAACAATTCTAATTATTATAATTATTTTCTATTTCAAAAATATGGTTCCATCACTACACTGGAATTACCATGTTTCAAAATAGAAACTAAAATTTTAAATTTAATTATAAAATTAGATTTAAAATCCATAGCTCTGTTCCATTCTCAAGCAATTTTTGGAATTCCAGTGTAGCAATGGAATCATATTTTTAGAACAGAAAATAATTATATTATGCTCTACTGTTTTGTATTGGGCACAGTTTTTTTTTTAAATAAAAATAATTACTAAGAACACAGGATTGTAAATCTTACTGTTCTTTCTTATTATTTTAATATATATAACAATTATAATTATCATTAATTCACTAATTCTAAACCAATGAGAATCAACCCCACTTTTCTGCCCTACACACATGAGCATGTGACATTTTCACTATTGGACATGCATTTTACATGGACAGGTTGTCAACATGTGCATCAATGAAAATTTTGTCTTTTCCTTTTTCAGGCTATAATACTAAGTTTTATCTTTTAGCACTCAACAAAAATTTGAGGTAAGAAAACTCAAGACACTAAATAATACTTGATTTTTTGTTTCCACATCTTGCTGTTTCTAATTTTTATGAGTATTTTTGTATATATAAATGTAAGGAAGTGGGTATAATTATTTATTCAGAGTTATAACTCCCCTACAATATCATGAAAAATATTTGCGAAAAAATGAAAATCAGAATAGGAAATATTTGAACAAACTGTGTTGTGCATATAAATAACAAGAAAAGATGCAGAATATTATAAAAATTGCCTAAAGACATGAAAACATCCAAATTAACACCTTTAAAAAGAAAAAAAATTAAAGTGAATAATAATTTATTTTGCAACAGTAATTTTTAGTGATGAATGTTAAGCTGCATTTGATGGGTCTAATGTTTGGACTAGAGGCTAAGAAATAATCAACCAACATGACTTAGAAAGTTGTGTAATGTTTTGAGCTATAGTCATAGTCATATGAATGTGTTTTTTTCATTGCTCCAAGAAAGAAGATTATTATACAACTTTTTTGAAGATTAGTATCTCCAAGAAAATTTTATAGTAATCTGAAACTGAAATGTAAAAGAACCAAAAAAGCTGAAAAGTGAATGGCTTCATGATATAATGAAATTGAAGGATAATATTTTAAGAGAAAGATATCAAGTAGAGATAATAAACCAATTTTCACTTCTTGATGAGACTGAAGATATTGAGGAATGATAAAATTTCAAAGATTCTGTACATGCCACTGCACAGAGGGTCATTTGTCACTGAAGGGGTACTTGGAAAGAACAATGGATATCTACTGAAATTTAGAATCTTATTGATTCTATACCTTTTCAACTTCAAAATGATAATAATCAACTTCAAAATGGACTTATTTTCAAGTAAAAACATTAATCAACTCCCAAATGGATTAATCAACTTCAAAATGGATTAATCAACTTCAAATTGAGAAAATGTCAAAAACCTAAAAACAGTCAACTTCAAAATAAGAATAAACAACTTCAAATTGAAATAAACAACTTCAAATTGAGATATTTTTTTTGGTAAATTGAAAATTATTTTTTCAATTAATTTACCCCATGAGTAAGGAAATTGACTGTTCATCTTCATTATATAGATGAAGAAAAAACCAAAATACAAACAATTTAGAGGCCAAGAAAGTATTGGGTGAGCCTACAGTAAAAGTAGGAGGAGAAAGTCCCATATAGGCAAAAATGATGGTTGATGATGATGATGATGCTGGAGAAACCTCTACAAAAGAAACTGAAGAAGAATTAGCAACAGCTCGAAAGAGGATTTACCTCAAGAAAACTGTGGCTGGTGAAAAAAAGGCCCAGATTTTAGTTGCACATGCCACAGCAGGAAATTGGAAAGACCTGGCAAGAACAATTAGTGTGCCTCTGCCAACAGTGTACCGTTGGTTAGACCAGGGTGCTGATAAGAGTGACTCTAAGGGAGGAGCAAGAAAATATAAAATTATGCAAGAGCATAAGAATTTTATGGCCAAATTAATTGAAAACTCTCCTAGGGTCACTCTTCAAGACATTGTAAATAAGTTGGTTGAAAAGTATGAGGTTAGTGTGATGAAAGAATGCATAAGAAAGCACTTGGACTTCATGGACTTTACTTTAAAATCAGTTCATTATGAACCAGAAGCTGCCAATAATAATGTCAATAAGGCGAAACGTAAGGATTACGCAGTAGCTTTATTAGAATTTCAGTCCCAAAGTGTGCCAATTCTTTATATGGATGAAACCAATTTTAATCTCCATATTTCAAGAAGAGAAGGTCGCTCTCAAAAAAGGCATGAGGTGCACTACAGTTGTGGCCGGATCCAGGGGAAATAACATCCATGTTATTGGATGTATTAGTAATAATGGATTAATTTTATCATAAAATTAAAAGAGGTTCTTTCAAAAAACAGGATGTGAAAGAATGGACAAGGGAATGCCTTAGAAAGGCAAATGAAATTTATGAAAGGGGAGTTGTTATTGATAACGCTCCGTGCCATACTTCAATTGAAGAAGTTGTGGAGGAGGATGAATTTAGGCAACACCAAATTTTCAGACTTGCCCCCTATAGTCCGATGTTAAATCCCATTGAAAAGGTTTGGTCTGTCATTAAAGCTGATGTAAAAAGAAGTATGGCAGACTCAATTGTTGGGATTTTAAGAGGTGATGGCCAGGGAACTTTAACTACTAAAGAATTCCGCCTCAGCAAGTTAGAAGCGATGATCTCCGAGGCAATTAATAATATTTCCCCTGAGACTTGCACTAACTTGGTATCTGGAATACAGAGATTACTTCCCTCTGTAATTAACTTAGATGATGTAATCTTTTAAATAAATTTCTTAAGAACGTTTATATTTTTTTATATCCCTTTTAAGTAAAAATAAAAGAATAAATATTAAATTTATTAGTATTATATCAATTCTCAAATTGAAGTTGATTAATCCAATTTGAAGTTGATTATTTCTCATTTTGAAGTTGTTTTACAATTTGAAGTTGATTAATCCATTTTGAAGTTGATTGATCCATTTTGAAGTTGATTAATCCATTTTGGAGTTGATTAATTTTATTACCTGAAAATAATCATTTTGAAGTTGAAAAGGTATAGAAAGAAAAATCAAATCACAAAGAGATCAAGTTTTGTTAGTTGATGAAGTGGTTGAATTTGGGTTTTATTAAAATTCTAAAAATAGATTTTTAAGCCTATAAAAATTGCCAACAGTCTTAGCAAATGTTAACTTTTAACTCACCCATTTTTTGTAGGTACAATTGTTAAATATTATTTTTAATTTTAATTTTTAATTTCACATCAAGCAAGGTGATAATGCCACTAAGATGAAAAGGGTTACTGGGAATGAAAGAGAATGAGAAGACTTTAGTGAGGAGAAAGGACAAAAAAGAACAGGATGAAGATGGAAGATGTTGACTGGCATTGAATTTAAATTTTGGGATATTGTAGGTGGCAGGCAAGCGAGAAACTGGAAGAGAGTTCCACAGGAACAAATGCAAGAAAAGAAAATATCAGAATAGAACTACTGTGCCATCTAGTTATTTCAACAGTAAAAAAAAATTAGATACAGTTACTAATCTCATAGTACACTTAAATTCATGCAATCGAGAAACCAAGGAGAAACAGTTGCCTTGAAAATGTTTGTAGAAAAGACAGAGGGAAGCCATGTGACAGCAGTGAGAAAATGACTGATGTTGGGATGCTAGGTCAAGATCAATTACATTACAGGCTTTTCTTTGGATTTTGTCAATAATCTCAAGAGATATAGTAGGAGCACCAGATCTGATATAGCAGCAATATTCAATACATGGAAGAATGGTAGATTTATAAATGTAGAAGATGGATTCTGAAGAGAAAAATTGTCTCCCACAATTCAGTGACACAACATTCATAGCAGTAGACCTAGCAATAAATCACTCCAGTTCAGGTGAAAAATGTGAACACAAGACAATGCAAAAAGTTGCTCTCTTAGAGGATAGCATCAGTCAGAAGGTAGAAAAGATTCTAATTACTCAACAAAGCTTAAAAATAATTTTTGTTGAGAGTTGCTTGGATAATTAAATAAAATATTATTTCTTTCAGATTTGACAGGTGAAAAATCTACACTGAATATTTATTTTTAAAAATTCACTTGTAATATGTTGGTGTGATTTTGCAATTCATCCTGTTGCTGGTTGTAACAATAGTTTTTTTATTAAATAAAGAAATTTTTGAAGAAGTGAAAAATGTTAATTTTTATGCTGTTTTTGAGTGTGAACATTTTTTAAATAGAATTTTATTTTATTTTTCATTTTAACTGTTAGATTAAAGGAACTAATTCTGTGATTGCAATCAATTAACATTATCAAGTCAGTAAGTCTGACTGTTGTTTTTTCTGAAAAGAAAGTAAAAATAAATGCTAAACACTTCAAAAATTTTTTAAAAATATCAAGGAATTTTCCAATCTAAATAAAATGTTCAGTACTTATTCATTAATGAACTGTATATGGAATTAGGTTGTTTTATAACAATATTTGTGGAAATATTTTGGTGGTTTCAACATACTTTTTGATTTTTTGTGTATACTTTTAAATATTAGGCTATTCACAAAGTGTTTTTACTGTTATATATATAAAGAAAAAACCCTGAAGATGTTATTTCAGTGAAAAAAAAAAAAATGAAATCCCATGAGAACATACTGAAAATTAGTTTTGAACCTCACCAAAAATAATTCAATAAAGCTAAAAAGTAATTTTATTAGTTGATGCTTGCTTAATTAATAAAACATATAATAAAAAATCTACACTGAATATTTACTTTAAAGAAATTCACTTGTCATTTTTCAGTGCAATTCATTCTGTTGTTATTTGAGTTTGTTTTTATCATCCTTCCTTTAGTTTAATAAATTTTTAAATCAGAATAATTGAAAAAGAAAGATTGGGTGTAATTAAATTTTTGATGACACCAGACAGGTAAGAAAATAATGAAAAATAAAATCAATAAATTAGTCTCAAAAGTATAATTTAACTAATTTTTGATTAATTTTCATAAAAACTAAACTTAAACTATAAGGTTAAAGATAAATTATTTTTTAGGTATAAACAATACAAATTTCTAGATAATAAATAGTCCTTTTAATCTTTTGTACTTTTAAAAATTTTACACAGGCTGACATGGAAAAAAATTACACTCAGACTGGGGGTGGCATGAGAAGACTATTGTTGTTGGCTTATGATGACAGCTCATATGCTACTATGCATAATTAAACAGTGTTTTTGCTAATATTTCAAGCAAGAAGTAAGTATTACATTTATAAACTTCATTTAATCCTTAAATTTATTAATTTACTTTTAAACATATCACCAGAACAAATTTATTATTTTTATAGTGCTTAACCTGGTGGTTGATTCTGGATCAGGCTGGTCAGCAATGACCAGTTGTTCTGACTCTTTCAGCACACCACTTATACCAGAAGATCTACTGGTTCTCATGGTTGTATGACAATCCTGTACTGGTTGATACTGTTGCGGGTCAATGGATGTTCATTGCTGTCCACTTCAGTCCACACTTTGCTCCACCCACATTATGTTTTTTGATCATAGAACTGGTAGGGATCTATTAATTGCCAGCATTGTAGTGTTGATTCAAACCATGGTGAGCCTGTGCTATTATGGAAAAAATAGAAATGACTTTGCAGACAAAATAAAAACAAAAATGTCTTTGGATCAATTTTTGAATGGTTTATGTAGTTCAAAAATTAAAGCTTCCCACTAAAACCATTTTAGTGAGACTGCCTATTGGTTTTAATTCTTGGAACAGGGCTCAAAATTGGGAATTTTCTTGGTAGCAGGTTACCTGTGTTTCAGCAACTCTGCTGTTTTGCCTAGTTTGTGTCTCTTGGTGTCTCTGGCTCCAACTGCAACTGTCTGGGTTACTCAATCACTCCCCACTTATATTGACTTTGACACAACATTGGAGTGGGTGCTTGGGAATTTAGGGTTTCCCCAAATTTCTGCATGATTTGAACAAAGCTTTTTTGTTGTCTGTTGTTGTAATATAAATTATTTATCCAAAGATCCCTTCTTCCTATAGGCAGTAGTTGCAGGTATTGTCTGCCCATATAAATAATTCCTTCTCTTTTCTATGTTTCATACCTTTACTTCAAAATTGCCAGAGCTAATTCCTCCGCTACTCTTGGTATCTCATCTAAGTCCGTCCACCACCTCGACTGTTTCTTTGACAACTCCAACTCTCAAACTGTGTGGGTGAAAAGATGGTCTTAACCTTTAGTCATTAATTGTAATTATCTTTTTAATTTTCAGCAACTGGTCTTTGAAGAATGAAAAAAGTAAAGTTTGATGCCGGAAATTTTATTTATTTTCTTTTTACAAAAGTTCAGTTATTTTTGTATGGAAGATCAAATAGAAATTAAACAATTATGAATTATCTCCCTTTTATTTATGTTTATAATAATGTTAAGAACAAAATAAAGGCTTCATTTACATGCCATTGAATAATCAAAAGGGTTGCAAATGACTGAAAAGTCTATTTCCTTTACATTTTGTAATAAAATAATCTTGATTAATCAGTATGTGCTGAGAATTTCATTGAAATATGACTATTCCCTGATTATTAGTAACGTTTTTAAAACTAAGGGTAAATTAAAAAAAAAACCTGTAATGTTTTGAGGTGTCAAGAATTTTTTGACATTGATAATATTAGCCATTTTCTTATGTGGAAAATTTCAGCATTCATTAATGGAGCAGTCAGAAATCTTTCTCTTAAAACAATTTTTCAGGAAAATAGGTTTCCTAAGTCTACTAACTGTTATCACCCTTTCCAGTATTGACGGGGGTTACCTTCTTAATCTTTTGTTTAAAGCAGTGTGGAATGTTAGCATTTTGATTATGTCATTATTTTCTCTTTGGGTTATATGTGTTATCCATTTTAGTTGTTGCTGCTGTTGGAGTTTCCTCAAGTGATATGGATTCTATTATTGGGTACAATTTTTGCTTGTGATTCAGTACGCCAGTCCATAAGATTAGAAGAAGGATGGCGTTCACTAAGACCTACAGAAAGCCATTGATCTTAGAAAGCAATTGTATACAACTGACAGTTTAGTTATTTCTGAATGAGTCTGGTGCCAGGCATGACATCCATATAAAAGTCTTGAAAGGCTCAAAGGTATAAAATAAATAATATATATTTTATTTATTTGATTTAGATTGGAGTGAGCCCTTTGTAATTTGGGATAACAAAAGTTTGTTTATAAGTTAGATCTTAGTAGTAGTCAGGAAATTTACTGCATACTGGCTGATATTCATCATGGAATAATTGAGAACCACCTTATTTTTGAAGATAACATGCATCATAATACGATTAAACTATACGTTCATTTGAGGTTTATTCAATTGTTAAGTGATTTATAATTTTCTAGTAAAACTTTCTGTTTTTAAAGTTTTTTCTACTGAGAAATTACGTTGAATTAAATTAATTCCCTGAAAAAAGTTCTTTCGTGAAGGATAAAAAATGATGAAAGAAAGAAATAAACAAGTAATTTAAAATAATAACAAATAATTACATTTAAAAAAAAAATAAATACTGAAAATGGAAATGCAAGGGAAGTAATTTATTTTTGAGTTGCTCCCCCTTTTTCCTTTCATATATATATATATATATTTTTTTTTTTTTTTTTACATGCACACTTCAGGATTTAATTACGTTTTTTGCTTTTCTTTAACGAAAAATTGTGGAATTGTCTAGGAAAAAAAAAGTCCTCTATTAATTTTTATCTAATGTGTAGTTATTTTTAATATTTTTTTATATATGTGTGAAAAAATTGGAAAAATATAAAATCTAAGCAGTGGGGCTTAATCTTCCGTGATCGCAAGGGGGTAATTAGTGAATCTCAAATTCGAATATGATTGTAATTTTATCTTTTTTTTAAATTGATGTTTACATTGTACAAGGCCCGTGAGCCACTCGAGGTAGAGGGTTACATATTAAGAGCCACAGATTATGGTTGTAGTGATCAGGAAAACCCCCACAGCGGTTCGTGGGAAGAAGCTGTTCGAGTTGAACTTACATCTCACAAATGGAATACGAAGGGAATGAGGAGGTGGGTCGGCTACAATATAAGAGGCATGACAGGTCTTCTTAGCCGTGAAGGTTAGAACTGGTGGAACTAAGGAATATAGTTCATTTGTTGAACACTTTCCATGAGGTATCGATAGGCTTGCGACGTTTCGTCTGTGAGAAAGGGGGTTGCAGAGATGAAAATAATTTGTCACCCACAAGAACGCGGGGACGCTTTTGGACTGTATCGAGACTGGAAAGTGGTGACTGGGAAGCTCTTGCCCATATATGGCAGCAGTACTCCATTTTAGATTTGATCTGACTCTTGTAAAATACCAGAAGCCAGGTACATACTGGCGCGGTACTGGGAATTTTCCCAGCAACTTTAGTTATGGATCGTATGTACGAATTCCACTTTTGGTCTTGGTTGAGTTTAAGGCCCAGTAGGCGCTCAAGGCAACGGTGCATCCCTGAAGGAAAATCCATTTATCGAGATTGGTGATAGTTCAGGGTCCGATAAACAATGATGAAATGATTGAAATGTAACTAGTTTGATTTTTGAGGCGTTGAATGTAACCAGCCACTGAGATGTTCTAAATAAGAGGAGAGATCAGCAGTAAAGATATTCACAAAATAATCGGAGTATACTCTTAGGCAGATCTTTTATGTAACGAAAAAAAAGAGAGTTGGTCCGAGAAACGACCCCTGGGAGACGCCTGCGCTGATTGTTAGAACGCCGGAGGACTAGCCCTTCAGGGTAGTTAGGACTTTATAAATGTAAAGACTCTTCCAGTCATTACATAGCTAGAGAGTTTGTGCAGCAATCCTCTATGTCGCACCTTGTCAAAGGCCTTTGAAATATCTAATGCTATAGTCCTTGAGATATATTTGTTGTCTAGTGCGTAATGATAGTTGGGAAATCAGCGGTGGATCGGGACGACCGAAACCTGTACTGCTTGACGCTCAATAGATTGTTTCTATTTAGATGATCAACAGCCTTCTTGTGGATTATAGCCCGAAATATTGCTAATGACACTAAGGAGACTGATGTGTCTATACTGCAAAGGGAATGATCGCTCATCCGCGTTCTTGAAAACTGGTCATACGCTTGAAGTTGACACCTTTCACAGACTTGGGAAGGATATCTCCTTCAAGCAACGGTTAAATAATTTTGTTAAAATCAGTGATAATTTCGGGTTTATATTCTTAAGGGCAACCATTGGGATTTTGTCTGGGCCAGTGGCTTTCTTAGGAGCAAGACGTTTGATAAGTCTTGAGATTTCCCGGGCTGTTATTTTTTGTAATATTTCCAAGTCATTGGGGAGCTTTTAGTTACAAAAGTTCACGTGTAAAAGTCCTGGGGCATACGAGAGATGAAGAGAGTCCGGGAGGAAGTACATATATGTATATAGACGTATGTATTTATTCCTCCAAATATAGTACCGTCGCTTGACCACGTGTTGAAGGAAGGTACGCTTGTTTTGTAGCAAGGAACGGTTTTGCCGTGTAAAGTGGACAGCTCGTCATGTCCAATTCGTCTCTGGGTTTGTTACGATGACCACAGAATCATAGAATGGACAAAATTAATTTATTTAATTTTTTTATTTATTTATAAAAAAAAAGTAAATCTCGAAGTTTTTTTTATGTACATGAGATCGATAAAAAAAAATAGCATACCATGAATAAAAAAGGCCTTAAACTTGATGAAAATAATTTTTTATCGTCAAAATGTTAATGTTATTATCAAGAGGAAAAATCAAAGTATTTTTTTGAATATTTTTTGACATTTTTTAATAATTTCTAGCAAGTACAAAATTTTCTTTAAAAATCTTGAATTTTTTTTAATCAGAAAAATTGACAGAAAATCAATCATCGGACGTTTTTTTTAACTTTTGTTTACAAAAGTGAATGTCGCCGTTTAAAATTCATTAAAAAAAAAATCAATTATGATTTTTTAAAAAATAATTTTAAGAAAATTATAAATTATAAAGTTTATTTAATATATTTTGAAACAAAGATTACTTATTTTCTGCGTTGAAAAAATGTTCTTTCAAATGGGAGAAAGCCAGTCTGAACTGCGGTGTTGATTGACGAGTGACATGTGCGTTATTTCATCACGCACTGACATTTTACGTGAAGAAATTTATAGTACGGAAGGTCATAAGTGACAGTTTACATTTACGTTAACAACTTATTTACCTCATTATTTTTAAGTAGGCATAGCATGAAAAAACGGCCTTAAACTTGACGAAAGCAGAATTTTATCGCCAAAATGTTTATGTTACTATTAAGGGTAAAGAACAAAGTAATTTTTAATTATTTTAAAAAAAATTTCTGTCTTTATTAGAACGTTTTAAGTTTTGATTGAAAAATCTTGTTTCTCGTCATCACCGGAACTCTAGTAAATAACATGGCAATTTTTTTGTTTTATTTTTTTTCTTATGACACACATTAATTTTGAAAATCTTGTCAAATTTTAATGAAACTTTCAGAAACTATTCAGGAATGATGGAAAGTACTAAAGTATTTAAAGTACTTTTTTATATATATATTACCCCACCCCCTAAATTTAATGAAAACTCTAGAAATTCAATGTTGAAGTACGCAAGTTATCAAGGAAAACTATCAGCGCTCATTTTTTTTTTGTAATATACCTTTACTATGCTTCATGGAAAAGCATAAAAAAAAATTAAATAAGACATGAAGAGTGAGATCAAATTTCATAAGAAAGATACCTAATTAATTACCTTTCTTATGAAATATCAGTAGTGTACATTGTATGGTATTTGGATTTTCAATCATTTTATTAATTTTGTTGATATTTCATTTATGAAAAAAATGACATAACTGAGATAATATAAAATTGAGATAATATAAATTTCATAAGATAGTTACATAATACAAGTTGAAATGCTAGACATTTTATTTTTTCCTATATAATCACATACACTTTTTATTTTATTTTTCATAGCCAAGTAAGACCAGGGGTTTAGAAATTCAATGCAATCGTTATGAGACGTTCGTGATTTTTTTTTTAAGTAAAACTTCTCCACACGTGTTTCGCCAATCGTAAATGTAAAAATGTAAAGGCCGTTAACAGTGCCGTACAACATTTTTATACAAAATCAAGTCACGTGATGTTTTTATAGTATTATGTTTCTTCCGTGCCTCCGTACATTTGATTTATAATGTTTTTGTTGATATGGCAAGGAAAAGTAAGATTATTCTCATTGGTGGTTCGTTGATTGTAAAAAACTTGTGCTTTTTATAATCTGTACAGATACATGTACTTAAAAAAATCATTAAATACAAAATTCGGCATTTCCACTAATTTTACAATATTTAACAACTTTATGCAAAAATAATAAAATGATTTATGAAATAACAATTAATTCATTTAAAAATTCATTTTTCATCGAAAAAGGTTTTGCCTTCAGACAATATTATGCATATTGATAAAAACAAATAAAAGCAACTAAAAGCATTGAAAATTAAATATTATCTTTGTTTTATTGAGTTTTATGTTACAATTCAGAGCTGATTTTAGGTTTACGAGGGCGGATTTTTAAAAACACAAAACATGATTTACTTTCCTCAAAGCCTTGTGTTTTTAACTAATATAATGACTTACGTGCTTCGACATTGAATTTTTAGAGTTTTCATTGATTTATTTATGGGGGGTAATATATATATATACAAAAAATATATTTTTATAATGACTTTAAAAAAGAATAACATATTTATAATAATTTCCATCATTCCTGAATAGTTTTTGAAAGTTTCATTAAAATCTGACAATTATTTCTATTTTTGCAAGATTTTCAAAATTAATGTGTGTCGTAAGAAAAAAATGCACAAAAAATTCGCCATGTTATTTACTAGAGTTCCGGTGATGACGAGAAACAAGGTTTTTCAATCGAAAGTTAGAATGTTCTAATAAAGACAGAATTTTTTTAAAAAATAACTAAAAATTACTTTGTTCTTTCCTCTTAATAGTAACATAAACATTTTTAGACGATAAAATTTTGTTTTCGTCAAGTTTGGCGTCTTTTTCATCATGCTATGCTCTTTTTTTTAGCGATCTCGTGTAGATACCTACTTCAGTCTTTTTATTTTTTTTATTATTACTATAAATAACTTGCACAAGAATTTATTTTCTGATGTCAAAATTTTGTCACAAACAATACAGTTGATGTTTTTGTCCGATACACCAGTAAAGCTGAAAGCAAGTACATGGTAGGTGAAATAAATGGTCAGATTTGTTTTAAAAAAACGGAAATAAAGAGCAAATTTAACCCTAATGGTTAAATCGAATACCGTCATTTTTTTTTAATCCGAAATGGAAAAGTGGAAGCTATTTGAAAAGTCATTTTTAATAACATTTCTATAAGTAAACCCACAAGAAAAACAAAGATGTAAGCAAATGTCCTTAATTTCGAAAAATTAAATTAATAACTACGCTGTGAGTAAATTTGATTTGAAAAATGTTAAAACTTAATTTACTACACAAATATCAGGAATACATGAAATCTTAAGTTCTCTTTTCTTCATTTTTATAACTTTATTCTTGCTTCGTTTATTTTTATCCTCTCTATATTCTTTCATGACGTTTTTACTTTCTTTTTTCTTATTCTGCCTTTCTCCTCTTTTCTTTATTTTCTTTTTCATTTTTTGTTTCGTCTTAGCTTTATTTTTTCTTTTCCCATTTCCTTTTTTTTTTTTTTTTTTTAGGTTTTCTTTTCTTTTACCCTTCTGCTTCATCACATTCTGTATTGCTGAAACAAAAAACAGATTTATTGAAAAGTATAAGAGTCTCCGAAGCTCAAAACGTACTGGCCGAAGGTAAGACCTCATCAGGTAAGCTGAAAAGGAAATGAACAGAGAGAAAAACAGACTAAAAGATTGACAGAAATTCTTACCCACTGGCACATACGCAAGTGGGACCACTTCTATTAATACGATTACTATTAATGGTGTCCAAGCTTTAGGAATATCTACAAAACTAGATAAATGCAAACTAACACAAGATTTGAATTTGACCCCCATCAATATGCCATCTGTCTGTATGTCTGTACGTTATCTTGGTGAGCTCGCACGTGTATGTCGATCGTTAGATGATGTCTGAATGCCACTTTCATATGTAGGCAATTATAAAATCAGAAACAAAAACTTAAGAGAAAACCTCAACTAATCATCATTAAAAACGAACTACTCCTGGCTTTCAACAATATTGATTTCTGCATAAGTCTTATTCGATTTCTATTTGATTCCATCCGATGTAATTCTTTTACTCACGCCCAAAGTCGTAATACTTGGAAGCTATTCTACACATTGGTGATAGTTTAATTATATTAGTTCATTATTTGTGTTTACTTCCTCTCTTAATTTTTCAGTTTCATAATGGTTTTATTTTGTTTTGCATTATATACGTGTGCGTGTGTGTGTTGGGCACCGTACAGCTAGTCATGTCAGCCATTGGTATATTTGAATACCACACTAATTTAAATTTTTTCGTATATATATATATATATATATATATATATATATATATATATATATATGCCTCCCTCTCTCTATCTCTCGTTCTCTATATCTCTCTACCCCTCAATCAATTTTTAAAGATTTAACTTTTGTTTATGTTTGTCAGATGCTCTATCATTTGGGCACTTTATAGTTGTGAAAAGATCAAATCTGTTTATATAGACTTGCCCATTCTCTTTCTCATATAGCTGCTTGTCATAGTTATAATTTTTATGTACACGAGTAAATTTGATCTTTCTATCATACAAAGTAACTCAAATGGTAGAACAGCTGTCATACAGGTTAGTGAAATGCTTCAGTCGAACCGGGAGTATATATTTTATTTCCGATCAGCGCTGTTTATTCATGATAGACTAGAGTTTTGAATAGTTGCAATGAAAAGCGACTAAAGGAAGGTGAAACGTGAAAAGTAAAAAGTTAACAATGGTTAATAATAACATTGTTTAGTTTTGTCACAAGGGCAGAAGTATGGGATATCCACTGATGATCGAACACACTGCTTTTTCGTAACAGTCTGGCAGACTAACTGACCATTACATGGCAACGAGACACCCAGATGGGAGTTTAGTCGCATTGTCATAGATAGCAAGCAAATAAGTAAAAAAACATATTTACCGGATACGTTCTCTACCACCTACCGTCTTCACAAAACTTACAATTTTCCGTTTTTGAAACAAACTAAGACGGATAATGAAATTTAGAATTCTAATAGGCCGATAGTTAGAAGGATTAGACGGTTCTTAAAGGCTGGAACTATTGAAGAGGATTTTCAACAAACGGGAAAGCAAGAACCATGAAGGCATTTATTGTAGGGAACAGAAGCCAGTTCAGGAGCACATTCTTAAGGACAATTGCAGGGATACCATGAATTCCACATGCTTTGAGGGTTCGGAGTTACCTCACGTACTCTCTTAAAAAAACGCTGCTCGGTGACGCTACCTATATCTATGAATAGGAATGATATTGTCTTTGCTCTCTTTCCGTTTTTTTTTTCACTAGCTTTCAGATTTAGTCGCACATAGATAAGAACGCTGCCACTGAGGCGCGTTCGTTTCCCCTGGTCCACCGTTTTAAAGCTGATTTTCAACTATCAAAAGCTATCTTCATATAGAAAACTAACCTAACACAATTTTCTGATTTAACATTTCCCTCAATTTTGGTCTTGTATCAAACTTAGTATACATCTGTCTGTATCGCTTTATATATATATATATATATATATATATATATATATATATATATATATATATATATCAGCCGAGTAATCATCCAAAACATCTATGCTTCACTGAGTGTAGCTTCACACGTTAACCTGTGGCAGAGTAAGTAACAAGTGCGTCAACTGGTTTAACAACATTAAGGACAAAGAAAAATTAGTCTTCATCAAGTATGATATATACAATTTTTCCCCTTCTATTACCGAGAAGGGCTTGGCTAATGCATTGGATTTTGCTAAAGAATTTGTTAAATTTGCTTAGAAGCCATCTTCCATTGTATAAAGTTGTTATTGTTTTGTAGTGGTGATCCTTGGATCAAAAAATCCCGTAATAATGGCTTCGACGTCCCTCAAGGTTCATTTGATGGTGCAGAGCTATCTTATCTAATAGGAATTCATATATTAAGTAAATTGAACGAATTAGTGCATATCGACAAGTATGGGCTATACAGGAACGACGTTACCCGCCAATAAAAGCGCTAATGACGTGATTAGTAAGAAGCTCTTCAAAACATTAAAAAATTTGGGTTTTAGAATCACTGTTGAGGTAAATGTGAAAATAGTCCAATTTTTGGATGTATAATTTAACCTCACTGCTGGCACTGTTTCGCCGTACCTAAAACAAACACTTCTCTTAAATATGGGAATACCAAATCTAACCACTCGGCAAATGTTAACACGTACCTAAAGGGGTGGAATATAGAATCTCACGTAATTCTTCCACTGAGGAGATTTTCCAGCGTAAAAAAATTGTTTATGAAAAGGCATTAAGAGAGGAGAGTCATAGTACTGGTTTGGTTTTTTTACCACCTGCCTGTCCTAATCGTAAAACCAGGAAAAGAGATGTGATCTGATTCAACCGCCCAACAAGAACGTACTGCTTAACGAAAGATCGGAGGTACTATCCAAATGCAGACAATATTGTGCATGTACGAACCTGGATGAATGGCTTTTTTCTCTTCCCCCCTCCGCCGTTCCCTCTAACGTCCGTTGTTGGTATATTATGGTGGTGGAATCCACTAAAGTTTTCATTCTGCCTACCTGAGGAAACCTAACGGTTGAAACCTAGGTAGTAGGGTAGTTTGTGATTTAGTGATTTTGAATATATTTTGCTCTCCATCTCCAATGTTGGGATTTTTGTATCAGGCGATTTTTTAGTGCTTGCACCTTTTAAGCGCGGCTGTTTTCAACCTCCTTTTATAATTTTTCAACAACTTTCATTCTTTTTCCATCAATTTTTATATAAAAGTGCATCTTCGTTTTATGTGTTAGCTATCTAATTTTAATACGTCCAGACACGTTTGTACGACGCTGAACAGTGAACTAAAACATAAATAAAAGCTTTGCTTACAACTTCCCTTAATTCGCAGTCGCTAAAAATCAATAAAACATTTGAGTACAACTGCCAATAGCACAGGTAGTGGTTACCAGTGGACAGCGATCGCTGCTGAAGGTGGAAGTTGTTAAAAGTGAAATTCTTTAAAATTTTCACAGCGATCATGATTCACCAAAAATCTTAGAAATCTTAGAAATGCATGCAGATTCTTCTTTTGCTGTTTGTCACCATGAACGAAGTTGTTGAATTAATCTCCCTCATTTTATAAACATTATTAGCCAAAGCGGACTTGTTTAAACATAACTGCTATTATTTTTATGGCTATTGTTATTTTTAATAGCGCTCACAGGAAGATATTAGAAAATGCGATTATTATTAATATTACTCTTGTTGTTATTGTTAATAATGGTGTTTATCACTTCTAGCATTATACAATCGTGATTTTGTTTCATATATAACTGAAATTTATCATATATAGGGTGCGATGTATAAATTGACGTCTAAATTACGCAAAAATGAAAATAACACTGAAATCGTATGAAAACAGATATATTTACCAAAATTACACAAAAATATCTTGAGATACTAAAAAGTAAGTTTATTAAATAGAACCAAAGTTGTCTTCAACCACTGCTTTCAGACGACTTCGGAATCTCCTGCAACTCTTCTGGACGGTCTCCTTGTTTAATTTGGCAAATGTTGCCATAATTCTTGTTCATCAATGTTTTGTTTGTCTCTTACTCAACTGCGCCGCACACATAATAATCAAGGGGGTTGCAGTCTGAGGAGCTAGATGGCCAGATATAAGAGGTGATGTGGTCGCAGAAATTGTCCGACAGCCATGACTGGGTTCTCCTGCTTGTGTGGCATAGTACATTCCTGTTGCCAAAATAGCAGCCACCCTCTTTTCCCAGGGCAGCACTACCTCCTCAAGGCACTTGATGTAGACCTCCATGTTGAATCTGAGGTCTTCACCGACAAATTTGGGAGTACTCTTCTCATCAGGAAGATCAGAATGAGTTATTCGAGCTGCCGTACCTTCGTAATCATCATTAGACTCATCCAACTCTTTCCGAATCCTGTGCATTGTCCTCAGATTGACACCCAAACACTCTGAAATGTTCGTATTAGAGCTTCCGGCATGAATACCAAGCAATACAGCATGCCGTTTTCAAGTTTCTGGTGAATTGGTGCTCTTTTTCTCACAGACAGTGCCCAACTGACCCTACAATGACATTTCAACGCGTTTTTCTATAAGATTTGTGTGTGGATTGCGAAGTTTAAATGTTTTTACATTAAAAATGAAAACGAAGGAAAATGGGATGTATTTTCATCCACTGATTCTCTTCTATTTCCAGAAAGGAAAAAAACGCTGTAGAAACAGCGAAATGTTTGTGCCATTTATAGAAATGGTACCATAGTTGAGAGTACCGTTTGCTAGATTCTGAAGTGGTCATTTTGATTTGGAAAACCGAGAATATTCTGTTAGTCTAACAGTTGTTAATGTTGAACAAATCGAAACTTTGATTAAAAATATTTCAGGTCACACGACACAGGTCGTTGCAGAGATATGAACGTTGTAAGGCATTTGAAAACATATTGATACATGAATCCCTACGATGTTTAGGTAACTGACAATTTAACGACAAAAAATAATGGACTGCATTTCCCCCCTGCGATTCTCTGCTTAAACACAACAGAAGCGACTCATATTTGGAAAGAAATATCACATATAAAAAAATGGAAATTTTACAACAATGTAGAGCGAATAAAGTTCCCAATTGGGAGCCTGTAAAAACTATTTAGATCATTTCATTTCCCAGAAAGATGCCAAGTTTTGGATCAATGGAATCATAAAGCTGCCTCAAAGATGTAGAAACAAAATAGCACATATGTGGTTGAATAATTCTATTTACAAATATCTAAATATTTTTACTTATCTTGGACGATTTTGTAATTTCTACTGTTGACTTTTTTGGCTCCGGTATTTTTCTTTAAATGTTTTTTATTTATTTATTTTTTTTTTTACACAGAGTGACAGAGAAAAGTGACATTTCGGTAGATGTTTTACTTCCCTAATATAGGGTGTAGTTTATGCAGAGTCAAATCTCAGCCGGTTTAAGCAGTCCCTGTTAAATCATACTTCCCATATATACTCATTCTGAGACAACTTACTGGATTTGTTTATGATTGTCCTTCTTATCTCATTTACTCATTTGCTATTTCATGACTATCTTGGACTTAATATAACTGGCTATTTTGGGATTGTTTTAGGTCACCATTATTAAAGATTCAGTTTCTGTCTCCAATTTATTTCCTCTTTGCAACGATTTATATATCATTTCATCTTCAATAGTTTTTTTTCTCTTTCATGAAATATCTATGCAGTGGGTTTTGTTCTCGTTTTTTAACTTCAGATCTTGTAGTTTTGTAACATATCACTTCACATCTAATCAGTTCAACCTGAATTTTCGGATTTGTAAGTAATCTTTCATTTTGTTTAGGAAATTCTCAAGTCCTTTGATAATAGAGTTGTTGTAGTCCTCAATGTTCGCAAGTCCTCTTCCTTATTTACTTTTTACATATAAGCTGTAAACCTATCATCCTCAACAAGTCCCGCTGATCATGATAGTTGTTTTGTTATGCGAATTAATACTCTTCTCCAGTTGTGAGTTTGACATAGAGCACAAAGAGATCGTATTCGGTTAGTTCGTTCAATACCCTCTGTTCAATTCCTTTTTGAGAATAATGGTTAGCAATGGTTAGAGAGAGAGAGAGAGAGAGAGAGAGAGAGAGAGAATGGTGTTACATAGCATTTATTCTGCTTTCTACAAAAGTGAATTGTTTTTGCTTTACGCAGATTTATTTCATCAAGAATTTGGAAAAGTATGATTGTATTTACTTTGTGTTTCGACGTCAGAGACGGAGATGAAACGAGAGAACGAAGTAATAGATGTTCATTTAGCACGATGCTAACAAATATAACTTCAAGCAGTTCCTCTTTTTACGATTATAATTCTTGAAATTCCTTCCTTATTTGTTAGGATCGTTTAGCTTGTTGGAAGTTTCCATTTCAAGAGTCAGGAGTCGAATGGCCAAAATTAGTTATTTACGTATAGGCTCCGAGTAGAACTTCCGGTAGCGTTGAAAACATTTAAAATATAATACAAATTATTAATCGACCACTGACGGTGTTTCCCTTCTGTGAGCCAGCACCTGCTTCAGGGAAGCTATAAATACAGATTATAAAGTAAACAAGAGACAGCGAATTGATTACCAATTTACTAATCCACTGAAACATTTCACGCTTCACTGGTATAGATTCTATAATGAATCGAAGGTATTAACTTTTTCCCCTTTCAAGAGATTTTATTAAATACACCTTCAGTGTGTGTTTTGTCTTGAAACTTTTTCATTTTAATGGATTTTATTAAACATACCCCAGCGTCCGTCCTTGTACCTTTCCATTTTCAGGATTTTTATTAAACACACATAAGTGTGCGTATGTTCCCTTTTAAATGAGTATATGTGAACTTACCCTTCATTTCAAAGGTCTTATTATATTCACCGCACGATGTATAAAGTACCCAAATAAATTATTTGTTGATGAACAAATCCTTATCTTCTTTTTCATTTTAAATTCACTTGCCTTGCTTCATCATACGTTGGGTTAAGAATGCTTTATTCCGGACAGCACTCAGAATAATTAGTAATCGCTGCCACTATCTTATACAAGTTGGCCTCGTCAACCAAACACTTTCTGCACCCCATAAATCAACTAGTCACATAACTGCTCCTGAGAGAGAGTCAACACCCACAAGAAGCTAGTCCGAATCCCTCCGAGCACAATTTCTCTTTCTTGGGTAGATCTCCTTATTTACAGACGATCCCTCCTAAATATGGTTACTTCTGCTGTCCCTAATCAGAGTTCCACTTTGCTGCCCGGCCACTTTCAAATTTGGGAATCAGTTAGTAGCGGGATATATAAGACTATATAAATTCTTCCATTTATGAAATTGATTCTTGAAGTTCCTTATTTGTTAGGATAGTTTGGCTTGTCTGAGTATCTTTTAGCTCGATTTCTGTTTCTTATTCAGATCATATTTACAGATGGCTCAGACGATCTCTCCTATTCCTAATCATGCTAACTTCTGTTGCTCCTAAACACGATTCAATTCTATTGTCCGAACATTTCTGTATTGAGAAATAAATTTATAGGTAGGTGATTCACAAACCCGACCAAGAGTTCTACATTTTTATTTATTTATCCATCTGTCTGTTCATCTTTCTCTCTATTTAATTGTTTATAGAATTCTACTATAGCTGAGTTTTATCTTTGCACCAACCTATCTGTTATGGTCCAGGTTAGGAACAAGAAAGAACAACACGAACACAAGTGTAGAAATAACGAAGGTACATTACACGAAATAATAATACAAGATGTGGAAGGTGTTAGTATGACTGTCAGTCTGGTTCGGAGTGAACTACTATCGGATCGACTCGATTCGACCCTCTCTCTTGAGAGGCGAAGTATACATAGTGTTAGGAAGAGTTCATTTTGTAGTTATAGGTAAGGACCCGTGACACTATCAATACTCATCTCACTGGTTCAAAGCATTGTTATCAAAAATTTCCTTCCTCTTTGATCCAAGTTTCTCAGAACCTTTCTTGTCCAGTTTAAGAAACCCTCACCGCGAAAATTGCCCATGTATTTGTTGTCCTGACCATATTTCTACTATTAAACCTGATTTTTAATATTTAACTTGATAATATGAGGTTGTCTTTGTTGATCATTTCATTCATTTTATTCTGCTTGACTGAATCCGTCTCTCGCACTTTAAAATATACTTTCTCTTTCACGTTCAGTATTCTGATAATTTCCTCCTTGACTAGTTCAATTTCTTTGTTTCTTTTTCATTTACTGTTTGCATAAAAAATCATTGAACATTTCTCGATTCTAAACTACATTCTAACGCTTTCTGAAATGAAGTCATTTTTGTTTTTAACCAAACATTTAAGTCATCCATATATATTAAGTGGTTGCGCTTTTCCTCTCACCTTGTATGTTTATATCTGCAATTACAAATTTTGCAAAGTATAACTGTTACGATGAAAATACATGGAAACTTTCATTGAAAATATTTATTCTTTTATTAACCTTAATTAATAATTGCTCATTGCTAGTTATTTCTACTCTCTTTTTTTATGATTGGATTTGTTATGAAATTCATCACATAATCTGGTATTTTAAACTTATTTAATTATTTTAATATCCAAACTTGCGGAATTACATCATAAGATTTTTTGTGTCCATGTCTAGGTTAGGTATTACTTTACACGGGAAGGTTTCCAGTTACATCATGATAAAACAACTCTAGCTTCGACACGATAATAGTCTTGAATAAAACTTTGCACATCAAAGATAGTATTTGATTAGACAAAGAATGATAATTCAATTTTGCTATGTCTAGTGAAACGTGTGACATCTTATATTATCCACCCTATATTCATTTTGTATAAAGCGCAAGTACCCACTGACCCACTCTGTAAAATGCATGGTGCGACAATTGTCAAAATACAATCAAAAGATTTTTTTTGAGTAAACATTTCTCATTCCATGAGAAAAATAGAAATATTTTGATTATACAGTGCTGTTCGATAAAAGTGACTCAGCTGATTTTTTTTACTAAATGTTCTCTTCTCCGATGAAACGAAAGTTGAGCTAAATTCAAAGGATAAGCAATCTAAAATCCGAAGAAGAAGCTTTGAAAGCTCTTTGAATTTAGCAGTAAGTACTGTCAAGCATCCGTTCAGTATAATGTTCTGGGGATGCTTTTCTTTTCATGGAACTGGTTTCTTAAAACCTATTGAAAAGCCCCTCAGGAGTGAGCAGTACAAGAGAATTTTAGAGTCTTGTCTGCTCCCTTCTGCTGAAAGGGTGCAAATCGACCCCACCAAGCTTATTTTATGCAAGAAAATCAAAATCAAAATTGATGAAGGAATACTTTGATGAGAAGCAGGTGAGTGTTATGACATGGCCGCCCCAATCTCCTGGCCTCAATCCCATAGAAAACTTATGGAGCATTATAAAGTACAGGCTCTCGAGAAAGCATTTGAGCAACAAAGAGGATTTGATTGTGAATTTCATATCCGAATGGAATTCAATGCTTGGAGATGAGATTTGCCAGAACCTAATCAAGTCAATACCAAAACGGGTTGAAAAGTTTATTCAAAATAAAGGAGGACCCATAGATTATTAAATATTTCGAACTATATTACCTACTAGCAGTAGAGCCCGGCGTTGCCCGGGGATATAACAGTAAGAGATAGATCAAGTATCCACCATCATAAAGACTGAAAAATAAAATTGACAAAATTATTGTTTAAGGTTGACGGACACGCATGTCTTAATTAGTTTTTTTTTAAGAATTGGTCAAACCCAAACTCAAACAAAAACATTGTTTTCAATCGTTATGAGTCTCTCGATTGAATAGAATTTTATAAACAATTGTCTTGTAAATGTAAATGGAATTTTTAAGGCATTCTGAATGTAAAAATAAAGGAAAAAGTGTGCAAGACAATAAGAAATACTACATGCCAAAAAAAAAGTGAAGTTTTGAAATCGGTTGAAAAATGTAGGTAGCCTTTCTGTAATCTTTTAGTTTTACAATTTATGATTTTTACTTATTGAATACAGTAATAAAAATTGCATATTTTGCTTGTGGTGATTCATAATTAGAATTCTGATTTGAATATATTTTCCACTCGTTGTTTCTAATACAAAAAATATTAACTTTATTTGGGTTTATTAATTATGATCTAACAAATCTTGTTCATTTAGTAGCCTTTCTGTAATAATAATCTTTTACAATTTATGATTTTTACTTATTGAATACAGTAAAAATTGGACACCATGTGTATTTAAAGTAGTTTCCCGTTCCGGTTATTATTTTTAGTTAGGACTTGTGTATGTTTAAATTTCATTATCTTTCCCTAAAGATAAAGAATTTATCCGATGTTTGTATTCGTACAATCAGTAGAGATCGTTAGATTATTGTTTAAGGTTGACGGACACGCATGTCTTAATTAGTTTTTTTTTTATTTTATTTTTTACGAATTGGTCAAATCCAAACTCAAACAAAAACATTGTTTTCAATCGTTATGAGTCTCCCGATTGAATAGAATTTTATTATAAATAATTGTCTTGTAAATGGAATTTTTAAAGCATTCTGAATGTTAAAAATAAAGTAAAAAGTGTGCAAGAGAATAAGAAATACTACCTGCCAAAAAAAAAAGTGAATTTTTGTTTTATCGGCTGAAAAATATAGGAAATCCGCTCCCATATTTAAAGGAACCCACACACACAAACAACCCGATGTGAGTTGTCCCCCTTCCATTTTCACGATGTCTCTTAATCGTGTTTTCAAATTGATTTTGTGCAAAAACAATTATATTTTCCCCATTTTTGGCGCTGTTAGAACCACCACAAGGTAATTTTATGTAGTCCTGTGAAGTTTTGTTGAAATCGGTTGAAAAATGTAGGAAATCCGATCCAATATATAAACGTTACAGACACACACACACACACACACACACACACACACACACACACACACACACACACAATCTGCGTTTTATAAGTAGATTATAAATAAATTATACCTCTATTATTCTTTATTTAAAGCTGTTCGGTTATATTTCTATTGATTACTAGTTGCAGGAAATAAGTGAGTCACTTTTTTTGCATAGAGTTTTTCCCTAAATCTCATTTATATCAAAAATTATAATTATCAATAGAATACCTTAGGGTGAGTAAACTTTTTTACTAGGTGGTCGGGAAGGAGTCTTTATATTAGTAAGATTAAAAATTAGTTTGACCCCCAAAACAATAGGCGAAAATGATTTTAAGTAAAAAAAAGTCAGGTGCGTCACTTTTATTGAACATCAGTGTACCTCCATAGTTTCCAAACTGAATACCACAATATAGGAAAAACGCAGAGCGATACCGAAACCATCATAATTCCAGCAGACAACTGCAGTGATCGATAAGACGGAATAATCAGAGAAATCGGCTAGTCCATTCAAGGATAAGAAGAAGAAAGGTTAAAAAAACCGACTCTGAAACCTGAAAAGAAAATGTGATAGATCCTGATTTAATAACAAGTCTTACTTCAGGATGAATGAGTACTGACTCAACGACAGAATAGAATTACAGCATTTACAGAAATTACAGTAGAAAACATTGAAACCAATAATTGTCGAGGCTTGTATTGTCGGGGTTTGATTTTTTATGAAAAATATTACATCTGTATTTGTGAAAACTTTTGTAGCAGTTACGTATTTAAGTACTGACAATAACATGAATATTGCTCTATCCAAAATTAATGGCGCGGGAAAAGTATAAACAAACAAAAAAAATAACTTTTCATGTATAAATGAAAAATGTCAAGTAACAAATATTTATATATTAGTATTTATTTACACTGACTGGACAAAAGTAATGGGATAGGTGTCTAGAATCATGTCATTCCAGCCCGGTGAAATGCAGCGTGAAAATATCAATACTATTATCAGAGTTCTGTTTATAAACTTAAGTCATTTGAAATCTTGTTTAGTGCTTTCTGAGGAACATATTCATAAGCCTATCTCATTCTGGGAGAATATACTCTCAGATAAGATAAAACTAAGACACGTTTAGAACATAAAGACAAGAGATTTGTTTGGAGATGTTAAGATGATATCAAAGAACAATGTCCCAAAACAAAACATCGAAGAAAGAGTATAATGCTTTGTATTGAAAGCGCTTTATAACAGCTATATACACTTGTATAATGAAGACAAAGAAAGAAATATTGACTGTCAACTTGAAAGTATCAATTAGAAATCTGAAATTGAAGTGTGATTGCAGCTTCATCCGTGAGTATGATGTAAATTCGTCTAGAAATATCTTCAGCATAAGAATATGAAAGTTTAATTTTGACCTTCACAGGGACATTACCTGAATCCAATTGAAAAATTATGGCATAAATTGAAATGATGTGTAAGAGCAAGAAAAAAAATCTGTGACAACTTGAAGATCATGCACATGAATTGTGGCAAAATAGCCCGTTACATGACTGGGTTAATTTAGCAAAATTTTACCGACAAGGATTAGAATAATTTATAGATTTAAAATGTACTACAATTGACTATTAAATTTCTTGTGCCATTAATTTTGATCATACAGTTTTGATTTTGTTTTATTCAAAATTAAATATTAAATATTGTTGTTTATCCTTTTCCTATGCATATGTCTATAGTCAGATCTCTTTTTCATAAAATCTTTATGACTGAATTATATTTGTAATTATTTCCAATATATTAACAAATTATCATATCGTATCAATATTTTCAATCAGCAGAGCATATATAGGAAAAGAAAAGACAAAAATAGAATGATAAAACACAAGTCCCGTAAATATGCGAAATGGTGGGAAAATCGTGTCCCATTAATTCTTCGATGAAAATAGATGAAAATTTAGATCTGCCATTTGGGGGAAGTTTTGGATTATTGGCTTCAAGAAAAAAAAACGCTTTAGATCTCAAGCACCAACGCACAGAGCAGGGGATTGATCGCTAGATTGCATGGATTTAACAAGTTTTAGATGTGCAAGTTCTAGTGAAAGTATATGAAATTTAAGCTGATTGAGCATGTATCGTCTGCTTTTCTGAAAGAAAACAAAGACTGTTTTTGGCTCTAGCTTAAACTATTGACTTTCAAAAAATATTTTTGCATCCTTCCGATTTGTGGAAAAAAAGCGGCGTGTGATTTGTTTCGGCACCAATCAAAGGGCTTCGCTCCGAGACACAATATGGAGCCGGTCTTGGTGTGTAAATGAAAAGAACTTAATTGAACCGAATAGAAAGGAGAACAGACGAACAGAACTTCTTGACCTCTCTGCCTCCGGGCAGAGAGGTCAACCCAGACGAGGCTATACCGAAGGGCAGAGTCTCGTCTGGAGAGGTAGACAGCCACCCGACACCGTGTGTGCGGGGGTCTACGAGGAATTTTTGCTCGGAATGCTCCACGTTAAAAACCTTGTGGGGAGGCTTCGGGTAAATACTGAATGAGAAGAGACGACATCATTCGCTGCAAGGAGAGGCCAGGTCATTCCGATTCAGGAGTTGACATAAGCTGCTGGGGAGTCGACATAAACTGCTTCAATCTGATTAAGAAGTAACGACAAAAGAAATTTGCCACCGCCAAGCAAGGATTAAAAAGAAAATCAAAAGGAAAATTCATCGACTGGTGCGAAATCTTCACTCTTGGCAGGAAGAGTCGTTACGGACATTGATTGGTTCCTCCAACTCCAGGCCATTTTCGCAGAAAAATAAAAATGATCGCAGAAAATAAAATTTGCCAAGCCTTGCCCCCTGACGTTGCCGACGAAGTTGCTGACCTATTGGAAGATGTTCCTGATACCGCCACTTACAACGTCCTTAAAGCAGCCATCATTAAAAGGACAGGGCAGTGAGACGAACAAATTTTGAGGGAACTATTTAACAACATAAGTATCGGTGATAGAACACCCTCACAACTCCTCAGGCACACGAAACGTCACCTCAGATAAAATGATATGTCGGAGTCCATCCTCCGTCGTCTATGGCTGGACAAATTGCTAACCACTATGATACAAATACTAACGCCTATGACAGATGATACAGCACTGGAAAAATTGGCAGATATTGCCGACCAAATTTTTGAATCGTTCGATCAGAGATTTAATGAAGAAGAAAACGACCGCAGTACTAAACACACGCATATCAACAAGGCACTCGCAGATTTGCAAAAGCAAATGCAACTGCTTCTAAACCAACAACGACGGAAGTACAGAAGTACTTCTCATGGACGTGATCCCACCGCACGCCGAAGAAACCTTAGTTGCGGGCGAACGAACACTCACCCCAGTAGAATTTGCTGGCGTCACCACACGTTTGGTAACGATGCAAGGAAATGAAGCAAACCTTGCCATCATAATACCAACAGACACCAACGAAACGAACAAATCGTCGAGTGAACGTGCCTACCCCGGCCGGTACGCACAAAGAAAGTCGCTTATTTTACATAGTTGACCAAAATAAAGGCTACAAATTCTTAGTGGTCAGTGTCATTCCACTAGCACCTGGATGCAAACCCAATCCTAGTCTCCTCAGACTACTAGCTGCAAATGTTACGCGCATCGATATCTAGGGCACCAAAGATCTAACGTTAAATATTGGAATGCGCCGAGATTTGACGTTGTCCTTTCTACAAGCAGATGTGCAAACACCCATTCTTGGGGCGGATTTTTGGTCCATTTTAATTTGTCGGTGAACAGGAGACACAGATTCATTTTGGACACCGAAACTAATATCCGTATTGCAGGAATCCGCACACAATACAATTCTACTGGCATCAGTGTAACATCTTTCCATGGTACAGAATACCTTGATATCTTGGACAATTTTAAGGAAATTACAACATTATTAAAAAATACAGATAACATCCAAAACACAGAATAAAGACTACTGGACAACCAGTATTTTCACGTCCACGATGGCTACATCCGCACAAATATCAATTCACTAAAAACGAATTTAACAAAATGCTACGGGAAGGGATAATTCGCCCATCTGAAAACCCTTATGCATCATCCCTACAACTCGTTCCAACAGCGGATAATAAAAGATTTCGACCTTGTGTGGACTTTCCTAAATTAAATGCATCTACGGTCCCTCATATACAGGATTTCGCACTCGGGTTACGCGGATCATGTATATTCTCCAAGATCGATCTCGCGAAATCTTATTTCCAGATCCCAGTAGCGGAAGAAGATATTCCCAAAACAGCGGTGACAAATCCGTTTGGGCTATACGAATTTGTCCGAATGCCATCAGGTCTCCGGAAAGCTGCTCAAACATTTCAAAGACTAATCGACCAAGTCCTGAGAGGTTTATCATTTGTATACGCTTACATTGATGATATCCTCATACTGACGAACACAAAGACCACTTACATCAAGTCTTTCAGAGACTATCCTAATTTGGCCTAAAATAAACTTAGATAAGTGTATTTTCGGTACCACTCAAGTTTCTTGGACACATGATAGACCAACATGGGATTACGCCCTTTCCAGTACTTCCATCCGACAGTTACGAAGATTCATCGGACTGATAAATTATTATCGCTGTTTTACCCTAATCTATCAACTATACTTCTGTCTTTGACTAATCTGTTAGAAAAACAAGAAACAAAAAAAAACAAAAAAAAAAAACAAGAACTCTACAACAGGATGCGCTTCATACGTTCAATACAGCCAAATCAGCACTTACAAACTTTACTAAACTCTCACATATCAGCAACAACGAAAATGCACTCATCTTTCTCACTACAGATGCATCCAACACGGCATAGAAGCTGTAATTGAACAGGAAATCGATTCAGTAAGAAAACCTTTCTTCCCAGCAAAATTAACGAAGACACAAACGAATTATAGAATCTTTTATAATGAATTGTTGGCTGTATATTCAGCAATTAAACAGTTTAGACACATACTCGAAGGAAGAAATCTTGCGATATACATAGATCAGAAGCCCCTCACTCATGCCATGTAGTGCAGGCAAATACACACCTAGAGAAATTAGATATTTAGATTTTATTTTTCAGTACATAACAGACATTCGTTATATTAAGGGACAACACAATATTGTGGCTGATGGACTGTCACGTACAGATATAACAGCGATACATGATTTAATTTCTACTCTAACAGAAGTATTATCGAATACCTCTTTAACATTGAAACAATTTCCAGTTCCTTTCGGTAATAAAACACTTGATTGTGATACTACATTAACCAACCCTAGACTGTACATCCCACCTACACTGAGGACACAAATATTTCAACACTTACACAATCTTTAACACCCTGTAAAAATTAAAAGTGAACGTTTTGTTTAGCCAAAAATGGCAGCAGAATTAGAAACTGGACATCAACATGTCTAAAATGTCAGAAGAACAAAATACAACGTCATACCAAAACACCAATAGGTACTTTCAGCAACCCTGATGCAAGGTTTAAACACATTGACTTAGACATTGTGGGTCCCCTATCGAGTTGTCAAGGTTATTCCTATATCGTAACTATTGTTGACAGATTTTCACGTTGGCCTACTGCGATTGCACTGAAAGACACAACAACTTCAAACCCAAACGCTGTTTTGAAAGATTGGGTTTCTATTTTCGGAGTACTCAATGTTATCACCACTGATCGTGGCACACAAATCCGATCATCACTTTTTCAGGAATTCAGCAACTTGGTGGGAGCAAACATACTACCCATGTGCTAATGGATTAATGGAAAGATTCGACAGGCAACTCAAGACATCGTTAGCCATGAAGGAAAACTCGATCAGTTGGATTTGATAATTTACCTCTTTATACTCTTTTCTATGAGAAACATTATTAAAGAAGACTTTGTCTGCACACCAGCTGAAAAAGTTTGGTTATTGTTCACATACAAGAAGCATTCAAACTTGTACAACAAGAATTATTTTTCTGTGTTGCTTATATATATATATATATATATATATATATATATATATGAATATGAAACTATTGTCTTTTCAAAATAGAATCGACTTGGTTATATTTATTTTACTGTTAACCTGATTCTCACCCGACAAACTCGCAGGTGTCCAACGGAGAACTTCCAGATTTCTGCGATCTGATGACCACTCTCCAGGATCAAAACAGTCACAACGTGGGTGGAGGGTGGATTCGAATTGACATTGGGAACTGAAGACCTGTAATACTGGACCATACCGGAACAACGGTCGATCTTGTGGAGTGTGTGGGTCCAGTGTGGTGAGGATACGGTGTTACAGTTGGTTACCCTGACCAGGATTCGACCCAAAATTACTCGGAGGAAAGGAAAGGTGTTGCAATTGGTTGCCGCGACCAGTATTCGACCCAAGAGATACCCCGGGGGGGTGACATTAAAGGAAAGGAAAAGGAGTTACAATAGACGCCGCGGCCAAAGATTATACCCAAGAATTAACTAGAAGACATTGGAATTGAAAGATTATATTGATCCGAAGAGCCGATAGTTACAGGAACAACAAAACAGCAGCAGAAACGCACTCCAGGTAGGTTACATTCTGGTTTCCCTCGATTATTGTTTTTTTTTCTTCGCTCAACTGTGGTACACGAAAACAGCCAGTAAGGATTTAGTGTCACCATCGTCTTTCAAATTTACCTATTAATTGAGGTACACCGCCAGAATAGATGAGTATCGCTGGGCCAGAGAGTACGGAGGGCGATGCTACGGTGCCCGAAATAACGGCGGCCTATAGGAGTCCGTTGGGTGGGATGAAGTTACCCTCCAACCGAAGCAACCCGCCTTAGTTTCATGATTGGTTGGTAGCTATACAAAAGAAACAGCTGGTATACGGGTTGGCAGGTCGGGAGATGGTGCTGTTGGCATATGAGGCAGCAGTGGGACCAATCTCAAAATTTATCGGGGGCTTATACAGGGAATAACATGAAACGAGCTGAATCAGACGATATGCTAGCGAGCGAACAACCATAGAGGCGGTTCGAAAATTGTTTAAGATTAAACAAGAAGTAGGGGAAACTCTAGAAGACTTTGGAGATAGGAATACGGGGTTTACGGGGTTAGCATTCCCGAATCCAGAAATAAGAGAAAATGGGGCAATTCAGGCGTTGTTAGCGAACACTTTCATGGACGCCATCCGTGATGATGACGTGAGAAGTGACGTCCTGAAGGGTGGGCCCTGTAGGCTGACGGTAGCTAAAAATAGCGAGAGGATAAGAAGTGGCGGAAACCAGGGAACTCAAAGACGCAGGGATTGGAAAAGTACAGAGAAGGTCTCCAGGAATGGGATAGGGAACATAAAACGCCGTAAGGACGCGAAAGAGGAGGAATGGGAGGCCGAGGCCGACCCCAACTGGAAGGAATGGGATATACGGTATGGATTTTATAAGTCCACTCCGGGCCGGTACAGGCTGGTATGCTGAACCTGCAATTACGGGGGACACAGTGCCAGAGACTGTCCCACCAATTGGGGAGGAGACCCCAGGTCTCTAGGTCCGAATTGCACTAAGTGCGGAAGTTTGGGCCACAAGGCAAAGTGGCGCACAGATGCAAGAGATAGGAGACTAGGGATTAAGAAAATAGACATCCTAGTACTCCCCGAGAAGAATAAGCGTTCGGAAAACGACAGTGGGACCCCCGTAGAGAAATGAGAGACAGGGTGGCTCCAATAAAAATAAGACCTCTGAAGTGTTTAACATGCGGTGTGGCTAGACATTTTTCAGCCAACTGTAAATGGCGAAGCTGTTGACAATGTAGAAAGCTTAGACACGTGATGAGAGTGGAAGGGGGGGGGCAAGGAGACCCCACTCCACCCAAGGAACCCCCCAAAAGAAGCTGACCTAGAGTAGCGAATGATGAGCCCCTATTGCCAGCACCCAGGTCGAGACTTGAGGGAGATAGGGATAGCCGATCGGAAATTAAAAATAAGGCGAGGTTGAGGAATAGGAACAGAGCCCAGATATTTCAGCTGTTTAAAAAGGGACCGGATTTCACATGTAATGTATTGGTGGAGCACAAGACGGTAAAAGCGTTAGTGGATACTGGAGCTTCGGTCTCCCTAATAAATTCCAAGATGTTTAGTAGCTGGGGTTACGTAGAAAACTCCAACCAGTGGATTTCTTAATTAGCCAGGCAGATAGTAGTCAGATGAGAATAGAGGGTATGACATGGATACCATTCAAATTGGCAAGGATCACAGGTGAACTTAAGGTGTATGTGACACCTGATTTGTGTGAGGAATTAATTTTGGGGAGTGACTGGCTTAGGCGGAACAAGGCCCAAATCCGCTTTGATCAGGCTACATTGATCTTAGAAGGGGTGGAAATCCTATTGGGAAATGAAATGGAAAGGAAATGCCCCGTAATGGCGCAGACCGATGTGGAACTTCCCCCTAGAAATGCTATTTCATGTGAAGGAAATGGATATTTTGGGGGCCCTATGGAGAAACTCCTCGTGGAAATGCGTATATAGTAAGTTTCGTGGACTGGCTGACGAATTGGCTAGAAGCTTTTTCGATTCCTGATAAGAAAGCACAAACAGTATCAAATATAATGCTTCAGGAGATATTTCCTTGATATTGAGCCCCTGAGCAATTGGTAACTGACAATGGACCAGAGAATGTAAATCAAATTATGGAAGAGACTCTGAGAGAATTAAGTACTGTACACATTACCACCTCCCCATCATTACTTGCCATCCCCAGAGCAATGCGAAAGTAGAAAGATTCCACCGGACCTTAGCCGATGTGCTAACGAAGTTGGCAGGTGATAAAGTATTGTAGTTTGTTTCCTAAAAACTGGAATCGATTAAACACACAACATATAACTCATTGATGTCTACTGTCCAATTTTTAGGAGATTCACCAAGTTTCAAAATGTAACGTAATACTTTGTCGAGAAGCAGCGACTTACAATTATATTTTTAAAAAATCTCCACTAGACTTGTAATGTCAAAAACAATCTGCAAAATAAATATTTTCGTTTTGTTAAATTCGACATTCATAAATTTGGATAAGAAATGTCTTGAATACAGAGTGTGGTATGTTATTGTTTAAATTGTGATCCTTCTTGATAACTCAATAAAATTCATGATGTTGGTGTCCAAGTGTTGTTGAAAATTACCTCGTAAGTTGTGAAACCCAAATATTATTAACCTGTACTTGATAAAATTAAGCTTAATTTCGTGAAATACATCTGTTTGATGCTGTGGCATACATCATCAGTGATGTTCATTAGGCGTTTCGGATCTTTCATCATCATTTCCCCTCTCTACGGTGACCCAGACAATACTGATTGGGTATCGACTTGTGCGCCATCCGTCAGCTACAACTTTCCTTATTTTTGATAACACACTGCGACTCATCTTGGCAATTTATAGTCCAATCAACAAAATAAAAAAAAATGTAAGAACCTCCCCATGTGTCCATTATATATATATATATATATATATATATATATATATATATATATATATATATAAAAATGTTCCCCCCATATGTCCATTGTGTATATATATATATATATATATATATATATATATATATATAAATCCGTACCCCTGGTAAAGGAGCAAGCTGGGTGCTAGATCTGAGCCACAGATCACTCTTAGGTTTTACAATGGAATAGGTAGGTAAACCTGTAAAACAAGACACTAAACATTTTTCAATGAAATGAACAGATCAGTATATGAGTTTTAACTTACACTGACTTTTGAAGTGAAAACAAAATCGAATTTAAAGATTCAAATAAGGATAAAGAAATAAATTGAGCATAGAGTGAAGGATTGATTTCACTTCTTTCTGTTGGTTGATATATTTTAAAATAGCTTTCTGTCATGCATGTCAATTACTGGGAAGTTTTTAAAATATTATTTATGAAAGTATTTTCTCTGCTTACCCATCTATATTTGCCTGTTTTCATACGGACATACGGATTGGGTTATACGTATTTAACAGAATGGGAAATAAATATAGAGACATTTGTATTTACAATCATATATGAGCTTATAAATATTTGCACACTTAGAAATGAATATATATGTGCACGCACACACACACACAAAATAAAAAATACCAAACAAACAGAAACGAAAATGATCTTCGTGCTTGCAGAGTTGGGTTGCATTTCTTCTGAACTCGTGGACTTTGCATTTTGACATTCAATCTAACAGGCTAATTGGGAGAAGTTGCAATATTTCTTTCGTTTGAAAAGCCTACATTGAAATCACAACAGCAGGAGAGAGAGAGAGAGAGAGAGAGAGAGAGAGAGAGAGAGATCAAATATGTTTCTCTTTGTGAATCCATGAAATTGTGTTTTTATGAGAGCCTTTCAGTTATACATTTGTGTGTGCCATATATAAACAAATGTTTGCTTTCCTTATCGGTATGTGTGAAATGCGTGTGCGTGTGTGTGTGTGTGTGTGAGACAGAGAGTGCGTATTTGTGTGTCTGTCTATGTGTCTGTATGTAATTATATTCGTGAGTTTATTTCAATACCTCAATGAGAATTTATACACGAAAGAACCTTTTTTTTTAATAATATCGCAGTCGTAATTTAGGGGAAATGTATTTTTAAATTTGTTTAAAATGTGCGTGGTGGACGATGCGCGCACGTGCGGCCATCTGTGTGTATGCATATGCGTGTATGGTAATATTACCTATTTTCTCATAAGATAACATTCAGTAGTCATTGACCGAGCAACTTTCGGTTGAAATTCATAAAATCTTTCTCTTAAAACAATTTTTCAAAAAAAAAATGTGTTTCTCGCTTCCACTAACTGGCTATTTCCAGTATTGATGGGACCTACTTTCAAAACATTTTGTTTTCGTTTCTGTAAGTGAAAGGGGGGAGAAAATCATCCAGTGTCATTTTGGGACATATATATATATATATATATATATATATATATATATATATATATATATATATATATATATATATATATATAAAGACAAAGGGAAAACTTGAGTCTTGTAACTAATTTGCCTGTCAAAACTGGGAGAACATGCAATTTTACAAACACTTTGCAAGAGAATCATGCCTTAGGACTAAATGATTGGCGTTGTGTTAATATACAACGTTTCACCATTCTTGGCATGTATTTTATTATCACCATGTGGGAGATTTTATAACACAAGTGATAGAAACCAAAATTAATCTGTAAAACATAATTTATATTTTTATATAATTTTTAAGTACTCAGTAATCTTAAAACGCTGATGTCGGATGAATCATCGCTAAAAAAAGTGATGTCGTATTTTAAAAGAAAGTCTTGATTGTTTTGGGGACACTGCTGACTAAAAAAAAAAAATTAAACAAAATTTCAAACGTGCTAGATAAGATTAAAAAATAATTAAAAAAATACTTTTTCATCTTAATAATAGCATAAACATTTTGAAAAACTGTTTTTTTATCAAGCTTGGGGCTTTTTTCATCATGGTATGCGCTTTTTAGCGAATAAGTAGAGGTACCTACATTAATTTAATCTTCATAACGTAATAGTTATTACACTTTTCAATTTTTTATTTCAAAATATTTGTTGTAAATTTTGCGCACGTTATTCTTGTTCATATTCTGGTCTTATTCTCAATTGAGTTGAGTTTGTTCGAATTACACGATACGTCCGGTCTTGTTCACCATGCTGTCTCTTCTTCATATAAGACTTACTTGTACCTGGTGCTCTCTTATATAACTCAACTCACAGTGGACCCGGCCATATTAAGCTGCTCGGTGATAGCCCTCATCAATTTCCTTATATTCTCTTCAATGACACGTCTGGTACAGCCACTAGGATCAGATTATATTTAAGTTGCTGTAACTACCAGCAAGTTCCACAATCACGAACATACCTTTTTATTTCCTGTGTCAGATTGGAAGCTACTATGTTAACACTCAGGAAAAGCCTGAAAAAGACATATGCTGCATAACATTGAGTTAGTTTTTCTTCAAAATACGGCCCAAAATACGGCTCAAATACCTGGCGCATCATATATATATATATATATATATATATATATATATATATTATATGAAAAGATTACTTAACTTTTAAATATCGTTTTTATCCCGACTTCGAATTTTCTTGGTAAAATTTCCAGCCTTCAGGGGTTGTGATTTTAAATGGTATGTCCGTTTTTTTTTTAAATTTTTCAATTTGTTCCGCATCTGTTTCAATCCGCTTTTTTTTTTTTTTACTCCGTTTTGTGCACGTGCGTATTCATAAATTTAACGTTCTTTTACATGCTCATAAAATTTTTCTTTTGTTTACGTCTTTCATTTTTTCAGCTGTAGATTTTTCTTTCAGTTTAAAATTTTTTCTTCGAAATTAAATTAAATTTTTTTATGGTTGATATAGAAGTTATTTTATATTATTAATTAAATTGTAATATTCATTAATTAACAAATATTACAATTTAATTAATAATATAACATCTATATAAACCATAAAAAAAATTAAATTTGAAGAAAAATTTGATTTCGAAGAAACGTTTAACTTGTTAATTAGCAAAAATTACAATTTAATTAATAATATAACATAACAACTTTTATATAAACCATAAAAAAATTAATTTAATTTCGAAGAAAAATTTTTAATTTTGAAGAAAAAATTTAAAACTGGAAGAAAAATTGAGTGTTTTGCGTAGTTCAATGTATTCAGCCTTTGTTCTTGCTAGAAATTTAAGACTAAGTTTTGTATATGTTCTCATCCGTCTGAGTTCAATAGACTCTCTTGCTCAGTTTAATCAGATAAAGAGAAAACTTATAAAAGAAGAAAAAACAAAATCATATTCTCTTGTTACAAAAATTGAAAATTAGAAAGAAAGAATTGTCAAGAAGTATTACAGACATCACGTTCCCCATTAGATTTGTGGATAATGTAAATGTGTTTCAATGATTTCAATCACAAATCTCGTTTTATGATTTTTCAAATTATGCCCGGCGAAATATCCAACCAGAAACATTTTTTGGACAGTCTAAATCGACGACATTATATTTTGTTGCTAGTCAGAATATTTCGAATTTTGTGCATTTCTTGTAGGAAAAGTCTACGTTTAAAATAATGTATTGAAAAAGTAGTTTTTGCATGTATTCGAAAGACAAACTCTACTAATGAAACTTTTTTCTATAGTTGAATACTAACATTAACGAAACTTGAAAAGAGATTGAAAAAAATAGAAAATACGAGTAAGTAGTGAAATATATTCAGCTTTTCGTGCACTCTTTAGTAATAAGAGGCCTGCCTTTCTGAACAGTGCACAAACTATTGATCTTGTATAATAAAACACACTATCACTTTCAGGGATTTTTGAAAATTCTTACTAGGTACTTGAACTCATAACTTTAGGGGTTTTTTGGGGTTTTTTTTTGTTAGATTATCATCATTATCGCTACATTCCGATCCTTAATTGAATACTAATCTATTGCCAGAGACTTATGACTACATAGAATGAATGCAAAGGAAATAGACTTACTTATTATAAAGAACCAGCATCTTTATACACCAGAATACAACTTTAGTAGATTGCAGAAAACTTAATCCTCGTAGCCTTTCTACAATAAGAGTGATGATCTCTATTATTTTAATTGCACTCTCTTTTCTCTCCATATTTACTATATTATACCTCGCATTGTTTTATTATACAATTGATGGTTCAAACCATGAGAAGCAACTCCAGCATAAATCACGGCATCAATAATAACCAAGATACATAAAACTTCAACAGAATGCAGAAAGCACTGGACTGATGATGAATCCCAAATATAGCACGAAACGGCCGTACAGTGCTTTCTGCATTCTGTTGAAGTTTCTTCTTCGATGAATTACATAATTATGATTATCTCAAATCCTCCTAATAATTTATATCACACACACATATATATATATATATATATATATATATATATATATATATATTATAAACATTAAATATTTGTATCTAGAAAAATAACGTATAAACGATAAATATATTAAAATAATTGTCGGACTTAGTCCATTTCATAATACATATATTGGGACCACTCTGAATTGTTTCTTTATGTTCATAAAAAACGGCTAATTTTGCATATTTGGATAAATAAAATCACCTGTTGTGTATATATGCAAACCCTTTTATAAAATTCAAACAAATTTTTCTACAAGCATTACATTTCTACAAGTAGAGATCCAATTTCATCGAGATTAATGTGTGATTGGAATTAATTTTTAGAAACTGTTAACCAGATTAGTATTGAAAAAAGAGCCTTAGTGGAAATTCTTTCTACAGAAGGGGATTTCGAACATCAGATTGCTAGAAAATTACAGATTTCAAAAAATGGGGAATATTATTGACTGCGGCGACATGCAGTAACCGGCACAAAAAAAAATAAAAATAAAATAAAAAATAAAAAACGGCAGAAAAAGATCTGGGAGGCTCAAAGTAACATCTATTGCAGTAGATGTACTCTTGATTGTGTCTAGTAAAAGGAGAAGACTTCTTTCTGATGGGCTTAAAGGATGTGTATCAATGAAGAAAAGAATTACCTTAGGTTGCAAATACATCATTTGCTGACCTTCCTCGACTAAAGAAGACTCCAATGTTCCAATCTAGACTCATAAAAGTTTATCTAGCTTTTACTTTTAATAATGCCTCTTGAGTTACATAAAAAGTTTAGTTTGGTGTTTACATGGATGTTTGTTTTTGCCGAAAATAGGATTGACTTATTCAGTTAAAAGAAAACTGTCTTTGAAGTCAAGCATGGTGATGGCAGTATTATGCAGTTTTTATTTATTTATTCAGCACGTGGGATTGGTTGCTCTGTTACTGTGGATGGAATCATAAAGAAAGTACAGTATTTCCGGATTTTTAACCAAAACTTCAAATACCCTGGACAATAACTTTGACTGGAATACCAGTGAACAAGACAATGATTCAAAATATATATTTACTAAGAAATAGTTTATGGACAATAATTCCAATATTTTAGAGCAATGAAGTCAGAGTCTAAACCTTAATCCAGTTGGGAATTTATGGAGAAAACAGTAGCACAAATAATAGCAACGTATGCCTTACACCAAATTATTTTTTCTTCAAATAAACTTCAGTAAAAAAACAAAAAAACAATTGGATGTCCATTTTTTATCCAAATTTTTCAGTGAAAATATGAAAAAATTATTTTAGCATACAGGAATTGCAATAATAATTCCTATTCAGTTATTTTTATCCCATGAGGAAGCATTTTTGTATTCTTGTGTTCCTCTTATATATTACACACTTAGGTTACATTTCGTATAAATTTCTGAAAGTGTAGACAGGTTTTTAATGACAAGAGGTTAGCTATGTTTGGCTTATATTTGGATCATATATGAAAGATTATCTGAAATTTGAACAACATATATGAATAATATACACCATATCTACTTAAGAAATCATCATTTTTACAGATTGAGAACAATAAATGCGTATCATTTGTGATGTAATACTTTCATTATTATACGCATCTTGACAATTATTATTTTTTTGTTCTGTGTGGTTTAATATTATACTCTTCAGTTTTCAAATACAATCGTGTAAATTTCGAACAATTAGCCTTGGACGAGAAAAACGTATGATTATACAAACTCGACATATTACCGAAGGATGATTGCGAAAAAAGGTGCAGAGTACAGCTGGCCACTCGTATCTGAGGATACCTGTCTACTAGGGCAGCTGGCCAATCCCTATTGCAGACGCTTTCTCAGGCGCATTTTTGTTTATCCAACAGGGCTTATACTGCAAGTATGCTGAGCAAAGTGGCCACGATGACTTGTGACTTCTTGCTAGAACAGCTATCGACGGACCCCAAGGGTTCCGTCTACCCAATTTCACTCACAAGGTTTTCGTATGGTTTTCAGGCATGTTGGGATCGACCCTCCAGTCCGATAATATCAAGATGTCTCCTTCCTGACAAATCGACCATGGTGTGATTCGTACCCGGGTCTCATGGTCAGAATGCGAACGTTCTAACCACTCGGTCACGTAGAGTAACTGGAAACAAAACATAAGGGAATATGATTCGGAACAAGAACTCTGGTTTGTTGCACGGAATTTGAAATCTCACCTGAAAATAAATTTATATAATGAATTTTTGAAGAAAATCATATCAAATAAAATTTTTTAAAAAAGTGGAATAATAATGACTTAAAAACTTACATGAAATATGCGATCATCGTTTTAGAGAGAGACAATACATACTTTTGAAATGTATTACTATTCACTAATGTATACACATTTGCATGCATATATACGTATATATAATGTCATGAATAGGAGTATTAAAATGATAATGAAACTTCACTCGGCGGTTAAGGTGGATGCACGTGTAAAATTCCGAACTAAACGACCTTTTACTTCTCCTTCCACCGTTATAGTGTCATAAAATCTTAAAAAGGTTGAATAAAGCAAATGATGTCAAGTGGAAAGCCTAGGTCAGAATTCGCGGTCAGTCACGTACATAACATTATTATCAACAACATATGTGTAAAAGAATGTACGAAAAAATGTCTAAATTCTAATCAATACAATAAATATATATGACATATATCAAGGGGTTGCAAAACGTATTTTTTTTTAAGCGTTTCACCCCAAGCAAGGCGGAAAGCCACTAGGACGCAAGGGGTTACAGAAGAGTTGGAGCAAGATCAGATAGGAGTGATAGAAGAATGGATGAGGAGAAGAGTAGTGGATAGATCAAGACAACTGGAGATACAGAGGCCAGTGTGAGAGAGAGAACCAGAAACCCCTTCCCAAACAAGAAACAAGGCGTAAGCCTCTACTCATGTCCAAGAGAAGGGGGAGGAGTGTTGACCGGGTGGTAGGAAAGCCTACCTACTCCTATTACATATAACACATACAACAACAAAAACAGAGGTAACGATGAGAGGGGGAGGTAATTTGCAAGAGTCCTGGCTGACTATCATTTACCCTTTCGCAACATTAAGTTAAGTTTTAACTTAGTATAAGTCCCATTGTCTATTCTAAAAAGAAATTGAAGAAAATAAGGTTATCCGGATTTAATGCCATGTCATAATAAATGCCCCAACATACGTGGCAGCGAGTGTGCCCCAACGTACGTGGCCGCGAGTGTTAGTCCGCTTTCTTCCTCATGATAACAAGTGAATGTACAGCTTACCTTAAGTCCAAGCATCGACCTGGTTGGGGGGGGGGATCACCGGCCAATCCACCGCCCTCACCAAATAGTGGGCTTGGGAGACATGCTTTCAATAAAAATTAAGAACAACAGGAGAAAGAATGGTGGCGAAAACAATTCCAAGTTCAGAAATTTTATCAAGCAACAATAGTCGGCCACTAAATCATGAGAATACTGACGAGACACTTTCGCATCTAGCCAAAGACATTCAATTTTCCCTTTTTCTGATTCTTCTTTCGAAATGGGACCATCGGATAGGTTACAATGAATTAGGAAACAATGTGCTACTATGGGCAAACACACTGACGAGTAAGGGGAGAAAGAGAAAAAAATACAATAAAATAAAATTTAAACATTAAAAAAAAAAAAAAGTAGAAAAATAAAGAATTAAAGAAAATCGAAGAAAGATTAAAATGAGTCTTCGGTAGAGCGAAATTATACTCACACAGGGCAGCGAGTGTTTGTCCGAAACTATCAGCTAATATTTTTCTTGTTTATTCAATTCTTTTAAGCTTTGAATTATCAATGAAATAAAAATAGTAAAATTAGAGACAAGAAAATAATTAATGACTGTTCTCATTACAGACAGAATCAACCCTTTGATCTTTTCACGTGAATTATAATTAGGTACTACCACTAATTCCGTATAAATTTTCAATACCTAAGGTTTAAAATGGATTTTTAAGAATGAAAAAGCATTCTTGAAGATTCCATTTTAGCTTTAATTGAAAGCTAAATGATTAAATTTACTATTTCCTGCAAGTAAAATTTTCTGGTGTATTTCAAGTAGAAATTATATAGATTGGAATCTCAACTTTTTGGCCAATTTCAGAAAATTTTCTTAAAATTAAGATCTTAAAATTAAGAAAATGGCAGCCATTTTCTTAATTTTAAGATATTTGTAAACAAAACAAAATTATCGGTTTTAAAAATCTTCCAAAAATAAAATATATATTTATGACACGTTATTTGAGTAAAATAGCAAATTTAAATTATTCTGATTTGAAATAAACATTACTTACTTATAGCATAAAAAAGTAATATACAATCATTTCTTAACGAGGGATCCTGTTTTACTTTCAATTAAAGTAAAAAAAAAAAAAAAAAAATATTTTAAAAATAGAATAGTAAAACCACATTAACCTTTTCAATTTTGGATTCGTAAATTTCCTTTCAACTTAATTACAATATCATATACAGCAAATAAACGATTTTTAAAAAAAATGATTTTTAAACTATTATAAATTATTATAATTAAAATTAAAGAAAAATGAAAAAAAAAAAAAACGGAATTTCGCGAAATTTCATGAAATTAAGTGTGTGTGTATGTGGGTGGGGGGTATACGTGAAAAAAAAATACCAAGATTTTCTACACCAAAAAATTCAAAAATAATTTCATTCATTTGTAAATAAGTTGTGAAAGTTTCTTATTTGATTTTTGCAAGAATCTTCGATCAATGTGTTTTCATCGGAAAAAAGGGCAATAAAAGTAATTGCCCATGGCTGACGTAAACAAAACAAGATTTTGAACCAAAATTTCGAACATCCTAGAAAAGATCAAAAAATTTCAAAAAATACTTTGGTCTTTCCACTTTATTAGGAGGAAACATTGACGATAAAACCTTGTTTTTATTAAGTTTGTGGCCTTTTTCATCATTATGCTGTTCCGCAAAAAAGTGGAGGAACCTAATTACAGTATTTAGCAGTATATAAAAAATCGAATGTTAAAAATGGTGAAAGCAAATTTTACCATCAGGTAAATGAAGAAACCGTTAGCAAAACAAAACAACTGGATGCAACAAAGTTCCGAGCAGAAAGTGTAATGATTGATAAAATAAATTGGGTGAGAATGAAGACAGGAGATTAAAAGGAAGAGATTTTTCAGAATAAATCTATGGGTAAATTGCTAAAAGGAAAAGCGCCAGGTCAACAAGATGAAATGTATGGATTCTAGTTAAAGAAATGTACAAAAAACACGAAGTAGTGCATCAAATTTCGTAAATATCTGACGAAAACAAAAGTCAATATAAGAGATGTTGATGAAAGGAAAACAATACCCTTCTTATTCAAAACAAAAAATATCTCAAAATGAACAAACGCAAGTAATTATAGGCTGATGACGTAATGTAATGAACAATTAATAACAAGAAACTGTAAGAAATTCTGCAATTTAATCGCCTATTGGCTGATTTGTAACGACCAATTTCATTGGTCGAATTTTGACTTGTTTTTTTCGCGGGTATTTTTAACGGCCTGCGCCCTTTTGACTCAGTTGCGGATTAGTATTGGAAGAGTCCGGACTCACTTTGAATCTATTTGACAGGGCCTTGAGTGTTCTTCAGCAACCAAAATGGTAATTCTTCAAAGACAGTTGCGACATATTATTAGAAATGTCAAAATATTTTTGAATATCTTTGCAGAGCTATTTGCGCCCACGAACAAGCCTAAATAATTAGGCTATGATTCCTTTCAGCAACCAAATGATAATGCTTCAGAGACGACTTCATGTCCCAGCTTAATTCCTTCAAGGCTGTAGAATTCAGTCAAAATGACTGTCGTCAAATGTATACGTTTACACGAAGAACTTTAAGAATGATCTCGACAACAGCCGAGTTTCAACTCCTGCAACGACCAGCAAATACCAGCTTCTCCAACTTCGTAGAGAACAATTGTGTCCTACTGAAGTAAAAGACACTACCTATTCAGTGAAGAACTACCCTACCCTGTTCCCAGGGGCAAAAAAGGGCAAAATCTTTTTTTGCAAGGATACAATAAAATTTGTTTTAAGGTAGGCCTTGTTGAATTGTTTGTCTTTCTTGTCTCTGCCAAGGGTTGAACTGTGTGAGAAGAAATTCTCACATAGTTTTAATTGCAAAAGAAGTTTTGTAGTTTGAAAAAAAATTTTTTTTTGCACGATTTATTGCAAGAAAGTTTCAATGCTATTACTCTATAAGTGAGTTACATTTTAAATTCTCCCCTTTCAATAAAGGGAATAATGTTAATATTTTTTCTCAATATATTGTTATAATTAATTTAACAATATATATTATATGCTGCTTTCTGTGTCTGCTGTTTAAATGTTTTACAATTTGTAAAAAAAAATAAAAAATATTTGTAATTTAATAAGTTCTCGTCGGTGTTTTGTTAAAATTAATTCCCTTTGACCATTAATTGCTGTCGTTCTAAAAAAAGGTAGAAACATTCTTGTTTTTTATTAATCCTGTTCTCCCCCTTCCTTTTTTTTTTCTTAATGGAAAGTTGGCGCCTATTTGACTGACCAACCTGTTACTTAAATTTCTCTCGTTCAGTGCGCTTCCTTTAAGCACTTTTCTAGTTGGAAGTTGGTGTCGACCGCAAGTTTGGTTTGAACAATTTCGTTTTTATTGTTTTTCTGCATGCAGGCTAATAATAATTATGGCTTCGAAGGATTTGTTCGCCAAGATTGAAGCCAAAAAGTTTCGTATTAGAGCACCGTGGAATGGATGAAAGAAAATGGTGCTAGCTTAACTACCATCGAATCAAACATCTGTCATCGACAAATGGTTGACAGTTGGATGATTTGATGGATCAGTTAATTTTAAAGTCTCCCCCCGAGGAGAGGTTGAAATTGTGTAATGATTCGACACAATTTTCTTCCAACATTAGGGAACAATTACCCAAGTTAAAAAGTGGAAGCGAGAGCAGCGAGACTGTTCAATCAGCTCCTATTAGACCCTTAGGGTTAAATCTTGAATGCCCCATTTTTTCAGGGTCAAATTCTTCTGATATTTTTGAATTCAGGACCTTCCTCGGACGGTTTGAATGTTGTGCATCTAACTTGGGAAAGGCAGACAGGGTGCTTCTTTTGAAATTCAAGTTGGGAGGGCAGGCATTTGACCTCGTCTCCAGCTTGGATATAACTCCAGAAAATTATGACCTAGCTTTGGCTGGTTTAAAGGATAAATACTTAAATCCGTCGTTGATTAAAAACCGAATATTTGAAAAATTATTCCTCCTTCTGAACGGATAACTCGTTTTAAGGAATTAAAAGTTTTTCTTGAACGAGCGAAACTCGATTTAACTGAGTTAGATAAGTCCTTCGGGACAGATTTTTTCGTAGTTAATTCTACATCTGGGGCCATTATGGCCCACATCCTATTCAATAAATTCCCTAACAGTGTGAGAAGGGAAGTAATGAATAAATCTATTGAGAGATTTCCCTCTCTATCTTCCATTACGTCTTTTACTTTCGCGTCTCCTTTGGATGAAAAAAGGTGGGTATACTGCTCATTCAATATGGCGGCTCCTCCTTCTTCGTGACACAAGGCCAACATGGCGGCAGGGTCTTACTCCAAGTCTGCTAATGTAAAGAAGGGCATGAATACCTTCAAATCTCCCGCTAATAATGGCGAAGTCTTTAAAACCTGTAAATTATGCAAGGCTACGGATCATTCTGTTAAGGAGTGTACCAAATATCAGGCCTTCGAAGATAAATTTCAGAGGGCCAAGGAACTTAATTTGTTTACCAAGTGCCTAGGTGGACACTTGGATTCGCATTGCAAAGGGATTAAGGGATCCCCTTACCCTTGCACTTTTTGTGGGCTTAAGAATCACTATTCTATTATGTGCCCTAAAAGTCCAAAATCCTGTGTTGGAAGGACTACCTTAACGGGGCAGGGGAACTGCATTTTCCCTGTTCTCAAAACTTCTATGAGGGTAAATAAACACCCCGTTTATTTCTACTGCCTTTTAGATACAGGCAGCCATTCTCTTCACAGGCTATTTTAACAGTTAAATTCCGGGGTAAAATTTAAATCCAGATCGGTTGAGATGCCTGTAGATACTATGATTGTGAGTAGTTCCTTAATCCTGCAGGAATACAATGTATCCCTTAAATTAAAGTTTCAAAAACCCTTTTTATTTCCGGCTTTATTTGCTGGGGATCTGAATCTGAGGTTCAATGTGTACAGGTTTGACGAAATAACCTCTAACTTAACTAAGGAAGGTTTTCGTCTCTGTCCAGGTTATAGGGACCTAAATGGGTCTGCTATTAATGGCATCATTGGATTAGACTTGATTCAACGGATTAATAATCTCTGCGTGATCCGATGCCTAGGTGGTAGCGCTTGGAAAATCTCCAAGTATGTAATTCCCTTTGGGGAAGTAAGAACGTTTTTATCACATAATCCTGTTAAGGAAGAGTTGCCACCCTTTGATAAGGTGGTGAATTCACTCGCTCCTTGTCATTCTTATTTGATTGACAGCGTTTTGAACCCTGTCCATTCGTATGAGGATGCACTTCAGCCTTTCTTCTGTGAATCGTCGGTCGAACGTGGGATAGAGAAATTTCTTTCTCTCGATGAAGACAGAATGATGAAGAGAAGATAAAGAAATTTGAGGAGTCTATCGTTCTTAAGGACGGTAGATACTATATTGATCTACCTTGGGACTACGAGAAGCTTTCTCGTGTTGAGTCCAACTATGTGCCTTCTCTGAGAATAATGCAGAGAGTGGCGGAGTCATTAAACAGGAAGGGACTGTACGATGATTATTTAAGTCTTCAATGAGTACGAAGACTGTGGCATAATTGAACCATTCTCGGTCCTGCCGGGGACTTACGAGAATTATATTTGGGTCCCCCATAGACCTGTCATCAAGGAAGGTCAGGGGGTAACTACAAAAATCCGCCCCGTTTTCAACTGTCCGTTGAAGAGAGATACCTCAATCAATGACAGCGCTTATTCGGGCGTTAATCTCACTGCTCAATTATTGGATTTATTGTTAACGTTACGAAAGAATAATTATGTTCTTTTGGGCGATTTGCGTAAAGCATTTCTACAAATTCACCTGAAATCTGTTGATAGATTTTGCTTTTTTCTTAAGGTGAATGACAAATTATGCACTTACAGATATAATACTCATCTTGAGTTTTATACTTAAATTTCATGCGAAAAAGTACAAGGCTGATTTGGCCTCTCATACCATTTACAACTTTTATGTTGACAATTTGGTCACATCTAGCTGTGACCGTGATTCTTTACTTCACGTTTATAACACTGTACGTGGTAGGTTAAAGGAAGCAGGATTCGAGCTTCGGTCCTGCAATTCCAATTGCTTGAACCTGCAAAGTAAAATGTTGGAGGACGATTCAATTACGTACCCGCTTCCCACCTTCGAAAAGGTGTTGGGTTATCTTTATTCCCCGCTTCAAGATTCAATTAAACTTATTCCCACAGACTCCAATACTAAGCGTGGGGTTCTTTCCCAGATTTCCTCCGTATATGATCCATTATCTTTACTTCTTCCTGTAACTGTACAGGGGAAGATATTCATTAGTCAATTATGAAAGAATAACTTATCATGGGATCAACAGATTCCCGAGAATTCGAGTTCCCCAGATGCGTACTATCGGAGAACTCCCCAGTTGAGTACATTTGCTTCTGCGATGCGTCTAAGCAGGCTTTTGGATTTACTATGTACGCAAAACAAGGAATCCAATGTTCCTTATTCGCCAAAGCCAAAGTAGCTCCCATCAAGGGGAAATCACTCCCTACCCTGGAACTTATGGCCATATATCTGGCCCTTAAAGTTGTCCCTCAGCTTTTAGCGGCCTCAAAGCCTATAAATATCCTAGCCCTTTACCTTGTGTCAGACGCTCAAGTAGCCCTTTCGTGGGTTTTAAACGGCAAAGGGTCCAAAAAAAATATATTTGTTGAAAATCGAATATCTGATATTAAAAAGGCTTTGGAGGAGATTACCCTAAAATTTGGCATGTCACCTAAATTTAAATATGTTCCTTTGACGGAAAATCCAGCAGATCTGCTAACCAGAGGCCTCCCCACCTCTAAGTTCGCACAACTGTTCAAATTCTGGGTATACGGCCCTGAGTGGCTTAATCAAGATAGCATCTGCTGGTCCGTATCACCCTTACCCTGTCTTAACGACAACAGGAAAATTGTATCCTGCATGATATCTGTAGATACGTGCCCGGTTGAAGGCAGTTTACCTTTGGAAATCTCGAAATTTTCCATATTATCTAAGACGATCAATGTCTTAGAGAAGGTGCTAAGTTTTGTCGACAAATTACCGTCACCGAAGCACTAATACCTTTAATAGAGCCAAGATGTTGCTTTTTACCAATATGCAAAGTGAAGTTTTTTCCTTTGAGTTGGATTATTTGAAACAACCTTCAAATAAGGTTATACCTCCTAGGGTATCAGCCCTAGGCCTATTCTTAGATAAAGATGGTCTGATGAGGACCAGGGGTCGCATTCAGAACTCTGATATTCTTCCTTTTGATGTAAAATTTCCTATTCTGTTAGGAAAAAATCATCACCTGACTGAATTGGCTATTAATGAGGCTCACTTAAATTGTTGCCATATGGGAACCAATTCAACGCTCAGTAAGTTGAGGTTATCAGGATTTTGGATTCCCCACGGGAGACAAGCGGTAAAAAGGATTCTTCGTAATTGTATTACTTGCAAGAGGATCAATTCGTTGCCTTGTGAAGCTCCCTCCGGGTCCCAATTGCCCTCTCATGTGAAAATGTATGTTTTACTATTCACGTGTATGAGTTTGCGTGATATACATCTGGAACTGTTACCAGACATGAGCACACGTTCCTTCATACTAGCCTTTATCAGATTCACCAACTTATTTGGTGTTCCTTCTCATGTATACTCTTGTTATGATGTTGATTTGGGGTTAGAGACAAACGCCAAATAACACGTAACAATAAAAAGGGTTTTAATAGGTTGGTAAAAAGGTACAGAAATCGCCTGAGTAGTCAATAACTAGTTCAGCTAAGAACTTCTCTGTCTGTCTTCCCCCACGTCAACTGACATGCCACTATTTAAAGTCTTTGTTCACAGATGCAGACAAGTTCATCTTCAAGAGGGGTGGTAGGTTTCCGACACAACACCTCCCCCTTGAGATTAATTCCGGAGGAATTAATATCTTTTTCTTTTGGGATCTGGACTTAAACGTTCTTTTTCTTTTGCTTGTCCTTCTTTGGACAACTGTTTCAGGCAATGGTGGAGTTGGTATATCGAATAAATCATATAATACCTCCATTGGTTCTTCATTTTCTTTACTTATTTCTTCAATGATTCTTTTCCTTAATTGGTTCAAATGTCTTTTGTGCGTCCATTTTTTACTTATGTATAACATCTTACCAATTCTTTGAGTTACCACTCTATCTTGCCAAAATTCCTTCCCATTTTTGTAATTTTTAGAAAAAACTTTATCTCCCGGCCTGAGATATTTCATATTTTCCTGATGCGTTTTGTTCTGGTAACTCTTTTTTCTTTCCGGCAGCAGCCTATTGAATACAGATCTAATTTTTCTAGCAAACATCAGTTCAGCTGGAGGCATCCCTGATATTGCGTTTGGATTTGGTATTATTCTGTATATACTTAAAAACTGCTGTATATTACCATCATCTGTATTAGTACCATTTGTTTTTTTTAAGGGCTCTCTTGAACGTATCATCAAACCGTTCAGCCTGTCCATTTGACCTAGGATGGTACGGTGAAGTCGTGATGTGGTCAATTCACTTCCTGTGAATTGAGTTCCATTGTCGGTGACAATCTTTTCTGGTACTCCAAAACGTGCAAAGTTCTGTAAGAAAATCTTTTGTTACAGAAGCAGTTGGTCTTTTGCACTTAAAAAAATTCCAGGCCACTTGGAATAGCTATCCACAACTATCAAGTAGAAATTACCATTCATGGGTCCAGCATAATCTATGTGGCGTCTGGTCCATGGAACATCTGTTTCTGGCCATGGTGTGTATTTTACTGGCGGTGCTTTCGCTGCCATTTGATACCCTCTACAAGTTTTAACTACGTTCAATGTCTTTCTCCATATTTGGCCAATAAACGTAACTCCTCATCAGGGCTTTCATACGTCCAATACCAGGATGCCCTTGATGAAATTCCTTCAAAATCCGCTTTTGTAGTACAACCGGTATCACGACCCTTCCAGCATATAACAGCACTTCATCACATATTGAATATGCTGGTGAAGTTTTATACTTTTCTGAAGTTACAACTTTCATTTTTCTAATAAAAATGTCGTTTTCTGCTTTTAATTTTATTTCATCTAATGTCAACGGTAATTCTTTCACTGTGTTATACATTACTTCAACCAATTCATTTTCTGCTTGTAACGACGCTATTACCGTATCTTCTAGCGGTTCCGAAGACGTTGGGATCAGTCTAGATAAACCATCAACATGGCTTCATTTTTTAGATGATAAAAATTCCATTTTGAAATTGTAATTCAACAAAACGGTTTGCCGTATGAGTAGGTATACCCTTCTTCGAACCATAGATTGAAAGCAGCGGGCGATGGTCGGTCTGCAATGTAAACCTTCTTCCATGTATGTACTTATGGAATTTCTTTACAAGCATAGATGATAGCTAAGCTTTCTTTCTCAATTTGAGAGTACTTCTTTTCTGCGGGTAATAATGTCCTTGATGCATGTGCCACTGGCTTTGTATTGCCGTCTCTGAATTTATGCAGAATTATCGCACCTATTCCGTACTTGCTTGCGTCCGATGCCACTATAATTCCCTGTTTAGAGTCATAATGTGTTAGTGATAATTCCGACGTCAAAATATTCTTTATTTTGTCAAACGCCTGACACTTCTGACAATATCCACTTTGCTCCCTTTTTAAGCAATTTATTTAATGGTGCAGTAAGGCTGCACAAACTAGGAATATATATCCCATAATAGTTAGCAAGTCCTAAGAACGCTTGTAGCATTACTACATTTTTGGGAGTTGGCATACTTTTGATCGCTTCTGCCCTCGCCGGATCTGGTCTTCTTCCATCAGTCTATTATCTGCCCCAAAAACTTAATTTCACTCATAAAAAATTCACATTTTTCAGCTCCAAGTTTGAATCCATATTCTTCAATTTTTTCAAAAACCTGATTAATATGTTCCAAATGTTCATTTCGATCTTTACTTTTTATCAAAATATCAAGATATGCAATGGCGAAGTCCAACCCTGCCAGCCAGTGTCCATAATTTGATGAAAAATACTAGGGGATACTTTTAAACCAAAAGGCAGACGGTTTAATTTGTATAAACCCTTGTGTGTATTGATAGTCAACAATTTAGAACATTCTTCGTCCACTTTCACTTGGAGATAGGCATCCGATAAAACCAATTTAGAGAATATTTTTCCTCCATTTAAACTTGCAAAAATGTCTTCTGGTGAAGGCAAAGGATATGTGTGGTCTTTTAAGCAATCATTTAGACCCGTAGAGAAATCGGCACACATCCGAATTTTATTATTCTTTTTCTTAACATATACAACAGGGCAGGCCCACTCTGAAAATTCAATGCGTTAAATAACTCCTAAATTTTCAAGCCGTTCCAATTCTTTGTTAATCTGTTCCAAAACACCAAATGGCACATCTCTTTTTCGCTTGAAAATAGTTTTTACATTTTCCTTCACTTCAAATTTTGCCTTCGTCTTTTTGCAACATCCAAGACCTTCTGAAAATACTTGTGGAAATTTTATTTTCAGATCTTTCACCAAATTTTCTGTAACCCGATTTTTACATGGAGAAGAAACATTAATTCTATTGCAAAAAGAATTTATAGGGAGTTCCTATAAATTAAAAAAGTATAATCCAATCTGTTCCAAACAAATTTGAAGCATTTTGTAGCACATACACTTTAGACTTTAGTGTCTTACCAACAAATTAAATATTACAAGAAAATTCACCTGTCTGTCCTCAGGGGCTATCCACGGTCCGGGTACGTCTCCGGCCGGTGCTAGGTCCCTGAGAGACACATTAGACTCTCTACCATCTGCATGTCGTACTAGCGCGTACTGAGGGTTCGCCTCTATAAGCTCTACATCGTCCAAGGTGTAACGTGCATGTCGTCTCAGAAACACAGTACCGGGTCGAGAGAGCCAAGATGGAAGCGAAGCTCCCGCCGAACTCCGTCGCTGAAAAGGTAGAAACCTTTCGTGTGGGGTGGCATTCGTGGCGGTACACAATAGGGAACGAATGGCGTATAATGCGACAGGAAGGAGATTTTCCCAATTATCAATTGAACATCCGTTATTCGAGGCAGCCAATTGAACGGTCTTCCAAATAATGCCGTTATATCTTTCGCATTGGCCGTTACCCTTAGGGTTGTAGGGAGTTGTCCGGCTTATAGCTACTCCTCGTTCCTGTAGAAATTGCCGAAGCTGCTCTGACATGAAAGAAGCCCCTCGGTCCGAATGTATATAGGCAGGGGCTCCAAAGATGGCGCACAGTGAGCAGAGGCATTGTATAATTGCAGCAGTCGATATGTCTGAACAAGGGAAGGCAAAAGGAAACTGAATATTCGTCGATAACCGTTAATATATATCGGTTTCTTGTTTTACTTGGTAGCAGTCCTTTAAAATCAAGATTGAGTCTTTCAAACGGTTGTGTTGCTTTTATTAAGACGCCAGTTTGGGGTTTATAAAACCGAGGCTTTATTTCAGCACACGTTCGACAAGAATTTGTAATTCTTTTTACCTCCTCCACTGAGAAAGGCAAGTTTCTACACCTCACAGCATGAACCATTCGAGTAATGCCCGGGTGACAGATTGTTATGTAGCGTTCGGAGTTCGTCCCCGCTTGATGCCGTACAGCATGCTCTTGACAGTGTATCAGCTGTTAAGTTTTCCTTGCCAGGTCGGTAGCTGACGTCAAAGGAGAAACAAGATAGCTCAATTCTCCACCTCGCTATTTTCTCATTCTTTATTTTACTCGTAGTTTTAGAGTTGAACATAAAAGCAACTGATTTCTGGTCAGTAATAAGTTTAAAGTGGCGTCCGATCAGGTAGTGTCGCCATTTTCTTAATGCCTCGACTATGGCGTAGGCTTCCTTTTCAATTGCGGGGTGTCGTCGTTCAGTCTGTGAGAGGGTCCTTGAAAAGAAGGCTACAGGACGATCAGCTTGTTTCAAAGAAGCAGCAATAGCACAGTCTGACGCATCCGTTTCAACAACCAGAGGAATATTTTGGTCTATTGTAATTGCAGATTTCGCAATATCCTTTTTCAGTCCCTCGAATGCCTCAACGGCTTGATGGGACAGAGGAAACGTCTCTACTTGTGTCAATGGATGTATCTTTTCTGAGAACGAAGCAATCCATTGAGAGTAATGAGCAAACATGCCCATAGCACGTCGAAGGAAGGCTGGTTGTGAGGAACAGGCATCTGGAGTAAAGGTTTCAATCGATCTGCGTCCGGTGCCATAAAACCTTTGCTTATGGTATACCCAGTAGGTTTATTTTGTCCAGTCCAAACGAGCATTTGTCGTCGTTTAGGTAAGGTTGTATTTATCGACGGCGGACATGAACCGTCTGAGATTTTCGTCGTGTTCCTTTCTATTATGGCCACATACTGTGACGTTGTCGATGTACGCAAATGTGCCTTCCAGTTTCTCATCCGTTATGATTTGGTCGACTATCCTTTGGAAGCTGGCTACCCCATTCGTAACGCCAAAAGGAATCCTGCGAAATTGATATAGTCGACCGTTCGCCTCGAAAGCAGTGTATGGCTTGTCTCTCGGTCTAATGGCGATCTGATGGTACGCGCTTTTCAAGTCCAGAGTGCTAAACATACGATATTTGGCTATTTCGCCTATCATTTCATCTATCCTGGGTAGTGGGAAGGCGTCCAAAAGAGTAAATCTATTTATGGTTTGGGAGTAATCTATAACCATTCTCTTTTTATGGTTGCTAGAAGTGGTTATAACTACCTGAGCCCTCCAGGGTGATTTGCTAGGCTCAATTATACCCTCCTCAAGTAGTCTTTTTATCTCAGAGTCAATGAATTTTTTTATTATTATAAGAAAAACGTCTGCTTCTCACTGCTATGGGTTTGCAGTTTTCAGTTAGGTTTTCGAAAAGTGACGGGTACTGGATTTTTGCTGTCGCCAATCCACAAATTTTCAATGCGGGCATTGAACCGCCAAACGGAATTTCAACCTGTGAGTGTTGCTGCAAAAAATCGTGTCCCAGTATTATTTCGCAACAAAGGTTTTTCATTACGGATAGTTTAGTGGTTTTATAGGAGACGTCATTAAATAGTAAGTCCACCAAACAATAACCACTTACTTGCGCAGACAATGACGCGTTTGCCATTGTTACTCTGCTGGGTGAGGGGACAAAATACAATTTATTGGTTTTTACCAAGCTTTCTTTGATAATTTCCTGAGCTCCCGGTATCGAGCAGATTCATTTGTAGACCTCCCGTCAATTTTCACTTTTACAATAGTTTTTGAAAGGCAGTCGGGGGAGGCGGCTAAAGTTGCAGAAGTATTTTGACGAGTGGATTTGTATAGTTTTAGAAGACTTGCATACCTTTGAAAAATGACCAAGTTTTCCACACTTATGACAACGAGTATCTCTGGCAGGGCATGAGACTCGTAGGTGTTGAGATAAGCCGCAAAAATAGCAAGTGTCCTTTTTTAAAGCGGCAGTGACCGATTGTTCTTGAAGCTTCGTCGGACTATCGTCATGAGGGGGGACAGTAAGAACAGGTGGGTTTAACGCGGCGCCCACCGTGTCTGGCTGTAAATAAGAACTAGACTGCTGTATAGCACTTTCGAAGATATAGGCTTGCTCGTAAGCTGTTCTAAATGTAAGGGTCTTATTCTCAAGAAGACGTTGTCTTATCTGAGTATTGCGTAAGCCGTTAATGAAGGCGTCCAAAATGTGTAACTCTTGGGCCTCTAATGCCGTCATTGGGCAGAAGTTGCAATCTTTGCCCAGTGTCCGAAGGCTCTTAAGGAAATGGTCCAATGTCTCGCCTGATTCTTGTCGGCGAGTCGCAAGTAGGTGTCTAGAAAATCTCATTTTGGGGCTTTATGTATGTAGCGTTCAGTACATCGATTGCTTCTTCGTAGGTAACGCAATCCGAGATAATTTCGTTGACTGTGTGAGACAGGTAGTTGGTTAGGAGCGCACGCTTATTGATGGGACGTCCCGGTCTTTCTGAATGTAGAACCTCGATGAAATTTGTAAATGTCTCCCGCCAATGTTTCCAGCACTTGTCGGCTGAATCGCTTTCTGGATATGTGGTAAGTCGCTCAGGTCGCATAAATTGTTCCATTCTTAATTGAATAAAATGTAATGAAAACAGGACAAGAGATTCTGTCTAGTAATCGTTTATTCAATTAAGAATACTACTACTCATCATTATTTATTGTACTATGTACAAATGTGGCACAAGGCCAAAAAGGGGGTTGGGGTAAAGGACGGTCATCACTTGTCTTAGATTAAAACTTAGCTAGCCACAACCACTGACCCTATCATACAGAACAATATTCCTTTCACCAAAACAACACATTTATCCATACCTTTCTTACTACATACACCAAAATGCCTCTTTGACTCCATGAAAAACCTAAATAATCCCCTTATGTACAAATATTGTCTGTGGGGGGAGGGGCATAAAAAACAACAACTTCTAAAATGATCCCCAATGAGTATATACAAAATGACAAAATATATTTACAAGAAACCAAATAAAAATAGTGTTAGTAATAAAAACCCCCACAAACTTTTGAATGTGGCAGAAATATCAGTTAACCGGACGAAATCGATGCGGGACTTATGAAAATAAGGCCACACTCATTCATCCCAAGCATTCACACAGGCATACTCATTCATACACAACAACAAATACGAAAAACACACACACGAAACGAAATGCGCCCCGCATCTACCAGAGAACTGACATCACTGACCACCTAAAACGAGGGAGGGGATGGGGAGTTAAACTAAAGGAAAAGAAAATGGGGACAGAAATAAAAGGGGGACCAATGAGCAAATACACCCTAGCTAAGTTTACCAGAATAGAAAAACTAAAAGAAAAAATACGAAAACCTAATCTAACCTAACTCCGGGATGGGTTGCCTATGTTGAACCCAGGAAAACAATATCCTAATGCCTAACCGGCATCCAGATGCCACTCAAGGTCAGCCCCTTTTACTCGGCACATACGCGCAAGATTCACCCACCTTTTGTTGAATTCCGATGAGGTGAGCCGCCGCCTTTCCGTCCTGATCTTGACTTTTTAAGCTGATGCTTAAAGAACAAGATCAGTTAGGAAGAAGTGAACTCTCGCCCTCATGGAATCCCTTCTGACGCGTCGTCCAAATCACGACTCTCATAACCCCTAGTAAGCAACAGAACACATGGTGTTCAGCCTTCGTCATCTGCGGCACCACATTGCTACAAACAGAACTGGCTTCCAGGACAAAAACTTTCCCTGCAGCATGCGAACCATGAGGCCTTCAACAAACTTGCACAATGGCACTACTGCCCTGCACTGAAAGAAGGCGTGACCAATGGTCTCGACTTCCCTCGCACAGCGACGACAGTTTGATATTTCTCCAAGCCTGCTGAACAAAGTCTCTTGCCGACCCAGAGGGCTTCACGAATCACCAGCCAGGTGAGTGATGCCTCATCGTTATTGAGGCATTTCAACCCGGGCGCCCAAGGCCATATCGAGCGAGCCTCCTGCTTCGTAAGACCGAGCTCGCCAATCAGATCATCTTGTACGGACCCCCTAACTAAAACTTGATATAATGCCTTGCGAGACAACGCCTGGGCGTTGGAGAGGCCATCCGAAGCCCATAAGAGGAGCTTCAGAGCGCGACGACATTCACGATAAAAAGAGCACTCGGCTCGTGGTGTACGGCCGGCCTCTTCTTCGCACGAGTGCACACTTTTCAGGGACGGGAAATGTTTCTGGGCGTCTTCTTTCCAAAAGGCACCCTCCTCATTCGACCCACGACACATTCGGTCTAGAAAGGTAATGCGAAGCATATATTGACGAATCTCAATGCTAGGCATACCCAGACCGCCCTCAGAGGGATGGAGGCAACAGACCTCGCGAGATACCATAGGGGCCTTGCCTCTCCACAAGAAAGAACAAGGTCCGGACTAATGACATTAGTCGGGCATACGGGAGTGGAAGCACAGTCGGTAGAGGAGGATCGGATAGATGTGTGAAACACATACTTCCGCCCTTCCCTTCAGGGAAAGTCTCCTCCGAGACCACAGATTAATCGCGATCTCGGCCTTCCCTTGTACCTCCGACCAGTTCATTTCCAACTGGACATCAGGACCGAACCAGACGCCGAGTATCTTGATCGGCCCATCCGTCCAGAGGAAAGGTCTGGGAAGAGAAACTCCCTTCCACGCACCCAACCGCAAGCCCACAGACTTATCACGGCCCGATCAACTTTATCTTCTAAAGCCGTTTGCGCCGCTAATCTATCTAGATTGAGTCGACGACTAAAATCGGCAGCAAACGTTCTAATTTTAGATTTTAATTTTCCCCACCAGGCGTTACCCACAACCGCCCCCGTCAACTCATATTTGGTATAAAAACAGCGAGAGATCCAGAAAAAGTAATGATAACTAGAATTATAGTCTATATTAGCATAATGTTTCTGTTAATACTAGGGCTAACTAATCTCTCATATTTCACGTGTTCGTTTTTCTGTGAACAATGTTCAGAGGCGTTATGCAAATTTTATATTCCCATTTGTAAAATACTTACATAAATATATTGAATATTTTGCATAAATTATTGATTTAATATAAAAACAAGACATGTATTAGTTTCGCTAATGAGAGTTTAAATCTATTTTAATTTTGATAAACTTCTAATGTTTAGCTTTAGTTATAGAGAGCAGCGGGGAATTCTTTAATTTTTATTTTGTCACTTGCGAACTTGTTTTGATTTTAATCAGTTTTATAGGTGAACATGTTTCGAAACGGAATATACAATTCTGCATTATATTTCTAGAAAATGCTTACGAAATAATAATCAATAGAAATTTTTCATCAAAATTCAAAAATATACTGAAGAATCATTGTTCAGGTTAGAAAAGAATATGCAGTATATTTTTGTGCTTTAATGAATCATTTTTGGTCAGGTTTGGAACTGATATTCAGTATATTTTTGTGTTTTAATGAATCATTTTTTGGACAGCTTCGGAACGGATACTCAGTATATTTTTGAGTTTTAATGAATCATTTTTGGTAAGGTTCGGAACGGATATTCAGTATATTTTTCAGTGTTATTGAATCATTTTTCGTCAGGTTCGGTACATTCTAAAGTTTTAATGAATCATTTTTTCGTCAGTTTCGTAAGGGATATTCAGTATATTTTTCAGGGTTATTGAATCATTTTTCGTCAGGTTCGCGACGGTTATTCTGTATATTTTTGCGTTTTAATAAATAATTTTTTGTTCAGGTTTGATACGGATATTCGGTATATTCTAGATTTTTAATGAATCATTTTTGGTCAGATACGGAATGAATATTCAGTATATTTTTGAGTTTTAATGAATCATTTTTTGGTCAGGTAAGAAAAGAATATGCAGTAAATTTTTGTGTTTTAATGAATCATTTTTGGTCAGGTTTGGAACGGATATTCAGTATATTTTTGAATTATTGAATCATTTTTGGTCAGGTTTGGCACGGATATTCAGTATATTTTTGAGTTTTAATAAATCATTTTTGGGTTAGGTTCGGAACGGATATTCGGTATATTCTAAAGTTTTAATTAATCATTTTTTGGTCAGGTTCGGAACGGATATTCAGTATATTTTTGAGTTTTATTGAATCTTTTTTTCGTCAGGTTCGCGACGGTTATTCTGTATATTTTTGTATTTTAATATATCATTTTTTGGTCAGGTTCGATCCGGATATTCTGTATATTCTAAAGTCTTAATGAATTATTTTTTGGTCAGGCTCGGAACGGTTATTCACTATATTTTTGAGTTTTAATGAATCATTTTTGGTCGGGTTTGGAACCTATATTCAGGATATTTTTGTGTTTTAATGAATCATTTTTGGTCAGGTTCGGAACGGATATTCAGTATATTTTTCAGTTTTAATGAATCCTTTTTGGTCAGGTTCGGAACGGATATTCAGTATATTTTTGAGTTTTCATGAAATATTTTTGGTCAAGTTCGGAACGGATATTCAGTATATTTTTGTGCTTTAATGATGCATTTTTTGGTTAGGTTCGGAACGGATATTTATATTTTTGAATCATTTTTGGTCAGGTTCGGAACGGATATTCAGTATATTCACCGCTTGATATTAAATAATTCTTGGTCTTAAATTTTCAGGGGTATTTCTTTATAAAACAGTGAAAAATAATTTCGCGAACACCTTCACTAAATGAAAAAGTACACACGACATATCGAAAAGTAAAAGTGACTTCGAAAATTATTTCAACAATGTTTTTTAATAAAATAAACTACTTAATAATACGTACTGAAGATTTAATTTAAATCGGATAATTCTCTGATTAGGTGTAAGTTTTTCAAAACAGATGGTAGTGTATTGCGTTTATCTTGTGCTTCTATTCTGGTAAAAATACGCCTTCATTTTGCTGTACCTAAATATATTTTAATATTGACGGATCTCTTGAAGAAAAATTTACAGGAAACAGTAGAATGACGTTTAAGTAAGTTAGAAAATTTTGTTTTTAAGCTACATAAATTATGTAACCTGGGAGTAACAAAAATGCTAATGCTACTGGAACACTGAAAGTAAACTCAATGTCGTGTCGAAATAGATTGAAACAATTAGAGATTGAGTAAAAAAGTGAGGGTATATTTAGACAACTGTACTAAGAATGTTAGAGAAAATAAGGAAAAATCAGCTGAAGACCTGAAGACAGTGTGTGAAGATCTCAATGAAAAGTAAAAGACAAAGAAATATATTTAGTAGAAAAAAAAACAAAAAGTAATGATAAAAGGGGAAAGTGTTGTGAATAAGAAAGAAAGAAAACAATTAATGTAAGTAACTATGTAGGCATGTTGAAGAATTATGGTCCCGCGAAACGTTTTATTCAGTATTAAAGCCAAATGTGATCTTGTAAATGATAGTAGAGCTGAAATGTCAAGGAAATTTTAGGTGACTTCTTTCATGTTTGTCACGTGCTGAATAAATGTTTTTGCGCATGAGTGCTCATCAGAATGTGCGAATATTGGTAAGGTTAAAAGAAGGACTGACAAATAGAGGGGGAAAAATGTGTATGCCATGTTTACATAAATTTATCTTTGATATTTGTGCACAATTCGGGTTTTTAAGATTAACTTTTGAAGCGAAAATTTTAGCAACTAACCTAAGTATGTACGAATTTTCCATTTTCTTTTTGTGTGAGTGTTGTTTGTATATTTATGTCTTGATTAGTATTTTCAATGCATAAGTAGATTATATCTAAGCTTAGCTGTGCATAAAGTAACACCAAATGGCTATCGAAGGAAGTAAAGTTTGCTGAAAAACACAAAACCTGTTGTAAGATTTATGGAGAAGATGGCGCAATATTTTTAAGTTAAGGAGAGCTAAGTAAAGGCTGCTGAAAGAAACATACAGGTACAAGATATATGGAAAAAATAAGCGCAAATGTTGGAAGGATAGAAAATAAAGTAAATAAAGACAGGAACTGGTATAAAATGCATGAAGAATAAGGCGCAAATTTTGTAAAAATATATAGGATATTCTGTTAAACATGAAAGAAACTTGTGTCAAATATATAAAGTCCATGTTTTGGGAGGACTGAAAATCAAAGAAAGGCTGACAGGTGGCCTAAGTGTTGTACGAAATATATAGAAACTTTCACAAAATTCGAACGGTAAGAGAAGGAAAGAAAAGCAAATATATATATATATATATATATATATATATATATATATATAATGGGTTGCGCCTATATTAGAAGCAGAAAGTAAATACTGTTGAGAGAGGAAGAAAATATGGTGCTTTTATTATGTAAGTTAAACATATTGAATATTTCTAAAACGTCTGTAGTGGAAATTTCATATTATTCCGTATTTTTAATTTGAAATACCACAACCAATCCATGGTGTAGGGACCACATCGTCTCTCTCCCAACACAAATGAGATGAACAAGTGATCTATTATTCCTAGATCAAAAAAAAATTTTTCAAGAAGTTAAAACAAGTGAAACAATCTAATCTTGCTTAGACTACAAAATTATACTGTAGCTTGGTCTCATCATTTTACAGTTGAAATGGTTAGATGTTCTATGTTAACAGCTTCTTCCATCGCTTGTCAAATTCTCTTCTGGCTTCTTTCTTTCCAGTTAACTTTGATGTTCAAAAATTGAAATGCAGTGTCAATCGTTATCTTCTGTTTTCCTTATTCTTGTTCTTTTATTGTTTTCTCACATTCTCTCGCCCTTGTGTCTCAGTGGCTTTATTGCTTTGCTTGGGTTGAAATGATTAAAAAAACAAACAAAAAACTATCAGTGTCATGCTCTCACAAACTTGTTTATCTTAATGCCGAAGTATATTCAAGTGGATGATAACCCATATAGCGTTTAGATGAATTTTTTATGTGAAAATGAAAAATAGAGGAAAAGGATTCGTTAGCATTGAGGAATGCGTTAACTCTCAAATGAGCTTCAGAATGACATACGGCGAAGTAAAGAAAAAGTCAAAAGTTACAATAGAAAAAATTGGAGGATTAAATTACAATGCTTAAAACAGAAAAAAGGGAAAACAAGCAACTGTAGAAAACCTTTCAAAATGCAAGAAAGTTATCGAGAACATATGAAAAGACAGACAAAAGCTGTAATCATGATAGCCCAGAACATGTGTAGAGAGGATATAGTATAATAGTAATTAGGAAGAGACTGATATGAGACGTTCGATCTCATTGAAGGCAGCAAGTTGAGGATGAATACAAAGACATCATAACTGACTGGAAAAGATGATACTTTGAATTGTACAATCAAATAGGAAGTGATCACGAAAATCAAATATATCTATACACAAGCTGATTGCTATGATAGATTCGTCTTCGTAATTAAAAGTATCTATAATGATACTCTGAAATTCAAACTGAACTCAGAAAATGCCATCTATTAATCACGAACAAAAACATGTCTGGTAATGGATTTCAATGTTTAAAATTAGACGATAAATTAAACAAATATACAGATTCTGCCAAAGAAGTGAATGAATTCTTGAATTAGATCGAACTTGAAATAGTCTCTAGGAATCTTGCAAAAAATCAAAATACTAAGAGCGTTTTTTTAGAAATTAATATATATTAAATTAATTAAAAGAATTTATTTATACTAATTAAGTTATATTAAAAAATAAAATCTAATTTAAAATATCACTTGTGAATAAGAATATCGACAAAATTTAGTTTAACGATACGCATTTACGTACTAAATGAAATTTCTTTTAAAAATTTAAGTATATATTTCTTTTCGACGATTATATTAAATATATTAAAACATGACGTTTTCTTTAGGTTAAATAAAGTATTAAAAAATATCAGCTATTTTAATTGCAATAAAAAAATTTAGTTAATCAGAATAACGTATTTACTTATGACCTTAATTTTATTAAGATAATTAAATGAAAGAATTGCTTCTCTTATTTTAAATATACTGTCAATTTTAAATGAAAACATTTTATTTTGAGAAATTTATTTCCGTAAGTAGAAATTGTGACATTTTCCAAATACATTTTCTCTGTCTCCTTTTTTGCGAATGTTCAAACAATTCTACAATATAAATTATATATCAAAATCTTTTTTTCTGTCATATTTCATTTTGCTACTTTCATTTCTCTGTGGTTATTAAGAAGCAATTCTGGAGTATTTTGTCATAGAAAAAAAATAGTCCTTTTACGCCGAAATATGGGTATTCCTTCTTACTTTTAGAAACGTACCCAATAAAATTTATCGTTTTTCTTTGAGATGTGATCCTATTAAGCCGACCAATCGAAGAAGAATCAAGTTCAAGTTGAGTTTTAGTTTTCAATAGGAGTTTTAAAGTCTGTGGAAATATCAATCGCAAGAAAACCAGATCAACATATTCCCAGAAACTGTATTCGAAAAACAAAAGCGATCATTTCAAAACCATTAGTTTGTGAAATGTTACAAACCTCTCTTTACTTTTAAAGTCATACTTCCAAATTGTAGTGACGCTGCTGAAATGATAGTCAAAAATGAAAAAAATCGTCTTTGCTTTATGACTATTGTGGAATCATTATAATAAAGATTAGCCATGCGTGGAGATGACAATGAAGATGAAGTATCAAATTTCAATTAGCTTCTGAGGTTGCAAGAGAAATCGTTTTTTGATTGTTTTTTTGTATACTGATAGTTTACTCAATACAAAGCCTAAAGTCCACTCACAGTAAAGGGTTACTGAGCGAGATTGTTGTGAGGGGGTTAACAAGTGCACATTGCAGACGTCTAAGACAGATATCGGTTGACCCTAGACTTGAAGAGACCAAGATTGTAGTTCACAGGGAATCATCCTCTCGGGAATTTGTTTCACAAGCAACAGTTCTGCGGAAGAAGCTATCTAAGTGTAACACAAAGAAACACAAAGGGAATGTGGATGGTTTGCCACTGTGAACATGATATGGCGGATCCTACATGGTGGAACTAATAGAATATAACTTGTCTGAATATCTGTCATAGTAATGGAGTAGTGAGAGGCTAGCAGCATTTTGTCTGTGGGATAAGGGTGGAGAAGAATTCATTACTCACAAAGTCGTGTAATATCTTTCGAACTCTGTCGAAGCTGGACAGTGAGAACTCGACAGAACCAGCCCACATATGGCAGGGATACTCCATTCTTGATCTGATCTAACATAGCAACATGATTAGTTAAACTGATCATTCTTTGAACATTTTTTGTGATACCACGAATAAATGCGTTCCATTTGAGGACTGGAGTGAGCTTTAAAGTCAGTAATTGTTCAAGGTAAGGAACCTCGTTGACAGTATGAACACTCATCTTAGTTGTCGAAGAAAGCAGATAAATTTGCGATAAATTAAATTAAAATAAAACTTTAACAGTAATATCAGATCAAGCTATTCGTAACCTATTGAACCAAGTATGAGGTAACTTTTATTCTATAATGTGCGAAGAGTATAAGTATATTTCCTGTCATCATTATCAGTCAGAGATGACCAAACAGCTAAAAACATTGTTGAGATGTCTCATTCCTGCAACACTTTGGAGCACTGGGTGCAGAAAAGTAATCTGATTCCAAACAAAATATTGTTTTATTTTGAAATTTTTATATAAAACAAAAAAAAACATGTAAAAAAACAATAAAAAAACAAACAAACAAACAAAAAGCAATTTATTTAAAAACATTCAAAATTATTTAGTTCCTGGATGGTTGTTACATTTCCAATCAGGCCCTCTTCTTTGTTTGTAAAGCTAACACAATGCCGACATATATTCGAGGAAGATTTCTTTTAACAACATATAACTAAAGTTTTCAGCTCAATCCATACAACTGAAACCATTCTTCTAAAAAAAATTTATATGAGACATCTATAATAGATTTAGCTCCCCAACTCCATATTTTGTGGCAATATGCCTAGAAATTGAATGAATTTGTTTTTCATCTTATATTTTTACATCTAAAATAGAATTTAACAAAATATTCTCTTTGTGTATTGGTACTTACTGAAATTCGTCTATTCGTCATGAAGCATCAGTTAAGACGGAACTCATCAGAAAAATAATTTTAGTAACAAGTAAAAATAACACGTTAACCATAACACAAAAATGTGTACGTAATATATATGCTATGAACTGACTTTTGGCATATCTTCCTATATGTCTTTTGAATATATATATAAACGTGTTAAACTTCTGAATGTGAAATCGATTACTGAATTCCGTGTCGGTACGTGTCTATGAATTTGATACTTTGCATAAAGATCTACGCTGTATCTATGTGCCAATTTTCATGGACTGCGTACCTTGTGTAATTATGCGTACATAGCTGAACAGGTATAAGCTTGTGCTGAATTACGGTTGCGTGTATGTCTGGTTTAAAATAGGTGCACTGGAAAATCTGCTTTGGGTGTATATATTGCACTATTCGTTAACTCTTGTGTTCGTATATAGACAGAAACATTAGTCCATGCAATAGTGATGTAAATATATATATATATATATAGTTTTACCCTGATGATCCGTTTAGGAGAAACTTAGGTAGGTTTGCCTGGCTCCTTAGGATTATTCTAGTATATATATATATATATATATATATATCAGGTCATCCCATAAGTTCTCTCCGAATTTTAACTTTTTGTTAAAATGAACGAAATTTAAAGAGTATTTTATAATGTCTAATGGAGCTGAACATTATTTTTATGTTTAGATGCGTTTACACTGATCAAATTTTATTTCAGAGAACAATAAAACTAAATTTTGTTTGATTAAAACCCTGATAACATGGAAGTACCCAAGAATCATTTGAGGCACATAATGCTTTATGAGTTCAAGAAAGGAAACTCGGCAGCCGAAGCGGCTAGAAACATTCACTCAGTTTTATGGAGAGGAATGTGCGAATAAAAGAACTTGCAGAAGATGGTTTCAGAGGTGGAGATTTTACCTTTGAAGATGAAGATCGAACCGGACGTCCAGTTGAGTTTGATGAAAAGCTTCTTGAAGCAGTCCTTGAAGAAAATCCAGCTTTATCAGTTGAGGAATTGGCAGTGGTTCTCAGTTCAAACCATACAACTGTTCATCGTCATCTTCAACAACTTGGAAAAGTTCCTAAACTTGGAAAATGGGTGCCTCATGAATTGTCTGAAAACAACCTCAAATCCCGAGTTAACATCTGCTCTTCTCTCCATTCTCGCCAACTTGTTTCACCTTTTTTGGATAGACTTGTGACTGGCGACGAAAAATGGAACTTTTATCGAAATGTTAAGCGTCGTAGACAGTGGCGTGGTAAAGGGGAAGGACCCCAGCCACAGCCGAGAAGAGAACTTCATGGGCAAAAGGTTCTTCTTTAAATCTTGTGGGATCGCCAAGGAATAATCCACTTTGAATTTTTACCACCTAATGCAACAATTAATGCTCAAATATACTGTCAGCAATTAGAGCGTTTGAACCAAGCTTTGAGGAAAAAAGACCTGCTCTAGTGAATCGAAAAGAGGTGATGTTCCTTCAGGACAATGCACGACACCACACAGCAAGAATCACGTCACAAAAGATCGAAAAACTTGGTTGGGAGAAAATTCCTCATCCACCTTATTCTCCCGATCTTGCTCCTTCAGACTACCATTTGTTTCGTAGCTTACAGAATCATTTGGAAGAAACAGCTTTTGTAACACAGGAAGAGATTAAAACTGACATTTGTGAGTTCTTGAATCAAAGCCAAAAGAATTTTGCAGTAATGGAATTAGTAAGCTTGTTAATAGATGGAAGGAAGTCATAGATAATCAGGGAAAATACATTGTTGATTGAATCTGTAATTAAATGTAACATTTGGTCACTTGGTTTCTTTATTCAAAATTCGGACGACCTGATATATAAGAGAAAAAGAGCTAATCTCTTTCTCTTCGTATATGTGTATGTATGTACCCCTGTGTGTGTGTGCATTTATTTGGAAAAACCATTAGAATGACCCAAAACTTATACTGGGAGCAAATCGCCTGCATGTGGATAGAAAATTAATTCAGTAAATACTCAAGAATAGAAAGGGTTGTAATATTTCATCTCACAGCACTTATTAAACCTTTCAATGAGAAGTAACATTTACAGTTAGGCGATCCTGAGAGAATTGGAAGTTCTACCAGGTTTCATTATTGACAGTCACAATTTAAACAGTATAAGATATACAGTGTCAATAGTAGACGCAGAAAGGAAACTGCAGGAAAGGAAAAGTCAGAAGAAAGGTCTAAACATCAATTGTAAGAAGACAAAATGTATGGTTGTCAGTAAAATGAATAACCAAAGATGAGAGCTAGAAATTGGAGACACCAAAATCAAGCAAGTAGGAAAATCTAAAAATCTAGGAAATATTTTAACAGAGGATAGAAAATGTGACACCGAAATCCGAAGACACATTGCCATAGCTTCTAAAAGATAAACAGAATACTAAGGAGCGGGTAAATGTTAGAAACAACGAAAACAGTACTGAACTGTTATGTAATATTGGTCTTCCTATATGGCAGTGAATGCTGGACAATCTCACAACTAAAGAAGGAACATGAAGCAATAGAAATGTAGTTCTACAGAACGAGAATCCCATGGACTGAGTAACGATGAAGTTTTAATGTTAATGGAAACAAAAATATACTTATGTTCAGATTTAGAAAGAGACAGAATTTCTAGGGCACATAAATAAGGAAAAAGGGCTTATAGAATTTGTCACTCGCATTACATATTGAAGTTAAAAGGGGACAGAAGAAAGCAGTAAATAACCTCCTTGTATAAATAGTTGGCTGAACAGCGATTTGGAAGGATAGAAAAGGACAAACCTTACTCAGGGCTACAAAGTATGAGTAGTTGTGGAGAGCCATGATCACCCAAGTCATGAAAGGACTCGGTAGATAAAAAAGTAGGTGTTGCGTTGATGCTGACTGCGTAGTCATTGGTCAAAGTAATTCTGTGATATATACCTAAGTGTTATCAAGTCAAAGACTGAGATCATCAACACTGTAACATTTGTCACTAACTAGTTTGGGAATGCAGTACTCCTTGGCACTCACTTCTGAGTTTTACCAGAACCGAGACGCAACTCGATATTCAACTCTAACAGGAAATGATGTCCACAAAGGCATAGCTTAGATACGGACCAGGTGTCACCGCTGAGATCCAGGAAATGACGGTGTTACGGTGTCTTCATAATATTTTAGCCTATATATATGATATATGCCACATTTTGTAATCATGGAATTTTGTATAATGCTCTATTATATTTATAAGATATTAACAGCGAATCTGTTCAAATTACATTATTTCACATATTTTTTCATTTTACTCAACCAATATGTGTTTTTATTATAAATTTTGGTTGTCATTTCTTTTTCCTTTTTTTTTTCTTTTCTATTTTAATAATGTTATTAACTAAATAATTTAAAAAATTATTATTATTAATATTATTAATAATTTTCCACAATAGTAATTGCTTCGACTTGAGATTAAATGAAATTCTCCTCAATACACTGATCAATATTCTTACTGATTTTAATCATGATATTATCTGGATGGTTTCAATTCTACGAATTTCAATTTCTTCTAAACACTTATCTTTCTAATTCTTTAAAAGAGCTTCTGCTTTACAACAGTATACATCAATGATCAGTTGTTTCTACCGGCACTCTCTCCAACCAGTATTTTTGTTGTCTTTCTGTGTCAATTTGCTGCATTTACGTATAATATAAATTGCGTCTAAAAGAATTGTCATGTTGTTCTCTTTATAATTCCTTTTATTTTATCCTTGAAATGTCCAGACACTTTTTTTTTCTTTCGATTTTTACCTTTTCCTTTTGGTGTTTCTTCATCTTCTTCCGGCTGGCAGTTGAAAATTTAAACAGTTGTAGTTTCTCTTCCATTTAATTCCTTCATAGCAGAATCAACACAATTCTTAATGCTGAAAAGCTTTCTCTCTCTTTTCCTTTCATATATAATTTATTAAAGTCATTGTTTTGATGCAAGTTTCTACAAATTGTCAATTCCGATTGTTTTCGTCGTGTTTGTGGATTTCAAAGTTGCCGGATTTTGACAAGTAATAGCTGGTGTGGAAAGCGGATACAAAGCCTTTCGTTTAAAATGCAATCTATGCAGATATTTTTGCAGCTGTCTGGATATAGTAACAAGTAGGTTTTTTCCAAATAATGAGCTTCCCTTGTTTCAGTTAAAAAACGGAAATCACTTATAACAATTCTTTTTTACAATCTATGTAAAGGCTTATAAATTTTATACCTGTAGAACACGCGTGCGCACACATATTCGCGGTTCATATAAACAGAATGTTTAATACCTTAATAGTAAATTTAAATAAAAACAAAAACATACAAACTATTATGCCTGTATAGATGAATATGAAAATGTTTACGAAGCTATTCTGGAAAAAGCATTTCAATGGGGCATTTTGTGAGAAACGAAATCACCAATTTTAAAAACGTGGATCGTCAACTATGCTTTCATTTATTAGCGCTTATACCAATCAACAAAATTTTGCGTTCAAAATTTTTTAACAAAAGCAAAATTTTGAACGAGAAATTTTGTTAACAAAACTGCTTAACAGTAAAGTAAAAACACACAAAAAAGAGGAAGTCTTTAATAATATTATTTTGAAAAAAATTAAAATAATTCAATTTAAATGTTCTTAAAGTCATCATAGGATAATTAATTTGAGTTTTTTCTTTAAGTAATATATATATATGTGTGTGTGTGTGTGTGTGTTGTGTGTGTGTATGCGTGCGTGAGTTTTATAATCATTTTATTTTTATGTATGGTATGAGACCAGCAAAAGATATACTAGTGTTCTCGATGAATTTTATGGAGCCAACAATGTACGCCATCGATGAGTTTTGAAAGCAAGAAAAACAAACAAATCATTCATTTAATGAAGCGATCCTAACTTTATTTGTGATTTCTTTCTTTAATTTATAACATGTTAAAATATTTTGGTTATATGATAGGGACAATAGTGTCATAAAATAATTATATTTATGAAAGAGACATGTGTTTCACTTGAGATAATCCTAAAAATTAAATCCAAACGTGGAGATTCAGATGAATCGAGAAAGGAAAATACAAAACAAGAAGAAACAACAAACTAAGAAAAAAAAAAAAATAAAAAGCCAAGGTTATTTTGATGGAAATACGTGTTTCTGTCAACTTTGAAGACTGGTGACATAACGGAAGTAGTGAAAAGTCTCGTTTAGACTTGTCTGCCCTGATGTTATCCTTACTGAAAGTTTGCTTAGTAAAAAAGGATTTAGTAAAGTGTTGATGCTTTTATTTATATTTTTTACTCCAGTGACTTTAAATTACGCCTGAGTAACATCCACTGAAAAACACTAGTAATTCATCAATTATTGTACGCAAACATACTCCATCTTAATTAATTCTCACCTATATTTTATTGTATGATGTCGTTCTTAGTAGATTTATTCACTTGACAACCTCAATTTTAAATGTATTTCAAGTTTGATTAATTTAAAAAATTACTTATACAGTGTTTTGTACAAAAACTCAATTCTACTTTCTTATAAAAAGTTGGGTTTAAGACATTTATAAATTTTAGTTCAGAGTTTAAAAACTAGGTTATTCCTCTTTCCCCCCCCTTACCCAATACATAAATAAAATATAAAATATATCTTATGAACTTGAAATATTTTGGCTTCCAATGACAGAGTTCAGGTTTAATGAAATTAATTTTATTTAATGAAGTTAGTTATTTTTTTAATGAATGTTTAAATTGTTTTATGTTTGCAGATAATAGAGCTTTTCTAACATTCGTCCAAAATTTCAAATTTTAATAAGACTATGGCATATTTTATTAATAAAATGAAATAATTTTTAAAATTGATTTTGATATATTATTTACTTTTCTTCAAAAATATTAGCGACACATTCAGATATGGTCTTATAAAAATTTGTTACTTTCCTAAAACAAAGAAATAACATAAAATACTGAATTTGAAATCATATCAAAGTGGTTAATGTAATTATTAATTTTTTACTAATTTCTCAACTTAATTTCAGTTTCTTTTTATTGCAATTCTCAAATTGCCATTCGTTGATTGTCAGAAATCAACGCGAATTGAGAATAAAAAATAAATCACGAACTTTGCACCCCCCCCCCCCGAAAGTTTATTTTAGCCTAACAGTTTCGCTTCCGATATTTCAATTGATTAACTGCAGCTGGATTATTTCCTTTAACTAATGAGTATTAAAGAAAAAAATGAATTGTTCCGAAATAAATAATTATTGATATTGGTTTCTTACAATAAATTTTGACCTGCCTTTGTCAGACAAGTTTCAGTTATTATCCCTGAAATGACCAATAGTTTTTTTTTACTTCTTCATCGCATCGGTCTTTTAGGAACAGTTAATGAATCTGTGGATTTACAGCAATCTTGAGAACTGAAAACTACTTTAATATCAATAAAAATATAGAAAATAAAGTCATAAAGATGAATAAGCGTGAGATAAATAATGTGGCGTGAGGGGGAGATGTGATGGAATAGCGAATGAAGTTAGAAAAAAACGAAGAGCAGAAAAGAATAAAATTTAGATTAGGAAAGAGGGGGTCTTTGAAAAGAGGGTGAAAGGATAGGAGTTAAGAAAAGAAGAACGGAAAATGTGAGTGCATACGTAATATTGGCATAGTGCTCGTTAAAGTAGTAGGGAATGTCAAAAATATAAAGGCCTGTCAATAGAGGGAAGGGACAGTAATTTATAACAATTTATAAAGAAAATGTCTGCAGAATGAAAAACGTGTATCCGTGGGGGTTACATTTGTAAGGAGACGATTCTCATGATATGAAGAAAGGGCAGATGGAAAATAATGAAATGTCAAAACAGGCATGCACATAAATATATACACACACATACATGCATTAAACCTTTCCTTAAGGTTTTAGTATAAACTGAAAAACTGTTACAGCCAGCGTTAGATTCCTACTCACTGTCAGATCATCCGCTCCTATCTCTCTCTCTCTCTCTCTATATATATATATATATATATATATATATATATATACATATATATATATATAGAGAGAGAGAGAATAACCATATATACGAAGGTAGATCAATATTTTATTCATAGCCTAACATATTTATGAGCTGAATTTTGTAATGAACAACTGCTACAAGAAATCAGGTTACTTTTATAATTGCTTATTGCGCAAAATAAATGGTTTTATTTCTTATTACACGTTGCACTTATCTTTCACCAACAGTACTTATAAAAAATAGTACATCTCTGTAAATATTTTTGGAATTTAAAAGTAGTTAATAAAATGACTAAGGTAAAATGGAAAATTCAGAAAAAAACCTATGTAGATATATAGATTTTTTATATGAACGCTGTTTTCTATGCTTATATGAAATTATCAGATTTTCTGATAAAAACACCTTATTAAACTAAAGAAGTGAACTGACTGTAAATTGTAGGTATAGCCCACATTACAATATGTTTAACATTTGAATTTGATAAAACTTTTTCTTATATGGATGTAGAGGTGTTTAGTCATTATTATTAACATCTTACATTGAGTAGCTGGTGCTATTAACATCTTATATGGATGCTCTTTATTTAAAGGATGCATATTAATTTGCCAAAGTAGATATGTATTTTTTATCTGTTTTTTACCTTTTCCTTAAAGAGGACTTTTATTTATCAACTATAAAATTTTATGTAAGAAGCTAAAGGAGCATATAACTGGTTAACATTGTGTTAAATTACCTCCCTAGCCTAAGTTCAACTTTCCAAATAAGTAAAAGTTAAAAAGCTGTTACTTATTTGGAAAGTTGAACACCAGTCTTCGATACGTCTTACGAAATAATGTAACAACTTGTCCATAAGGAAATGTCTAGGATTTATATGCAGACAACTTCGTGTCATGACCTATATTAAAAAAAATCCAGGTGGGTTTGAATTTAGCGTAGGTAACATTCGATTGGTTAATCACAGCAAAGCCCACAAACCTTTTTTTTAGTATTCTACTTTTGCAAATAAATTAACCTTTCTCTCGCCAATGATTTGACATCGTCCGAGGAGATACATTTGTGGTGTTGAAACATAATTGTAATCGTGTAGCGATTTTTAAGAAGTTTTTGTTTTAATATCCTAAAATAAATTATATATATATATATATATATATATAAAGTACTGAATTATGCCAGAGGTTTTTACCTTGTGATCAAATAACAAAATGGATTGATGAGTTGGATGCAGAAGCATTTCATTCTGAACAGTTTTTCTTTTGATTTTAGTTTAGTTTCCATCGATATGACTGCCACTTTGAAATTTACGTCCTCGTTTTTTTTTTTTCAAAATGTGTTTCCTCTTTGCATTACCAGCTTTTCTTTACCTGATACCTTTTTCTCCTTATCCAGTCTTTCTTTTCTGTTTGAAATACTTTTTGACATCAGCGTTTAGTTAATTTATTTATTTTCCATTTGGGCGGGTTTCTTTTTTGTTTTTATTGCTTCAGTAGTATTTTTATGATAAACTTGTTTCTCTTACGAAGTTTTTTCTTTCTTTTCTTTTTTTTTTTTTTTTTTTTTTTTTTGGCAACCAAAAAAAAAAAAAATTAATGAATGAAAAACATTAATTTATGTTTTATACTGTTGCTTGGTCGCATTTTATTTTTTCTCGCCCATTTCCATTTTCTTCTAGAATTTTTATTTTCTGTGAGGAGAGAGATCTTAGAAACCAATATAAGAAGACCCCCAAAAAAGTTGGTGTTATAACCAAATGTCATTTGCTCTGTTAAACAAAAACTTAAATACGGAAATAAGATTTGTCAAAGCAGGAACGTAATATCCCAATGTTTAATGTCACAGATATTTTTTTTACACTCATTTTGTTAAAGAAACTGATTTTTGTCATAACTCTGGAAACTGAAGCGCACTGAGGAAAGAATTGTCAATATTAAGTGTTGACAAGAAAACCAATTAGATTTATTGAACGACCGAAGACACGAACTTCAAGCCCAAACGAATCCTTAAAGGCACTCGTTTCTTAATCTGGCACATTTTGCTTTCATATTTGAAGATTGCTTATCCTCATCACGTAGGGATCCTTCCACAAAATATTATATAGATCATATATAGGACCAGCAGCAAACTTTGAGGCCACTATCTTTGTTAGGTACATCTAACATATATTTGATACAGTTTAGACAAATCGAAGCTGTTTCAGCAGACCATATGGGATTGGGTGTTTGATCGGTAAGCTTTCACTTCCATTCCAAACATTCTCCTCCATCATGGTAGTAATAGGCCATTTGTGCTCGCGTTTATTCTAACACCTATTTGACTGCTATATCATAAAGAGATTATATTTGCAGCAGTAACTGGATCATCATCTACCTTCAGAAAAAAATGACAGCTTCAATTGCAATGATATGGATGTTCCTGGAAAATGATCTCACTCCTGCACGATTCACCTCACAATAAAAGAAAGAAACATTTTTCTCCATTATTTACACTACAGCTACTGCCAACGCAGTTCCTCCGTGTAGGTCATGAACAAGCATAAAGAAATAAATCAACAAATAAATACATGTTTTTAAAACCTTCAGGAACACTCTTGACGAGTCTGAAAAGGCCTTAAACAAAAACAAAAAAACCTGGAACAAATTAAATTTTTACTAGGTATTAAAAAATAAATGAAAAGTGCAATTATAAAATTGTCAACGTACAAAAAATTCTTCGTAAAAAAACGGCAAAAACAATCGCAGTAATGAAAACTTAGGAATTCAAAATTTCAAGATTGCGAGTCCGGATCCGACGCGGAATGTTCCGAATGATCCGACAGGGAGTTAGCTTAATTCTAAAATGGTATGTTGGGCTACGGCCTCTACGAGGAAAGTTGACATGCTGATATTCGCATATATATATATATATATATATATATATATATATATATATATAAGAAATATAGTCTTAAGGTATGCTATATTTATGGGATAAAGTGCTCGATATCAGAGATAGAGCGTGTGTAAATATAAAAGTGAACATAGAAGTCAACACTTAGAGGCGACAGTCTGTTTCATGCTATATGCAATGGTCAGGCCACGTGTGCTGTTATTTTTCTCGGCTATTTATACATATACGGGTCAGTGGTGCATTGTGGGTAGTCTATTATGGCGGTTATTTTACCGGAAGTCGTTTATTTATTTGGGTTAAATTATTTGGCTTGTTTTCATTTAATTTTATTTTTTGTTTCTTATTTTATTTATTTACTTATTTTTTAAACGGTGTTTTTTATTAACGTAGTAAAAAATTGTTTATATCACTTATTTAATAGTTTTGTTTTGGTTTGAGAATTTAATTAAAGCTATTTGTTCTGTTTGGGGGTACAAAACCTAATGATAAACCACTCTACATACACACATCTTCCAACCACCCGCCTTCTATACTCAAACAGATACCAAAATCGATTAACCGCAGGCTTTCCGACAATTCCTCGAATGAATCCATATTTAACAAAGCTAAGAAAGATTATGAAACAGCCCTAAAAGATAGCGGATTCCCATCAACACTCACATACTCACCACAAAACACAAAAAAGGCCAACAGGAGAAGAAATATCATATGGTTCAACCCACCGTACAGCAAAAACGTAAAAACAAACGTAGGAAAAATATTCTTCAAACTCTTACACAAACACTTCCCGGAATCAAACACCCTACACAAAATATTCAACAAAAACACAGTAAAAATCAGCTACAACTGCACCGAGAACATGGCACAAATAATAAAAAAGCACAACAGGAAAATTATCAACAAACCACACGAATAAATTAAACCCACGTGCAACTGCAGAATAAAGAACGAATGTCCCTTAAACGGAAATTGTTTACAAAACAACGTAATATACCAAGCCACGATAAAATCACCAGATAATGAAGAAAAAGTATACATAGGAGTAACTGAAGGACCCTGAAAACAAAGAAATTATACACACAAAACATCTTTCACAAATAGTAAATATGCGAACAGTACAATGCTTTCTAAGTATATCTGGGAAATTAAAAACAAAACCCACATCACACCAAAAATATCTTGGAAAATAAGGAAAAGATCACCAGCCTACAACAACCAATCAAAAACTTGCAAACTTTGCTTGGAGGAAAAAATAGCTATCATTACTTTCCCAGACCAAAATAAATTATTAAATAAAAGATCCGAGCTCATCTCAAAATGCAGACATGAAAACAAATTTTTACTACGTTACCTAAAAATTGAAAACGGAAAAAATAAAATAAAAACAAATAAATAAACAAGTAAACAAAATAACAATAAAATAAGCAAAATTAATTAATCCAAACAAATTACCAAATCACACCTGTTAGAATAGACGAAATAGAATAATAATAACCCCCCCTCCAAAAAAACAAACAACGAACCCAAATAAAGTAAATAATAAACAAAGTAGCAAACTATTATGACCAAAATATTAGTTAGACTAAATAATCAAACTAAAAATCGGACGAAAAACATAGCTATAACTATTATATAACGAGAAAAAAAATAAAAATAAATCTATAAATACTACGTTACTTAAAAATCGAAAAGAGAAAATATAGAAGTAAAATAAATTGACCTAAATTCATCCAAGTAAATAAACTAACCAATCCCGATAAAGTTACCGCTAGAAAAAACAAATAAAGATAATCAACCCAAATAAAAACTGTTTCTGCCAAAATAATAGAATAAAACTACAACAACCAACCCCCAAACGGAACAAATAGCTTTAATTAAATTCTCAAACCAAAACAAAACTATTAAATAAGTGATATAAACAAATTTTTACTACGTTAATAAAAAACACCGTTTAAAAAATAAGTAAATAAATAAATAAAATAAAATAAAAACAAGCCAAATAATTTAACCCAAATAAATAAACGACTTCCGGTAAAATAAACGCCATAATAGACTACCCACAATGCACCACTGACCCGTATATGTATAAATAGCCGAGAAAAATAACAGCACACGTGGCCTGACCATTGCATATAGCATGAAACAAACTGTCGCCTCTAAGTGTTGACTTCTATGTTCACTTTTATATTATATATATATTGCTCTGTCAATTGTAATGTTGTTTTTCTTAATTTGACATTTAATACAAACACTATTTGAAAATGAAATAGTATTGAGCTGATTCTATAACATTCTAAAAGTTAATGAAGAAAAAAATAACTGAGTGCCGCATGCTGCGATAAACCCATTCGTTCACCAACTATGACGAAGATGGCTGAATTTGGCAAGGAACTCCAAATAAAGATAGTTGATAGTACAAATAAAGTAATGGATATACAGCACTTTCCAAGCGTTTAAATATTCCTAGATTGACAATTCATAACATTAAGAATTACAACGAGAGCCATTGTGTTGTGAATAAATTAAGGACTGTCAGAAAACGGAAAATTACTGAGAATGGAAAGTATCATCAGCAAAGGACATTGTCTTTGTCGATACATGTCATTACTTCATTGGCAGTCACTTGTCGCCCTAGAAAAACTCTCTTGGTTAAGGCTAAATACCTAAAATGCAAATTAGCAATCTAGAACATGGGAATAAATATTGGAAATCTGTTTTATTGTCAGATGAAACCAAATTAGAATTATTTGGTCACATGAACTCCCGTTATGTATGGAAGAAAGTGAATAAAGCTCATAAACCAAAGATTACTAAATTTTCCAATGAAAAATGCGTAGCCCCCCCCCTGCTTTCTGGGCCCTGTGACATACATACTAAGTTAAATTTAGCAATTATTCATATAAAACTTGTTTCATCCATTTTCCCCTTTTAACACACTACTACATTGTATCACCAAACAATTTCACCTTTATACCGGAAGTGTGCGTAAATATTTTTCATATTTTCCGTTTATATAACTCTTTACTTGTGTATAGGATGTGTGCAAAAGAGAACATGACAGAGTAAAAATGAAGTCGTTCTGTCCTAAAAAATCTATTTTCATCACTATCAGTATTCAGTCTCTCACTGATTTTTTTTTTTTTTTTTTTTTTTTTTTTTTTCATAAACACCCGACACACATGTATATGTCTTTTTGTAAAGAGAAAAGAAATTTAAAGATATTTGTTTATGTAATTTTTTTATATAAAGTTAAATTTTCTAATTTTTTATATAAATGAAGGGCCTATCAAAAAATATAATACGTTAAATTAAGCAATCCATATTTTTGTATTAATTTTGTCAGTTGACTTATATATATTGGCTCTGAATTTCTGTTTCTTTCCACTTTTTAATTTTTTTTTAAATTCCTATGCTAGTTTGGTAGCTGTTAATCGGGTTAAAATTTGGGTTCAATGCCAATGGATTTGTCTGAGCACGTAGAAGGCTATAACAGGAAAACAGTGGAAAGGAAATGAAAATTTGATGCAACACTGTATTCCAATACATGAAATAAAATAAAATAAACGACAGTCTAAGATTTGTTCTCTGTAACAACCGGAAGAGAATTGTTCAATAAACAAGTTTGTGGGAACATTCTGCTACCTATGAAATTTAGAAAAAACATTTGAAACGATACTTACATTATATTCTTATACAAAAATATATAATAAATATTATATATTATTAAATATAATTATTTTTAAATAATGGTTTATCTGACGTTTTCACATTCATATTACGAAGCAATATTGATGTAAAATGTAACGGTGTTAGTGGAATTTAAGGAAGTGTCTTTGAAGTTTACTCATTGCTTATGCTGTGTAATAAATATGGAATTCACACATTAATTCCATCTATATTTTACGCGCGCGCGAGTTTCCTCCCTTCCTTTCACACTCGTGCGTGTGTGTGCGCGGTTTTCACCCCTTCCTTCCTCTCACAGCTCGACGTAGCAGTGACCTGAGGAAGAACTTCGCTAGCTCCTCCTGATGAAGTCAGACTAACATATTTTGATTTTTTTCCCGCGCGTTTTGCGGCGTCTCAAACGGCCAGCGTTTGCAAGCCAGTTGCCTCCCGACTTTCGACCTGACTAGACGGGCAACTCATTTATTCCGTGCCCTTAACCCATATGCGGGCCGGAATATCTTATTTCAACAATGGCGACCTCACACTTTACCAAGACTTCTTCTCGTCTTGACGTTACCCGCAGGTCAACCAGTTGCCTCTCGACTTTCGACCTGACTAGACGGGCAACTCATTTATTCCGTGCCCTGAACCCATATGCGGGCCGGAATATCTTATTTCAACAATGTCGACTTCACACTTTACCAAGACTTCTTCTCGTCTTGAAGCTGCCCGCAGGTCAGACCTTCTCCGTTTTCGACCAGAAGACGTTCGAGACACACGACACAGTCGTGAGCAAAACTTCGTATTCAACAAGTGGCTTATTTTTATCCCTCGTCATTCAATCGTAAATACAGACAGGGATATCCTACTGACGAACAACTTGCTATCCGCAGGTCAGACCGTCTCCGTTTTCTGCTAGAAAATGTGCGAGACACACGACACAGTCGTGGCCAAAACTTCGTATTCAACAGGTGACTTACACTTACCCCTCGTCAGTGAACCAGTAAATACAGACAGGGATATTCTTACTTACGAACAAACATTTTTCGTCTCCCTGGGCTCGCCGTAAACAACTCTACAAGACCATGAAACTCGATTCAAACTTTCTTCGTTTCTCCTGGCTAGATGCCCACAGCAATCCGGTAAAATTTCCAGCAGCCAATTCAATGCCTCACCAAAAACTCTGAGACGACCGAACATTCTTTCTAACTATGAACCTGAACACAAAAATACCACACACACTTAAACGCCAAAAAAAATCCACAGTGAGTACTCCTTTCTATCTGTGCGCACATACACCTCATGTTTAACGAGTTCCTTTTTCTAGAACTTTATAAAACTCTTTTTCCCGCCTTGTTCATCTTGCATTTCTATTTTGGCGCGGAACCTTTTTTCCAGATCTACTTGTTTCCATCTAATTAAAGTTACACATGTTTTGCAAACAGACGTCTTTGTCATTTTATTCCGGCTATCTCTTTGATGTTTATTAATTTATGCACTCGTTGATTGACCCCTTTCCTCTCACTGTTCATTCACGCATTTTTTATTTATTTATTTTTTTTTTTTACATTGCTTGTGGACTCGGTAGTTTAGTGTGGTGTCTGGCACAAGGCCACTTTGTAATAAACCAGCACTGCACGCTGCCGGGTCCGCAACATAAATATACATCAGCACATCATTTAAAAGCCAAAAGACGCAGGAAATATAGGTTCTATAGAAATTTAGGAAACAAATATCAATCAACACAAAAATAAGTTCTTTCTATTCTTGCCCGACATAGAAAAAAGGGTTATTGTCGGACAATATAGTCACAGCTAATGAAAAATTAATATACTACAAGAATCCTAACAAACAAAATTGCAGCTTAACCGAGGACAGATTTCATCAACTTACTATAATCTACTTAGTTAAGTAAGATACAAAGGAATTTTTTGTTATAACATGATGGAAACCAGTATTGCATATTTCTTTTTCTTCAGGATAATGATATCGAACTTTTTTTGTTGCATGAGAACGTTAGTCAATAATGTTAGAAATGCGAAACAGTAAACCATCACGGAATTAAGACAATAATTCTACGTGTGACATACTGTCCAAACCTGACAACTTCAGACTCACTTGTTTTGCTTGTTGCAATACGTTCTGTGGAGTTAGCAATTCTCAAAATTCGAAATAAAAATAAGAACTGATTGAATTTAACATCAAGATAAAAAAAAATGTAAATAGCTATATACTGGTGGACTGCACCACAAATGACACTGTGCAAGACACCATCATGCAAGAAACAGACTTATTGGAAAATCTCATATCCGCCGTCATGAAGAGAAAGTTGAAATGATAAGGTTACATCATAAGAGTCAACAATTCTTCCGGTACCATCAAAAAAAGAAGGCAAAAGAAGAAGAGGGGAAAATATTGAATGACAACGTCATTGAATAGACTTGAAGATCATTTACAAAGGCATTGACACACAACTGAGACATATCGAAGAAAGTGGTCTGGTGTTCACATGCACTACACCCGAACATGGGACTGATGATAATGATGATGATATCTGATTGTGACAAATGTTATCCACAGTTATCGAAAGTTTGGGATTGTTTATAATTATTAGGATTGAACGGCATAGATAAGAAATCGCTCTAAAGCGGTGTAATAGTAATTGAACTAATTGATAATGGCTTCATTCTTTAATGGTTGCTTTTTGAATATTGCCTTTTACCAATTTCTCTAACTCAGAATATTTAGTCCCTATCAGAATTTACTGGAGTTCGTATACAAAGAGAGAGCAATCATTACTTCATTCCCCCCCCCCCAGTGGGCATTCTTCCAATCTGTTCATTTTTCTCTCTCCGATAGCTTTGTTTATTATTATAAACAATTCTTCTCGGGACTACATATTAGACAAAATATTTGACAATATAGAAATGACATTCTTTCTCTCAACATTTGACTGCAAACATTTTTGTGTTTGGTGATTTTAATGATCATCACTTCAAGTGGCTAAATCATTCTCTTACTTATATATTGCCAGTATTCAGACTTTCAATTTTTCCGTTGCTTAGCCTTAATAATTTTGATCAATATGCTTCTTTACTTGCTTTGTTCTTTACCTCCTCTCCCTTGTAGAGCATCCCAAAACTGTCCTCTTGGCAACACGGATCACGCTATAGTATCTGTTGATATTTATTTTGAGTCTTTTATTAGAAACGAACCTCTTATTCACAAGACGTCTTTCTATTACAAGCGTACTTATTGGGATTTATTTCATGACTTTCTTCGAAACGTCCCTTCGATTGATATTCTTACCGTCTTGTTGAAAATTGTGCCACAGAATTTTCTTCTTGAATTAAAGCCATTATTGATGATTTTGTAACTTCTTGAGAAAATCAGATTAAACGACAATCTTCTCCTTGGTTCACACCTACTTGTTCAGTCGATATAGTCCACAAGATTCACTTTTTCCGGCGGTCCAGTGTGATAGTTTCGATCACAAGAGACGCCTTTTTGTGTCTGCTCGTAATAATTGCAAACATGTCCTCAAAGAGACTAAGTCTCTATTTGCTGACAGCATAAGTCACCTATAGCATCTAACAAGTTTGGTTCTTGTGATAATGTAATATAGTGTTAAATAACAGTAAGCTTTCTATCCCTATCTATTCTATGTCAGTATGTTCGCACTAGAAAAACAAATACTTCACCAATTCTCTATATAAAGAGGCGAATCAAATGAAGAATAAGGAGTTTTGGGTTCGTCTGTCTTCGAATGCAGTCGAATTGAGTGGAGTGACGTCAGAGATTGAAAAGAAATCCCCCGCTGTGTGTTACTGAACGGAGAGTGAAGAAGCGAAATACCGCTGCTAACATCTACTCCTGCTACTAATACTACTACTAGTATGACTACTGAGAACAGGAGCATCGAAGGTTGTAGTAGTTGCGCTAAGAACAAACCAAAAAGGGTTAAAACGAAGGCCACATCTCTTAACGAAATTATTCGGAGTATTTGTTTTTAGTTATTCACATACAAGAAACATTCAACCTTGTGCAACAAGAAATATTTTTTGGTATGTTTGCTTATATATATATATATATATATATATATATATATATATGTGTGTGTGTGTGTAAGCAAATATATGGATATAGATCCGACAGTATGAAGAAAATATATACGGATAAAACAAACAAAAATCCTTATATACAATTTATACTGTTTTAATGTTAATGTCAACGTCGGACGTTTCGGTCTAATAAACCATCTTCAGGACATATTCATAAATTATAACATTATCAATACAACATGACAAAGACGATGTACATAAGAACAAGTTTGTTTTTTCTGTATTTTTCTTCATACTGTCGGATCTATATCCATATATTTGCTTATATATATATATATATATATATATATATATATATATATAAACGTTTGTCCTTTCAAATCAACTTGTTAATTTATTTTTCTGTTAACATGATTCTCACCCGACGAACTCGCAGGTGGATCAACGGAGAGCTTGCGGATTTCTACGATTGGATGACCAATCTCCTGGATCAAAATATCACAACGTTGCAGTAGGGTGGCTTCAAATTGACATTGGGAACCGAAGATTTGTGTCTAACCTGTAATACTGCACCATACCGGACCAACGGCCGGTCTTGTGGAGTGATAAAATAATGGCTTGTTAATTAATTGTTTAACACCACCAAAACCAAAGTGCTCTTTTTTAATCATCTGAGAGGACCCTTTTTACCTTCATGGATGATGCTAATCTCCAGGAAAATAACTCATTGCTCCTTCTCAGGGTAGCGTTTTTCGCTCACAGGAAATGGAAAGATTATATTGAATCATTTGTTAAGTATGTTCATAAGTTTTGTGTCGTGCTAGACAATTTTTCTCGACATAATCTGTCTTAACATTCATCCATGATTTGATTATTAAATGCCACATCTGATATGATGTTTCTGCTATGTATTTAGAGATTTCTGATAATGTACAAATAATCTAAAATGCTATTGGTTCTAATTTTCACTTCATTCACATTTCCTGCCGCCGTATCAAATTTCTTGTGGCTTTTTAAATGTAAATATTTCCATGGTTTCCTCTTTGGCACGTCGACTTTATGAATTTAAGCGCAATACTAGATTGGCGCTAATTTCTCATTATTTCATACTTGAAATGGCGAGATGCATTCTTAAGTCCTATGCTAATAATTTCTTCTCATGCACTTCTTCCGGTTTCTTATTTTCCAGTCAATTTTTTTTTTAAATTTAAATGCAATGTCAGTAGTTATGATGGGTCCTTTAATTCTTTTTTTCTCTATCCTTAATGGTTTTTTTTCTTGTATTCTCTCACACTCAGTAACCCTGTGCATCTTAGTGATTGGCTTCGTGTGAAATGATATAAAAATGTGGTTTGGAACATATTAGAAAAAGTCAATTTTACTGTCTGAAATATGTTTTTTTTATGTAAGACTGATATAACATTTTGTCATAATTCTAAATGAAAATGATCATGGAAATATCAGTTCTGATCTTCAGCAGATGCCCAAAGAATCCAGTCAGATCCCGATGTTCTTTTCGCAATATCCCTTCCATTTGCGTCACCCATACCGCCATTCTTACTACGGACAACAGCGTGAAAAACAGCAACCGTTTCACCCCAGAATATGAGAGCGACACATTGTCACCCACGCACGTGACATCCAAGGACACATGCTGTTCGGGATCGATACGAGCTGTATTATGCATATTCGGGGGGTTGAAAATGTTAGAAAAATCAAATTCAGCGTCTCAAAATATTTATGCAAATGGTTGTCTAACAGCAATTTTTGTAATTATAAATGTAATGTATTATGCATTATTAGGGTTTTGAATATGTTAGAAAAATACTCTTTCAGTGTCTCATTTTTCTATGTAAAAGTATGATTTATAGCACTTTTTATCATAATTATATATGCATTATTCATATTTGGGTATTTGGAAATGTTAGAAAACGACGATTTTATCACCTTAATTTTTTTTAATGGAATAGTATGATTCACAGCACTATTTTCCATAATTATATTGGTAAAGTGTTATGCATATTTGGTGTTTGGAAAATTGATTTTAGCGCCTCAAAAATGATTTTTATGTAAAATTAAATTTATAACATAAAGTAAAATTAATCTGATTTGAAAAATATTTTTACTTAAGTTTAAAATATCGTTGAAATGCATTTTTTCAACACAGTGGTAGCTGTTTATTTAAGGTTTTGACGTGTTGACAGCTTGATGAAGGATGTTTATCAAACGTTTTTTTTTCTACGGGGGTGTTTATTTGTAAGAAATAATTGAAGAATAAAACGTGAGCGCCATTTATATCATTTTTAAGTACTCAGTAGTTTTAAAAAAATTAAGAAAATAGTCTCCGAAAACGACTGCTTTATTGAATTTTAGATACTTTTGCTTTACATTTACAATATTTGTCGCTCTTATTTTCTGAGAATATCGTATATGGGCGTCCGTATCTACAAAAATCGGCACGTTTATGCACATTTCAAATTTATGCACAATTCAAATTTCTTTTAAAAATATCTGTGATTAGTAAATATAGTTTTTTACTTAATAATATCATCCAAGAGGTTGAAATTAATACAAAATTTTAAAGTTTTAAAATTTAATAAATTAATCTAATGAAAATTTAAAAAAAAATGAAAATTCTTGTAAAAATTCATAAATCATCGAAAACTTTTTCTTAAGTTAATAGTGTTCTTAATGTATCATATTTATAAAAGCGATTAAAAGCTTTTCTAATTAAATAATGTATTAGTTTTATTGCATTTTTTATTTTACGATTCAGAGCAGATTTTAGTAAAAGCTGTTTCGGTTTCGCAAAAAATTGATGATTCAAATTCTCTAAGGAGATCTGCTTTTTTAATATAAATATTAATGGGGTGAAAATTTAATTTCTCGAAATTTCATAAAATTAAATAAATGGGAGTAGTAACAGATGTAAAAAAAAAAATTATCAAGACTTTCTAAAAAAAAACATTTGTAAAATAATTCATTTGTGAATGAGTCCTGAGAGTTTAATTAAAATCCGACAATTATTTGGTTTTTGCAAGAATTTCCAAATACAAAATACGCTAAAATTTCCAATACTGATCTTTGTTCTCGCTAACGAGAGAAAAAGATTTTAATCAATTTCGTAGATGCTAGAAATAATTAAAAAATTTAATTAAATAATAAAAAGTACTTTGGTCTTTCCTTTTAATAATAACAAATATTTTGGCGATAAAACTTTCATTTTATCAAGTTTGCGCCATTTTTTTTTTTTATCAAGTTATGCTCTCTTTTCATCGAATTATTGGAGGTGCCGAAACTAAAATGATTATCACATGTAGAATAAATAATAATGGCATAATCATGATGTTAGCTTAAACAAAAGTTTCGGAAAGAAACTCTGGTCAATACTAGACAGTGATAACATTTAGTAAAATTGAAAAGTATATTTTCTTGAAAAGGAGATAAAGTTTATAAATCGACAGCAACGTGAACTGTTCGGTCAATGAATGCCAACTATTTCCTCTGTGGAAACGGCTATTTCACCATTACCATTACAAAATTAACTTAAAAAAAACTTTCATTAATGTGGCCCCTATGATGATTAGGGATATTATTATTATTGTTATTATTATTATTTATATTTTATTTTTATTTATTCATTTATTTATACTCTCCCTAAACTCTCCATCATTTAATAAAAATAAAATAAAACAATAATATAAAACGCAAATAAAATAATAAAATACTCCCAACAGACAATAAAAACTGTTCCTGCCAAAAATACGGAGATTCCATCTTTGCTCCTATATTTATAGTTGAGCTCTTTTGGAATTTAATCTTTCTGGAATTTTGAACTTTCTCCACCAGCTACTGTCATGGATAAATTCTCTCCTGAATACTCCCTAAAAACATTCCATATCATTCTTTTCACTTTTTAATCTGGCCCTAACCCATAAAATGATTAAATTTATAGAAAGATTAAGATGGAAAGCATATTCCTGCCTTAATCCCTCGGAATCTCACTACAATTTGAAAACTCAATGAACTCCTCCCTCTTGCAAACTATTAGAACCTTTCGAAAACGATCTATTCAATATAGTAAAGAATGAGTTTTAGGAAAAATATTAACTCTTTTCAAGAAAAATTTAACAAAGTCATTAATTTAATTAATAAATCGAATAAAATTTGGGTCAGAACGGACAAGTCTAAGTATATTTATAAATGTGACCCATCTAAATACCACAAGTTCTTAAGTAACAAAATAACTTAATTACAAAAAAGATAGACATGGCAATAGGATCTTTGAAATTAATAAGGTAAGGACTGATTTAGCCAGTAATATCAATATTGCAGATAGAATGGGGAAAATACATATTAAAGATGCCTATATCGTATTCAAAGATCATAAACCTAACTTCTGTAATAACACTCAAACTAAACTAATAAATCCTACCAAATCAGAGCTCTAAAAATATTAAAAAAAAATATGGATAAACTGATCACTACCTGGGCCAATCTTTGGAAGGACTCTTCTGATACCATTAAATAGTTCAGTAATATAAGTAATAAAAAGAAAGCCACCTTCATTAAGTTTGACATTATTGATTTTTATACATTTATATCTAGAAATCTGTTGGTTGACAGCATTAGCTTTGCAAAAACACATGGACGTAATCAATATTATTTTTATGTCCAGGAAATCACTCTTGACACTTAACAATTCCACTTGGATTAAATGCAACAGTGATGTCTTTGACATCCCAATGGGAGCGTATGATTCGGCCCAGGTTGCTCATATGGTTTGCCTTTATATTCTTGAGATCCTTAGTAGAATCGTAGTTCCGAAGCAGTGAGGTTTATATAGAGACGATGGACTAATTTATGTTTCTAATAGCAATGGTTAACTCAGTATTAAACTACAGAAAAAATCATTAATGCTTTCAAGTCTCTGGTGTTCAAAATATCTCATCCAACCTAAAAATTGTAGATTATTTTGATATCACTCTTGACCTGAACACCAATATTTGAACCCTACAAGTAACGCTAATTTAAATAATAATAATAATAATAAGAGAAGAAATAGAAAAAGAAATATATGGTCCAACACCTTCTAAATAACCTTCTGTAGGTTATCTAAAATTATCATAGGACAAGTGTTCTTAAATCATTTAAACAAACATTTAAAAAATAACCACTCCCTAAGTAGAGCCTTCAATAAAAAACGATTAAAATAAGTTATTCTTGTACAAATAATATGTATAAAATTATTAATTCCCATAATAAAATTGTTCTTAATAAATTCTATAGCATCAACAATTCATCTAGTATGGATACCCCATGTAACTGTAGAAATGTTGAACTCAAGAAAAAGGAAAATGCAGAGCCTCTAATGTAATTTACCAGGCAACCATTTACCCTAAAGAGAACAATAACAATCATAATATTCATAATGGAATTTCCGTGGGTAAATAGAAGCAACGTCTGTATACCCATCGGCACTCATTTTCCAGCCCAAAATTGTAATTACGAATTGAACTTTCCAAAAGATTTGGGGAATTGAGGGAGAAAGAACTGAACTCTCAGACTGACTGGAAAATTATAGGGTTTGTCCACACTCCTAGTAGTTTTAAAGGTAGATGAAATCTATGCTTACAAGAGAAAATTAGAATTATTAAATTTAGAAATCCAAAGTACTGTTAAACTAAAGGAATAAACTATTTTCTAAATGCCATCACTGTAGTAGATTTAAACTAATCTAGACTCTTAACGAACTTGTATGAATTATCATCCTTTGGAAATTACCCGTGAATTCCTGCTCCTCTTCAGTCCTGAGTGAACTGTTATCCTTTAACAAGTAGATGAACTGCTGTCTTTGACAATTACATTGTATATTCCGCTTCTCCTCCTTTCTTTATATATCTTTCCCATATTTCTCTTCTGTTACAATTTACAAAAATATCTTTTCTCTATCACTAAATTAATATTAATTCTTGGTAACTATCAATAATATCTTTAATATTACCCTTATTGGCATTATTTTCCTTTTTTCTTACATTAGGGGATCTTTATCGAATTATCCTTTACATATAAGTATTATACTTTCTCTACAATATTATGTATTAATAATAATATACCTTAATATAACTTGAGTTTATTTGTTATGTAATTATACATAATTATATATTTTTATAAGCTCTATTCCATATATTGGTTTATATATTTTTTATTATAATTTTTTATTTATTCTCAATCAGTTGGATGACTAATTTTAAGTATTTAGTTAATTTTGAACATTATGGGGCTTTTTATATTTTATATGTGGCGCATGTGTTAATATAAAATATTGATATGTAGTATTGAAGTGTTTTGTATTAATATATATTGAATTATGCGGTTTGATGAAATAGCATTTGAATATTGATCTTAGTATAAATTTTTAAGGAGTACATATATATTGTTTTGTTTTTTGTCTTTGTATTAAATATTTTAAATTCAGTTAATTTTTTTGTATTTTTATTTATTTAAAATTTTTGTTACTAATAATTAATTAATATATTTATATTTTATTTTGTTATTTTGTATTATCTATTGATTCTAAAGGCATCTTTTATTTCTCTTATCCTTGTGTCACTTTTCATTTATTTCCAATTTTAGAATTTCGTTAGGTACCTGTTTGATAATGGACATTGATCGTGGATTCTGCAATTACGTAGTTCGGTTACATTACACCGTCGTATGATGCAGTTACATATATTTATATACTAATCTTGTTCTTGTATAATTTTACAAATATGGACATAATAAATATACATTCAGACACACAAACTTTAACATTTCTTAAAGTAAAACATTTAAAACTCAGTGATCCTACATCTTCTGCGATTCCTGTCAATGCATAATTATAACCAATGTTTACGTTTACATCTCCCCGATCTGTCTGTACATATATAATTCCGTCAACAGAAAATAACTTTGTTCTGATAAAGTCGTTTTAAAGGATGAAATGCATTACACATTATTTTTCCACTTCAATTCAATTGCTTGACATAAGTCTGAGATATATATATATATATATATATATATATATAAAAAGTGAACATAGAAGTCAATTGCATCTAGCATGAAACTATATCTCTTCTTCCTCTATCGCTCTCCATCCTCTCAAGACTGTGGGATACTTGATAGCATATCTGACAGCATAGACAAGGCCCTCTCTCTCCACCCGCTTGCTCATATATTCGTGTTTGGTGACTTTAATGCCCATCACACCAAGTGGCTCGAGAATGCTACTACTGACCGGGCTGGCATTCAAACATTTAACTTCTCAATTTCTCAATCCCTCACGCAGATAGTCGACTTCCCCACGCGTTTTGCCCTCAACCTGGCAGGCAAGGCCTCTCTCTCGACCTGTGTTTTACCTCCATCCCCGAATCTTGTAGCGCCACACAGCTCTGCCCGCTCGGCAACTCTGATCACGCTGTGGTATCTGTCAACGTTTCCTTCAACTCCACGCCCTGCAAAGAACCTCCCATCACAAGAACATCGTTCTACTATCAACGAGCGGATTGGGACTCGTTCCGTGACTTCCTCCGCGATGTCCCCTGGGATGTTGTCTTTACACTCCCCTGTCCAAGAATGTGCTTCTGAGGTCTCATCCTGGGTTAAAGCTGGAATCGACGCTTTCATCCCCTCAAGGAAATTTAAGGTCAAGTCGCACTCCTCCCCTTGGTTCTCCGCTGCTTGCTCATCTGCCATCGCCCATAGGAATCACTTTCACCGATTCCGTAGCGACATGTCTGACTGCAATAGACGTCTCTTTGCCTCTGCCCGTAACGAGTGTAAGCGTGTCCTCAACGAAGCTAAGTCAATATTTGCTGCTCGAATGAAGGAACGTATTGCATCTCACAAGTTTGGCTCCAAAGATTATTGGCGAGTCTGCAAGAGTGTCCTGAATAATCGAAAACTCTCCATACCTCCTTTATTCAACCAGTTCGAGGTCTTGACCTCCCCTACCGACAAGGCTGAATGCTTTGCTCGGAAATTCTCATTTAATTCAACGCTCGATTCCACCGGTGTACCCATACCAGACTTCCCTCTTAGAACTGAGGCCTTACTGAGCGGCTTACACATAACCCCGTCATTGGTACTGGGCATTATCTCCACCTTAGACCCCCACAAGGCTAGTGGTGGAGATGGCATACCAGCCATTGTCCTGAAGAAATGCGCGCCTGAGCTAGCATTCGCCCTCTCTAAACTGTATAATTACTGCCTCAAGGAATCATGTTTTCCTGACTGCTGGAAGTCCTCATCAATTGTTCCTGTGTTTAAGAACTCTGGAGACCCCTCTGACCCCACTAATTACCGTCCTATTAGTCTCCCTACCCCTGTTCGGCAAAGTCTTCGAAGCCCTAATCAATGCCGAAGTGGTCAATCACCTCACATCCCATAATCTGCTCTCAGACAAGCAATATGGTTTCCGCTACGCCCGATCTACAGCTGATGTGCTTACGGCCATCACTGAAACCGTCTACCAAGCCCTTCAAAATAACGGTGAGGCTCGTGCTGTGGCCCTCGACATCTCCAAAGCATTCGATAGGGTTTGGCACGCCGGCCTTCTTCGTAAGCTCCAGGGGTATGGTGTTACTGGTCAACTGTTTGATCTAATACAATCATTCCTGACTAACCGAGAATTGAAGGTCGTTCTCAACGGATTCTCCTCCAGTTCCTATTCTACGAACGCAGGTGTTCCTCAAGGCTCCATCCTAGGCCCCACTCTATTCCTTATCGACATAAATGACCTTCCTGACGCCATAAATTCCCAAGTTGGCATCTACGCGAATAACACCACAATTTACTCCTGCCTCAAAAACAAATCTAGTGTCTCTGACAAAACTAACCTGGCCGTGCGTCTCGAAAAGGACCTCCAATCGGTTGTGAACTGGGGCCGTAATTGGCTGGTTAACTTTAACGCCACCAAAACAAAACTGCTCTCTATTAATCACCACAGAGAACCTACCCACCCCATTAGAATGTCTGACGTTCAACTTCCCGAAAGCGCCTCTCTGCAGCTGCTCGGTCTCACATTGCCTACTGACCTGAGATGGAACAAATACATTGAGTCAATTGCTTCGTCCACCGCAAGGAAAGTTGGCTCCCTGTGCCGCGCCAGCAAATTTTTCTCCCCAGAATCGATCCTTCAGATCTACAAACCAACAATTCGCCCTTGCATGGAGTATTGCTGCCATATATGGTCTGGAGACCCTTCTGTTTGCCTCGGGGTTCTTGATAAGCTCCCAGAGGCAGATATGCAATATAATTGGCCCTGTTCTGGCATCTCGTCTACAGTCGCTCTCTCACACACGCGCCGTCGCCTCTCTCTGTCTTTTTTACAAATACTTTCATGGTAATTGCTCCGATGAGCTGCATTCACTGAATTCAATTCACTGAATTCAAGCGCCCTACGAGGCTGGCATCCCGCTCACACCCTTTCACTGTCGAAACTGCTAAATGTAGCCGTCTCTTCTACTCCAATAGCTTCATGTCTCGCACCTCTCGCCTGTGGAACTCCCTTCCCTATTCCAGTTTCCCTGAGAGCTATAATCTCCTACTATTCAAATGTAATGTCAATCGACGTCTCCAGTTGCCTTGATCTATCCACTATCCTTCTCCTCATCCTTTCCTCTATCACTCCTGATCTTGTTCCAAATTTTCTGTAACCCCTTGCGTCCTAGTGGCTTCCCGCCTTGCTTGGGGTGAAACGCTTAAAAAAAATCTATATATCTTTGCCCGTATAAGTTATATTTGAATAGTATGTTAGCATTCATTTACTAACACTTTCAAATTTGAATATTTCTTGGTGGATATATGTGCATGTCTTTATCTGTGTATGTGTGTATATGTGCGTGTCTTTATCAATGTATGTGTATATAATCGCTTATATGTGCCTTTCATTGTATGTTGTTTTTTTGTTTTTTTAAAGGTCGTGGACATATTTCCTGTCTCGTCGCTTTTTTGCGTGTTTATATATCTAAATGTTTGCGTGTTTGTGTATTGTAATCTGATTGTGTATGCATTGTCTTTTGCAAGATTTCATCCCCCCTTGCCCATGTCTTCACGCCAAATGTATCTAAGTTGTAACGGAGTTCAGAGCAGCATTAGATCTTAACGTTTATTCCAACTTAATTTCAATAAAAACAAAATAAATAATAAAACATATGTATTTTTCTCAGTTTCTCCTTTAAATAATTTTATAATTTTAAACTTAATATAGTAATATAATTGGTAATTTTGAATTTTTAATTTTATAGTAAAATTTAATATTAATTAGTTAGAATGAATTCTATTTTAGTCCGACCCTAACATTAAAGCATTAAATAATTATTATAACCAAAGTTCGTTGTCAAGTTTTTTGAATTCTCATATACTTATATTTTGATTGATCATTCCAGCTTATGTAACAGCGTTTCCCCTAGCAAGGGGTGTTTGATTGATTTGAACCTTTTCTTTATTCTACATTCAACATCATCACTCGATAAGACACCAGAAGTGTTGAAACAAAATGGCTATTTTTGTAGTGATTTTATAACATATTTATGCTATAATTTCCGAATAAATAATTATATTTGCTCTAATCTTTCTTGGGCACTCTTCTAAGAATAGTATTTGTTGGTTATTCGAATTTATTCCATATACACCAATCCTACACTTGTGTGTGTATATATATATATATATATACACACACCCCCGTTATCTGTGAGTTTAATCCTGCACGTGTAGACGGGCGAAACCTATCCAATGTACCGATTTGGGGAACTTTATATATATTTTGGGATTGGATGCAGTGATGACGTATGTGTGTTGCCATGTGTAAAATGTTAGTGTAGCTGTGGTATGACGCGGATATTATGCAACAGATGACTTCACCGTTTAATATTTACTGTTGGCCATTTTCTTTTCGATGTGAGAACTGGTTAGTTTTTGTTGTTTTGTTTTTTGTGGGAAATGATTGCAAAAGTATTCCAGGAATATGTGAATTTGGCCAGACAACGGCTGAACGTCAAAACCGGGCAGGTGATACAAGAATGTAACCGCCCGCATCTAAAAAATAGTAACCATACAACGTAAAACAATTGCATCAAATCACATTCGACTTCAACCTTGCCACCGATCAACCTATCAATTAACGCACGTTACAACTTACAAAGATGTAACAGATAACACACCACATTATAATTTACTGTCTTACCTGGGCCAAAAAGATTACATTTTGGGTTGTTGAAAACCGTTGTTATGCCCTAAAATCAAATTCGGTAAGATTAATCAGAAATGTTTTGCGCACGTCTGTATAGACGCATACTTTTGGGATCATACTATTATTAAATAAAGAATGATAAAAATATCAAATGCATTTTATAAAAAGTGATATACAAATGTGATAAATTCAAAAATAAGTGTGATAAATTCGAAAATGAAATGTTTCAATCTGTGTATGTATTCTTAATTATTTGCAGTTGCATACATTTAGAAATGCCAGAATTGTCTCTCGGCATTGTGGGTGGTTCGTAAATTGGTAAGATGAACGCTTACAATATTAGGCCTAGAAGGAACTTCTCAAGACCGATCAATTTGCCGACGGCCAGTGTCCACCAAAAGGCCGCATGTAATTGAAATAAGCGCTCGGGTCAGTGATAACAATAATTACGTAGCGAATATATACGCCAGTGGCCTGGCGAAACCTGTATGTGTGCACGTGCAACAACTGTATTCACCGTTATGGCGGTAAATAAGTGATTTCAGGGATCTGAGTGGGCAGGGAGGCAGTTGAGAGTTACTGATTCAAACTTGGACATAGAGTAGGATTTCGGGTTGGGATGCGATAAATGTTATTCGAAAGCTGTGAAGTTAGTTGTCTGGGAAAATAGATGGCCAGCCATGAGGATTTGCTTGGTTGTGGTTCGGTATAACTCTTTTTGTTTTTTTTCTTTTCACTATCGTCTCTTTCTCTCTCCTCTTTTTACCTCATCCACTTTTTGCATTTCTTTCCTATTCGCGCCTCTCCTTATCTTGCATTTTTTTGACCTAGCTTCTATTTTATAACATTTTCCCCTCACTTTCTGAAATGTGTGTACTTTCTCTTTGATCTTGTCACTATCATTCTTTCTTTTTATCTGTTTTCTTTTTTCTTTTCTATGTCTATCGCTTTCTCAAGCAACTCTTTTGTCTTCTTCGTCTTTTCATTTTTCTCTGCGTTCTCTCTTCTCTCATTCTTTTCTATTTTAATCTCTAGGTTGAATAGTTTTATATCTACGAAGATGAGTCATTAATTCCTGAAATTTTAATTTATAACGTTCGATCTATGCGATTAATATTCATCACTGAAGTAAGTGAACTGACAAGAAACGAGAGTATGTTGAAAATAAATATTGGTTGCGCAAAATGTAAATTTCTTGTGATTTGTTAAAAGACTCGGACAAAAATTTCAAGTTTTCAAAAATTACCAGCATCAATCATTTGCCCTTGAATAAATATATTGTCATTGTTGTTATATCTGCTACTTACTTTTCAAGTTTTGTTTTGTTTTTTGTTTTTTGTTTTTGTTTGGTTGTGGATGGGGCTGAGGCTGTGATAATTGTAATATTTCACTTTATTTTTTTTTTTGTTTTCTGTTAGAATTTTTTTCCGAGATCTTATGATATTCATAATTATTTTAATATTGATACAGTTTCCACTTGTTTTTTTCATTTTGTCTTTTTCACTTTAGATTTCAGGTGATATTTTGCTTAAACTTCAGGCCTACGTTTGATTACTAATATCATTTATTTGATCTGGTAAAGAATAAGACGGAGGAGGAGGAGGCGGCGGCCTTACTTGACCTAAATGCGACAGCAACAATCAGAGCGGGAAAAGATGATTACTTTTTCAGAGTTGTGTCTCCCACATTAAAAAACTAACAAAGTTATCACTATGAAGTCGGCGGATTTTCCCTCTCTTCACACATGTTTTTTGTCAATCGAAGAACAGAAGAAAGCCGTCTACTCTAGCCACCCATTACCATCACTGACGCAGGACCATCAAAGATGATTGTTGATTTTACTCTAGTCTGGATGAAACCAATGAATAAGACTTTCAGTGAGAGTAAAATAGAATCAGAAATCAGTGAACCTCATATAATCATTTTCTATGCTTAACAAGACAAATGGTCTTGGGACATCGTCCGTCGTAGGTAATTTAAAAGAAAAAATAATTTTTAATCTGGAAAATAAATTTTCACTGCTACAGTTGGTGACTACCAAACACAAGAACAATCTGATCACTATTTCTACATATGAAAAGATGCCTGAATTTTCTCCTTGATTTTGATGTTATACATTATCTTAATGACTAGCATTCCCCATCTCAGATTTGTTTTTTGTTTTGTTTTTGTCATAGTTCAAGAGTTCATCAGTTTGACTGAAGTCAACATATTTGGATAATCTTGCATCAGCATCTCGACACCAATTTGAATTTAATATCTGTATGCTTTCAAGTTCAGAAAAATGAAAAGTTTGATACATGTCTATAAACTTTTTGTTCTGTAAAGGATGGCTTCCAGAACATCCATCATTGGGATAAATGAATTCATGTTAAATCTGTCTCCAGAAGAAAACTTGTACGATCAACTTTTCTTATTTTTGCCCACTACATTACATAACGGTAATAAGCACAAGATACAGAAATCTGATAATTCTTAATAGAATATATATATATATATATATATATATATATATATATAATATATGAACATATAGAAGTCAACACTTAGAGGCGACAGTCTGTTTCATGCTATATGCAATCGTCAGGCCTGACGATTGCATATAGCATGAAACACTGTCGCCTCTAAGTGATGACTTCTATGTTCACTTTTATATTTACACACGCTCTATCTCTGATATCGAGCACTTTATCCCATAAATATAACACACCTTAAGACTATATTTCTTTTATATATATATATATATATATATGAATTTAGGTAAAAATGGCAGCGGTAAAATTGGCAACGGTAAAAATGGCAAAAATGGATAAAAATGAAAAAATGGCAAAAGGAAAAAAATATAGATGAATATCTCACAATGAGTTTATTAAAATCTTGGATACAATACATAATGGGAAAACATGATAAGTTTGTCAAATTAAAAAGAATATTCAGCTAAAGCTCCCCCCTCTCATGAGATTTTACTTTTTAGGCGATTACGTCTGAACACACCGAAGAACTTGGGGGAAAAAACAATTATAGGTCCACTTGATGACAGCTTCCGGTATTGAAATCAGAAACCGACATTAAGCGGTGTTTATCGGAAAACAGTTCCTCGTCAGTTTTGTACATTTAGAGTTTTTTTTAAATTTCACTAGTTTGAAAACGTGGGAATCAGTAATGCAGTCGAATAAAAAAGCAATATATTGGATACATTATTACGATGACGTTTAATATATTTACATTTTGTTACATTTCTATTTATAAAAAAAACTATTAGACTATTTAAAATATAGAATAGTATTTAAAAATGTTTTCAATATAAACTATTTAAAAAGTATTTTCACACAAAAACAAAACATTACAATTATAAAAAATAATAAATAAACTATTTTAAAAATATTTTCAAAGAAAACATTCCTATTATAAAAAAGTTTTATTTGATTATTTGTAAGAAAAAACATTCCAATTAAAAAAAAATACGTTTCATTTGACTGGGATTACTAACTTTCGCCTTTGCAATTTTTCCGATTCCGATTAATCGTCCCAACACTATAATATATATATATATATATATATATATATATATATATATATATATTTCTCCGATTTAACCGGTAGAGAAAACAATATTTATGAATAAAAATGACCATAGGAAAACTGGTAATTTGCTTTGATAAAGTCCATATTGGACGAAACGCGTCAGCAATTACCAGTTTTCCTATTGTCATTTTTATTCATATATATATATATATATACACACACACACACTAATACACTTATATATACACTTAATTTATATATATATATATATATATATATACACTTATTTTATTTTATATATATATATATATATATATATAAATAAACACTAATACACTTATTTTATTTTATACACACACACATCTAATCCTAATGTCAGCTATCAATTATAAAATTAATTGTAATCATCAAATTCCCTTAAACACGCTACGATTTGGGCTTTTACTGCAATTAGGAGTAGGAACCTAGCGCCCATCCCAATAAAACTTCTAAAAATCGACATCGAAAATTAAAAAAAAATGTTTTTAATACTGAAAGCTGGAACTTAGCCCCTATTTAAAACAAGAGGAGAAGCAGCCTAACACCCCCCACTAAAAAATGTTTAATTTTAAATATTGAGGTGGGGGGTACTTCGCCCGATTTTAAACTAGAGGGATGGGAGCATAGACCCATCCTTCTCGAACAGTCATAATTTTCTGTTGTCGAATTGCCATTTTTTCCTATTTATCCACTTTTGCCATTTTTACCCTGCCATTTTTACCGAGCACCATATATATATATATATATATATATATATATATATATATATATATATATATAATAATAATTAGGGAAAACCTTTAAAATCCATTGTCGCTAATAAATTTATGTCGATGAATATAGGTATATGCGTCTCATCAGATTTACTACATATTATGAAAATATGAATCAATATATCCAGACACAGATATACAAAAAAGAAATAGAAAAATAAAAAAATATATATACAAGATTAACAATAGCAAAAATAAATTGACCTAGAAAAATTTTCTTAGAGGTCTTACATTAAAAGATAACAAGTTAATATAACGAGTAAGGAAAGGTAAAGAGATAGGAAGGTCAAATGTAAAATTGAGTTACAACAATGTGTCAAATAACGTTCAGAAAATGAGGTAGTTAAAGTGTTGTCTGTTTAGACGGCATCATCGTCATCATATAATACAATCCTCATCACATAATGCTAATCATAATAAAAAATATAAGAAAAATAAATAATATAAAACATATACACATATATATCTATATGTATAACAAAATATAATAATAAATAATAAAATATCAAGATAATCATAATAATCTAATAATAAAATAAAAATATACATAACAATAATAAATAAGTAAAAAAATAATAAATAATTACAAATAATAATATTAAAAAATATATAGTAAAGATAATAAACAATATATATGATGTAGGCATTAGCATGATAATTACATAATCAAATACATTTACTGACCCATATGTGTGTCTGTGACAAGCAAATGCAAATATATATACACATACACATAAATACGAACATATGTACACATATATGCTTGTACCTATATACAATAAGAACCAAAATTACGAATTCATTTTCCGCAAAGTCAATGTTTTTAGGGTAATCTGAATTTGTTTTTATATCGACATTTGAAAATAATTTCATTCCTTAGGTTCAACAGTTGGGCAGTATTTTTGCATTTAATTATTAAGATTTGGTCATACATTGAGCTCTTATATGAACTAAAAGTCCTCTTTGGAATAATCCCTACCAATTACAATTTGTTATATATATATATATATATATATATATATGAGAGAGAGAGAGAGAGAGAAGCAATGTGGTTATAAAAACCATACTGACAGTGTTGATGTTTATCTTTCTCTTCCTTCTAATTCTAGAAACTTTTGTTACACAAAGAAACAAATATTAAATAAGATGACTTTCACTGCAGGCGATGATATGCTAAAATCTTTATTTAATGTTTAATGTGTGCATAAAGTAATAATAATAATATCTATATATATTTGATGCATTCTTTCCTGGCGCGGTCTAGCTTCGGGTAAGCGTTTTACAAATGGTGTCACTTTGGATTAAACTGGAATCTATCATTACAAGCAAATGCCAAGAGGTAGTCTTAGCTACCGCACTGATATACTGAGTGAAAATAAAACTAAACATGACCTTTGGAATGTTTTAGCTGCTAAAATTTAGCACAAATTTGATTCCATCTTATTCGGAAATTGAAAAATACAATAAGCATTTTAAACAGACAGACCTTGTCGGTTGAATTTAACAAAGCTTGTTATATATATATATATATATATATATATATATTTATATATATTCATATTATATATATTCTTTTCCTTCAGTTCTCTTATTCTCGCTAACTTTTCTCTTATTTTTTCTTTCTTTCATTCTTTGCGCTATTCACCCTCTTCCATTTTATATTTATCTTTTGGTATTATGCACTCAGTTTTTATCAACTTTGTACTTCGAAATTTTTCTTCACATAAAACGAAGAAACGGGTCGTAAGACTCTACCATCACGAAAACTCTTAAAATCGTTGCATGCATGACTCAACACCCGAGAAATTTGAAAACCTCGAACCGCCATGCTCAGCATTAATTGCAAAGGGCAAGTTAAAGGTCACTTAAAAAATATTTAAATACTTTGTAAGTCGTGACACTGTTCACTTACCTTGTAACTCAAACTTCTGACGTCTGAGGTTACTGTAATTTAGTCTCAGCCTTTGGTAGTGTCCGTATTATCTTACCTTACTTTTCTTAGGTTTTTTTTTTCCGATTTTCACGAAGGTGAAGCTGCGTGAGTTGTTTCCATATAAATATGAGAACAATTTTCTTTGACTTAAAACCAGACAAGCATTATTATGTGGTTGTTGATGATATGTTGATGCAGACGAATACTGTTATCATCAACAACCAATTAAAAAAAACATCTTCACTCTTTGTGTTCGATTCTTGACATTTTGTATGTGGTCAAATTAGTATCTGTATTTGTATTCACTGTTTTTTTTTTTTTTTGTTTCATCTGTAAAAGTCATGATTAAAATTGGTAATATTCGCTATCGATATACCTGTATAAATAGTGCTTCACTGTATTTCTTGCGCACCTAATCTGGTTAATGTTGTTTATCAATAATTTATTTTTTCTCGTTCCCCTTTTTTTTTTATTAATGTGATATTGTTTTCTAAGTACACCACAATAATAATTTAGGAGATTTAGGAAAAATTTAGAAGAAATAAAATACCCTGATAAGACAAGATTCAACGTATCAGTGGTGAAGAGGTTAAAATATTTTTTTTAGTCTCAACACAAAGCGATTTCTCGGGTATTTTGAAACTTTTTTTCTTTTTTCCCAATTCCATTTATCACCGTGACTTTTAAGAGAAATCAGTGATTACATCGTCATAGTTATAGACTAGCTGTTACCCAAAACTAGAATCCAGGTTACCTACTGTTTAACCCATAGTTGAGGTTTTATACTATTTTTAATTCACTATCTTGTATTTTCAATTACGTTATGACTGATGTTTGCTGACATAAAGTTTTAAACTCTGTAATGAAAAATCCTTCAAGAGAAATAGGATTCAACAATTTAGTTAATTTAATCAATACTTAACTGTAGGTTTAAATGTATTTTTCATAAAGGAAAAATCCGTTTTGAAGCTTTCCCACACCTTCAATTGAAAGCTAAAGGATTAAATATCCTAATTCCAGAAAAAAATACTGTGGAGTATTTCAAATAGAAATTTGAATGATTTTTAGTCGATTCTTCCGAAAAACCAATCAAAACGACCATTTTAAACCTTTTTAGAGAAATTTAGACAAAACTTATTTTTTCCTTTTTGAAAATCCCGCTAAAATAACATATACATTTCTGAAACGTTACTTTCGTAAAATTAGCAAATTTAAAGTAAAATTAATCTGTTCTGAAAAACATATCACTTACTTAAAATTTTCTAGACAAACATTTCTTGACCTCGGTTAACCTTATTGTTATTTTCACGTCTTCATCAATAATTTGATCGCTAAATATGTTGACAGGTTTAGTACGGTGTACCAAAACTGACATAACGGTTTTTTTTATTTCTCATAATAATTTAAAATACTATAAATTTTTTTACATTGAGTTACCTCTATAATGGCATTTCATTATTTAATAGCTAAGATAATGATAAATGATATTATTAATTATTAATATTACGATTTGGGGCAGATTTTTAAAAAGTTGGCAGTAGTTGTGAAAAAAAAATGATGATTTAATTTCTCTAAGGAATCCTGTTTATAAGTAATATAAAACAATTTGCGAATTGTTTGAAATTCTAGAAAATTTCATAAAATTAATTTGTGCGGGGGTGGGTAACAGATGTAAAAAAAAAAAAAAAAAAATTACTAAGATTTTCTAAAAATAACAATTTCGAAAATAAATTCATTCATTTTTGAATAAGTCCTGAAAGTTTCATTTTATTCAGACAATTATTTGATTTTTGCAAGAGTTTCCAAATTAATGGGGTTTCCCCCGGAAACTTACACTAAAATGGCTATTACCACAAGTAGTACAAAGTTGACAAAAAAAAAAAACCCCAAAAAACGAGATTTTTACCCAAATTTAGAACGTGTTAGAAAAAAGGAAAAAAATTTTTAAAAATAATTAAAAAATACTTTGTTCTTTCCTCTTAATAATAACATAAATATATTTCACGATAAAACTTTGTTTTTATTAAGTTTGGGGCCTTTTATCATCATGATATACTAATTTTGAGCGAATTATTGGAGGCACCTACTTAACTGGATTTTAAAAATATTACTTAAATTATAATGAAATACAATGAAAATATTATTTTACTATTTTTTTTTTTTTTTTTTTTACGGCGAGTGTCGTTTATTTATTAACTGAATTAAAAGACCGCGTGGGTGCTGAATTACTTTTCTTTACCTATAAGCTTAAATTTACGCGCGTCTCAGAGACTGAAGTATGGATGACCAAAATTGAGAAAACCTGATCTTACCGACAATGATGAGTATATTCTTAATATATACGTGTGATAAACACTCGTAATTTATAGTATAAAAGAAGAGCTGATACGTTGTCATTTACGGACTGTATACGTGTGAATTTTCATGCGTATATGTTAAAAACTAAAACTGTTTTGCGTGTGAGTGGCTTGTATGTGCTTGCTCTATTTAATGTATACACACACATGTACACAGAATTTGACTGAGTTTGAAATAAGACATTGGAATAAAACATGGCTTGCCAAACTGCGGCTCGATAACCACATGCCACTTTGACCTTTAATATATGGCTCATAGAAATATGTTGGCTGAGCTCCTTTTTTTTCATCACAGTTAATATAAAAGGTAAAGAAGAAAATTTCCAAGCTAAGTAAGTTTAATAATCATGGTTAGTGAAAATATTTAAGAATTTAAGTTTTTAATGCTAGATCTGACTGAGGCATTGTTCTTTACTGCTGAGGGAAGATATGGAGGGAGGCAGAAGGATTAAAGAAATTTCAGGTAAGCAACGGTTTCAGAAGAATGTCAGAAGACTGATATCATGGATAAAGGGATTAAATATTTTGGTATGTCGAGGTACTGAGTGTGGCTCTCAAACATATGAAGATTAGTGTATGTGGCTTGTGCATTAAGCAAGTTTGGCCACCTCTGGAATAACACATTCTCCCTACACTTAGTGTGGACAACTTTCAGTGAGCAATAAAATCATAAAGTTAGAGGCAAGAAAGAAAAAATAAATAAACTTATCAACAGCTTAATTATATGTTAAACTGTCTCCTTGCTTACATGTGTGTATGGTTGTGAAATAAAAATTATTCGGCTTTTTTTTCTACAGTGAGAGATATATTATCATATTGATGATTATTTCACTGTTTGTATCTATCGATATCAGTCTATTTATATCTTTATTGATATTCTATTCCTGTCTATTTCAGTCTATTCGTTATATACCAGTCTATTCATATCTATCATATATCAACATCAATCTATCCATATCTATCATTAAAATGGCCTACAATCTGTTGTTAAATGGGGCAAGGGGCTGCTTGTTAATTGTAATGCTTCAAAACCGAAACTGCTCTCTTTTAATCATCTGAGAGAGCCATTTTACGTTCCATCTGCATGGCTGATACTAACCTCCAGAAGAGTGACACGTTGCAGCTTCTCGGACTAATGTTTTCAGTTGACATAACGTGGAAAGAGTATATTGAATCAATTGATAAGTCTACAGCTAAGAAAATTTGTTTTTTTTATGTCGTGCTAGACAATCTTTCTCGCTAGAATCTCTCTTACATATTTATAAATCCACCTTTCATCCTTGCTTTGAATATAGCTGCCACATCTGGTCTGGTTCTCCTTCTATACATTTAGAGATTCTTGATAAAATCCCCCAAAAGAATCTGCAATGGTATTGGTACTGACCTGACATCTCAACTTGTCACTTTCCCATCGCCATAATGTAATTTCCTTGCGTTTTTCATGCTAACTGTTCTGATGAATGGTATCTATGTATGGTATCTAGACTTTATGAATTTAAGCTCGTCGGTTTAAGGTTGAAATAGCGAGCGGTAACCGCAAGCTCTATGCTTAATGTTTCTTCTCTCCACACTTCTCGCTTGTGGAATTCTCTTCTAGTTTCTTGCTTCCTAGTCAACTTTAATCATCAAAAATTTAAATCCAATGTGAATCATTATCTTCTGTCTTCTTAATTCTTATTCCTTTAATGTCCTCTCTCCTTAATAGTAGCTTTTCTCATATTCTCTAACACTCAGTAACCTAATGCGTCCTAGTAGATTTATTGCCTTGCTTCGGGTGAAATTATTTTTATTTTATATATATATATATATATATATATATACACACACACACACACACACACAAAGGCGCGCACACACACACACACACACACACACATATATATATATATATATATATATATATATATATATCATATTATATATATATATATATATCAGATTATTCATATCATCATATATCATTATCGGTCTATCCATATATATCATATATCAATCTAAATCAATATCAAATTATTCATATCTATCATATGTCATTATTAGTTTATTCATATTATTGTTACCAAGAACCTGGTAGCATAGAGATGGTCATAAAGTAAATGTGTTGTTTATTACTTATGACGATAAAGTGAAGTTTTGAAAAAAATTAATGCCTACGAAAAGTCAATTCAAGTATAAAATGGCGCAAGCGGAATGTGAGGAAAAATAGTACAACTAATTTCTCGACGAAAAACCCCGTTAATTTTTGAAACCCTAAAAGGATTTTATTGAACTTTTATTTAAGATTTTAGGTGAAACAAAAGCTTAATCGGTACTCGATTTAGTGTGGGCCTTCCGAAAAAAATCTAATAAAATTGTGCTAGTGTCACATTAAGAAAGAAAAGCGCAACAATTTTGTTTTGCAGTTATCAGCAAGACTAAAAATCTCTATAAATGCACAAAAGTAACAGGATCATTCATCTAATTGTACAGATGCACACTACCAGGAAGGCCAGGTCACACTGTCCTTTAGCGTCGGATTCACTTTCCGCACCTGAACAGTTTCTGCTGCGTTACTGTATATTTTAAATACGTTGACTCTTTTTCGCATTGTTGATTATTCTTAAATTGTCTTCATTTGACTGTTATTTTTTATCTTTCGGATCACAAACTGAAAAACTAAGATTGACAGCAATACAAACGAAGACCAAATGTTTTTACTATCTATGTTCTGTACATCCATTACGTTGAACAGAAAGATTGTGTAGCACTAATCATCTAAAATGGAAACTGTTACAGAAATTAAAAATTTGTAATCCAAATGTCGATAACAACACGAGAGAGTAGAGACAAAATGTAATAAATAAAAAAATAAATGTATTCATTGATTCATTTACAGAGAGAAAAAAATAAAAAGAAACTGCGAATTTACTTTTCATGCATGCACAAATTAAGAATATATATTTTAAATTTACAATTCGGCTCGTAAATTAATTAAAGTCTTTCTTATTTGATCAAGTCCCATAACTGTCTTTTTTATCATTTAATGTTTAATTAATATCATTGAAATAGACTAGTTAAAAAATTAAATTAATATAAATTTTTTATGTAATTAAAACAATTGATCATTTGATAGTATTTTTATAAGATAATAATTAGATTAGTATCCAATCCAATAAAAATTTCCAACTTGTTTTAATCAAATTCATATGAAAGAAGCTGATTATTACAAACGAAGCGCAAACGGGATTAGTTTTAATCCCACAAATTGTTTGTGTATTTTATTTTTGTGAAACATTGTTTACGATCAGTTCATAAGTAATTTCAGTTCTAAATAAGTCCTTTGAATATGCAACAAGAAAGAAGAAATATTTAATGCAATAAGCTTTGAACATGGAAGTCAAATTTCTCAGGTAGAATTGAATAGAGCAAGAAGAGGTTGACTCTAGAAAATGTGTTGAAAAATAGTACAGAAAAATTCTGAAACAAATATAGCTAAAAATAACTGAAATTAAACTCAATGTTCTGTAATAAATTCTTTTCCTGGCGATCTATGAACAATACTGTATATTTATGATATGTAAATAGGTTTATTTCATGAACAGCTTTATCACAACGTCGCATTTCTAGACAACTTCAACTAGATCAACTCATTAATCATAATGTCCATGTACTTCGTGTTATCTCTCTTTCTTTCTATCCCACCCTCTCTCTGTATGCGCGCACGCGTGCTTTTGTGTGTGTTTGTGACGAGAGAGAGAAATATAAAAGATGTTGGGATGTTAATTTACTCCAGTTGACTTTGTTGTGTCCACAGTCGTAAACCTGAATCACTGGATCATTTGCTGAGTTAACAACACTGGGATTCCTGTTATATGCACAGAGTACACATATCCGTTTGTTATTAACCTAGGCACATAGATTAGATATATAGTAAGAGCACCAGATCAGATATAGAAGCAATATTCAATACATGGAAGAATGGTAGATTTATAAATGTAGAAGATGGATTCTGAAGAGAAAAATTGTCTGGCACGACACATTGACCCAACATTCATAGCAATAGACCAAGCAGTTGATTCAACATAAATCACTCTACTAAACGTGAGCCCAAGAAGGAGTAAAGACTTGCTCTCGTGGAGGTTAGCATCAATTATGTTGGAGGATGTTAGAAACAGTTCTCTATCGTGATTAAATGATAGCAATTTTATTTTAGAGGCATTAAGATTTACAAGTGATTCCTTACCCCAGTTAACAACAGACTGGAGGTCCTTTTCCAGAGCAACTGCTAGTTTTGCTTTGTCGGACATGTCGGACTTGCTAGTTAAACATAAGTAAATAGTTGTCATTATAGTTGGGAATGTCGTTGATGAAAATAAGACACAAGGATAGAGGAACCCCGCATTAATATGAAATGAACTAGAAGCGTGTCCCTTCATGACGACATCTGGACAGTTCAATCGAGCTAATTTATGCATGCATCTCCTGTGGGTGTGACTATCTCATACTTAATCTTCTACCAAATGCACTGCTACCTACATATGAATTCAACTAAACTGAACAAAATAGGCAAACCCAGCTTCAAAAGAAAAAAAAATAAGAAAAGAAGTAGACTCCAGGTTTACCATCTCATACATAAATGTGAGCGATCTACGTTCCAAATTTTCAGAGGTGAAATTCCATTTTCTTCAGGCCAAATCCGACCTATATTTCTGTCTGAAACAGATATTAATAACTCTATCCCACTGCAGGAGATCACAATCCCGAGTTACTCACCCCTAGTAGCCAAACATGGCCACTTCAATTACCACGATCACAGGCTTGGTGCCTATGTTAAGGATAGGTTTCCTTGAGGCAGAGACGCAAAAAGCAAGGTCTCTGATTTCCTGTATATGTGCTTCCACGTGGGACCTATCCACAGTACCACATTTATCTTTACTCGCTATCACTATCAATATTCACTACAAAGAGTGGTTAGTTCACTCGAACAAAACTGATGAATAAGACAGAGACTTCTTCACCGTCTATGAACTAACGCGGATCATTGAAAAATCCACGTGCGTTTCTGATGCAACAAGACATCTGGTAAACCTCTTTGGCCTCTTCCTCACATCCTGCCCTGTGGGGAACTAGTTTAGAGATGACAGCAGAAACCATGGACGGAGTTGTGCTTATCACTCTGTAGCGTTTCCGTTCTAGAGGGATATATATATATATAAGCTTTTCACCCCAAGCAAGGAGGAAGTGCCACTAGCACGCAAGGGTTACAAAGAGTGTGAGCAAGAGTAAAGAGGCGTGAAAGATGAAAGGATGAATAGAAGGACGGGGAATAGATCAAGGCAACTGGAGATGTCGATTGACATTGCATTTGAATAGTTGGAGATTATAACCATCAGGGAAGCAAGTAAGAGGAAGGGAGTTCCGTAAACGGGAAGTGCGAGACATAAAGATATTAGAGTAGAAGAGACGGCTACATTTAACCGTTTCGAAAGTGAAAGGGTGGGACTGAGATGATGAACTTGTGGCACGTTTAAATTAATGCAGATTGGGAACTAGCGAAAATAGCTCGTCGGAGCAGTTACCGTGAAAGTATTTGTAGAAAAGACAGAGGGAGTCGACGTCACGTGTGTGAGAGAGCGACTGTAGACGAGATGCCAGATCAGGGCCAGCCAGATTCTTATATCCGTCTCTGGATTTTGGCGAGGACCCTAAGACGAACAGCGGGGGCTCCGGTCGATATATAACAGCAATATTCCATGTAAGGGGGAATGATTGATTTATAGATTTGAAGGATGGACTCGGTCGAGAAAAACTTTCTGGCGCGACATAGAGAGATAGACGAAGCGGTAGATGAAGCTATTGGTTCAATGTAATTGTTCCATCTCAGGTCAGCGAACAATGTGAGACCAAGTAGATGCAAAGAGATGCTCTTGTGGAGTTGAGCATCAGACATTCTAATGGGAGGTAGGGAGGGTTTTCTCTGGTAGGTAATGGATCGCAGTTTTGATTTTGAGACATTAAAGTTAATCAGCCATTTCCTGCCACAGTCAACAACCGATTGGAGATCCTTTTTGAGACCAACTGCCAGGTTAGTTTTGTCACCGATACCAGATTTGCAATTTAGGCAGGAGTAAATACCAGTGTCGCCTGCATAGATGCCTACTTAGGAAGTGATGACATCGGGAAGATCAATAATGAAGATAAGGGACAGTGCAAGACCCAGGATAGAGCCTTAGGGAACACCTGAGTTCGTGAGAAAGGAACTGGAGGAGAAACCGTTAAAGGCGACCTTCATTACACGGTTTGGCAGGAATGATTGTATTAAGTCAAATAATCGACCTGAAATTCCGCATCCCTGAAACCTACGAAGGAGGCCGGCATGCCAAACCCTATCAAAAGCTTTAGAGATATCTAGAGACACGACACGAGCTTATCTGTGAAGTGCTTGGTAAACAAATTTAGTTATGGCCTTAGCACAACAGCTGTAGAATGGGCAAATGGAAACAATATTGTGTGTCAGAGAGCAGATCATGGGATGTAAGATGCTTAACCACTTCGGCGTTGATTAAAACTTTAAAGACTTTGCCGAAGAGTGGTAGTCGACTGATAGGACGGTAGTTAGATGGATCAGAAGGGTCTCCAGAGTTCTTAAAGACAGGTACAACAGATGAAGACTTCCAACAGGATGGAAAGCAGGAGTCGCTGAGGGAGTAGTTGTATAATTTGGAGAGGACACGAGCCAGTTCAGGAGCACATTTCTTCAGGAGAATGTCTGGTATCCCGTCCCCACCGCTAACCTTATGGGAGTCTAATTTAGAGATGATACCCAATACCAACAATGGGGTTATGTGCAACTCGCTCAACAGAGCCTCAGTTCTAGGGGAGAATCGGGTGTGGGTACACTGGACGAATCGAGCCTTGAATTGGATGAGAATTTACGAGCAAAGCACTCGGTCTTATCGGCTGAGGAAGCCAGAACCTCAAATTGGTTGAACAAAGGAGGAATTGTGGGTTTGCTGTTGTTTAGTACGCTCTTGCAGAGACGCCAGTACTCTTTGGAGCTGAATTTGCGAGATCCAATTCGTTGTTTCATTCTATCAGCGACTTTGCTTCATTGAGGACACGCTTCCACTCATTATGGGCTGAGACAAAGAGACGTCTGTTGCAATCTGACATGTCACTACGGTACAGTCGAAAGAAGCGATTCTAGTAGGCAATGGCAGTTGAGCAAGCAACAGAGAATCAAGGGGATGAGCGTGATTTAATCTTATATATTCTTGCAGGGATAAAATTTTCGATTCCAGCTTTTTCCCAGAAGACCTCGGAAGCGCATTCTTGAACGAGGATATTAAATCCCGCATTCCAGGGGACATCGCGAAGGAGATCACGGAATGAGTCCCAGTCACCAGTCAGCCCGTTGATAACAGAAAGATGTTCTGTTAGTAGGAGCTTCTTTGCTGGGGATGAAGTAGATTTTGACAGACACTACAGCATGATCAGAGTTGCAAAGAGGGCAGAGCTGCGTGGTACGACTAGACTGGGTGATGGAGGTGAAACAGATCGAGAAGGGAAGACTTACCGTCCAGGTTATTGGGAAAACTGGTGGGAAAGTCAACCACTTGTGTGAGGGATTGAGTAATTAAGGGTTCGTATGCTAGCAAGTTCAGTTATAGAGTTTTTAAACCACTTGACATGGTGAGCGTTAAAGTCACCGAACACGAATATATGAACAAACTGAAGAGAGATAGCCTTGTCTATATTGTCGGAAATGCTGTCGGAGATTCGAGAGAGCGCTCCCTAGCCAATGGGAGATGGTCCTTGATGTGCATGCTGATTTGAGTCTTTTCTAAGGAGAGGAAGGTAACCGGGGATCTAGAGGTCAGAGGAGGGTTAAACGTGTTGAGATTGGTCTCACTGTGAGCTAGTATATCAAGAAACTTCTCAATGAGAAACGATTCCCCACTGCAGAATTTGGTTCGAATACCACGGATGTTAGAAAAGGAAATGTTTAAGTGTTTAGGTGATTTTTTTTAGAGTTGGTTTAGTTTTACTTTTTTGATCGTTTGGTGTCATGTTGGGTAAAGTTGGTAGTAAAAATGAGAAGGCCTGAAGTAGAAGTAGCAGACGGTCATTTTATGAATCAAAGGCAGAAAGGAGCTGGTGCGACCTGCAACATAATGTGGCCTCAGGTTGTCCACCGGAGGTGCGTGCAGGGACACCCGTCCATGACAAGTGGGAAAAGTTTACTTGTGACTGGTTTCAGCCTTCAGGACTTCATTGGAGTAAGTTTTATTTTTGGTGGTAGGACTACACATGCGCACGACAAAGGAGTGCTAGTAATTTAAAAAAATTATCTAGCCGAATTCATTTAGAGTCTATTTCTTTTTCTTTCCATCACTTTTGTAAGTAGTCATTCGACACTGTGATATTAGAAGATCTGTCTGTAATGGTGAAATGTTGACAAGAGTCAGAGCACATTTACTGTAGAAGACCTTGCGATTAAGGCACTCTCTAGTTGTAGTGAATTATTTTCTCCTTTGATAAGAGTAGCATTTTTTATGTTAAAATTGCGGTCAGTTGCGTTACGGTGAGCAACCAAGGCAATTGACATATTATTTTATAAAATATTCCTTTTGTATTCATATAATCTTATATTTAGGTTCCTTGTGTATTTTTGACAATTATTACAGGAGATGTGTAAACTCATCCTTCAAGATTTAGCTTATTGTATTGTTTAATATTGACTTTTTTTTTTTATTGTTTTAGATATAGTAGTAACAAATTTTGTGTTGAGTTTAGATAGATATTTTTTTATTGTAGATATGATAGAGCTAGTAGGTAGGATAATATATTTTTTTTTTATTGGGTTTCTCAGGAGGAGCCGTTTTATGGAACTTTTGCTTCGCAATGAATATAAAATAATTTGGGTACTGGGTAATGAATGCTTTATGACATATTGCAATATGTCATGCAGCATTCATGCTGTATGACACATTGCTGACCATCGTCCTACGGTTGTCATCTTTCGAACTAAGTTTTGTTATTAGTTTTCAATACTTGGTAGATTGTTACTTGTGTACCACACTAACAGGCTAAAATATATTTAGAAAGTGGGCGATTACAGGCAGCACCGAGTCAAATTATAGCTGACCTATGGAAAGGAAAAGCGAGTGCACATATTTATAGAAATGTATATATTTTATTATAATATAATTCTCTAAAAAACATGTGTACATGTGAGCTGACACTGTTTCTCTTTTATTTAATGGTAAGCCACTAAATCTCGTGTCAGTCAACCAATCGTGACCGTGGTTATATTTACTGCTGAGAAGCTTTGATGTTCCGGAAAATTCTATTATAATGAAACTGTAGAACTTCGCATCTTCATTGGGGGAGGAGAAATCACGCACACCTCTCCTCAGTGTAGCACACATTTATTTATTTAATTTTATTTATTTATTTTTATTTTAACGACGACTACAGATAAAATCTCTTGAGCTTCGGATGTGTAAAGTGAGTGCAGGAGATTAAAACACAAATTAAATTAAAAATAAATGTTTGTAGTGTATCGTGAATTTCGACGTTGACGTAGTGGGGAAACAACCAAAAGCGATAAAAACAAGTAACTGTTAACAATGATTCGGGTGGGGATCAAAGGAAAGTTCTCATACAAAATAAGACACTGGCCAACAGATAACTCACGCGCAATATTTACGTACATAGGCATTATAAACCATATGTAACTATAGCTATTGCATGTTCCTTTGCCCACTATGTCTTTAATCATGCAAATTATACGCACACAAACAGATACATATAGCTACCTCCACGAGATCGCTAAAAAAAGAGTATAGCATGATGAAAAAGACGCAAAACGACAAAATTTTATCGTCTAAATGTTTGTTATTATTAAGAGGAAAGATCAAAGTATTTTGGGTGTATTTTTTACATTTTTAATCGTTTCTAGCACGTCCGAAATTCTCGTTAAAAACCTTTTTTTTTTTTTTAGTCAGCAAAATTGACCATTTTTTTTTTCCATTTTATAAAAAAACTGGAAATCTCACTTTGAAATTCTTTTAAATATCAATTATCATTTTTTCAAAACTTATTTTAAGAAAATCAGAAATTATAATGTTTATTTAAAATATTTTGAACCAAGCTTAACTTTGCTTCTGAGCCGAAAAGATGTAATTTGAAAATAAAACAAAGCAGGTCATAAACTTTCGCGTCACTTGACAGGTGATGAATGACATATTGACAGATTCCGTGAGAATAATTTGTTCTACGGAAGGAGAAAAGTGAAATTATTTATATTTAAGTGAAGAAATTATTTACCTCGTTATTTTTAAGGAAAACTTTCAGCGCTCTAATTTTTTTGTACTTAGCTTTCATCTTTACGTTTACGATGCTTTATGGAAAATATATTATAAAGAAATTAAAATAAGACTGTTTAGAGTGAGATTAAATTTCAGTATCTAATTAATTTATAGGTACCTTTCTTATGAAATTTTATCAGAAGTGTACATAAAATTATAGTATTTTATGTACATTTACTACATTTTACTGTGTTATTTGTATTTCCATTCATTTTATTATTAATTTTGATATTTCATTTATGGAAAAATGTCATAACTGAGATTAATATAAAAATAAGATCATATAAATTTCATAAGATGATACTGATACTTGTAGGTACCCTTCTCACTTGAAATTGAAAAGTCAAATTAACTTCTCCACACGTGTTTCGCAAAAGTAAAGACCTTAACAGCGGAGAACAATGCTTAACAAATAACGCAACTTAATTGTATTCTGGTTGGTCTTCCGTACTTTATAATTACAGCCTGATTATAAACACAAAAATACATTTCTTAATTACTGCGGGTATTCTGATTAGTCAAAATGATACAATTTACAACGCGCTAAAAAAAGATCATAAGGACACAGGAAACCCGATGCGGCTTTTAACTAATTTTATATTTTAACAACTTAAATGTAAAAATCTATTATAATTAAAAAATAACAAATAATTGTATTAAAAATTCATTTTTCATCGAAAAAAGCTTTTGCTTTCAGAAGATATTGACCATATTCATAAAAACAACTAAAAGCAAATAAAAGCATTTGAAATTAAATAATATCTTTGTTTTATTGAGTTTTGTATGTTACAATTCAGGTGATTTTCAGGTAGAGGAGATCCAATTAATATTGTGGATTCCAAGATGAATTCGGTCTCCAATGAATGACAAACGCAAGGAAAAAATAAAATGTATTCATACAAAGGGTAATACTATTAGTAAATCCAGGAACGCGGTTAGTAGCAAATACAGATGGATATATACAGTCTCGAAGTAGGACTTCCTTAGAGTCTACGTGCTTGCAACTGACTTCTACAAGAGGTTACCTCACTATTCCCGTATATCCTCTTACTATCCGTATATCCTCTCTCACTCACTGTCTAACTCTGGGTATTTAACGGCAGCAGTCCAAGTAACACTGGTAGAGTTCACTTATATAGAAACGGGGTGGACCCCATAACACCTCCCTCCTTAGATCCCTTTTTGGGGGGGCATATTTTTAATTGCCGATACCCTCTTTGGGTTCGGTTTCCTGCCATTTTCATTTATTATCTGACCTAAATATTTAATTTCATTTAGGAAAAAATCACACTTTTCTCCTTTTACTTTGAAGCCGAAGTCCTGAAGTCTTCTAAAAACTTCTTTTATGTGCGATGTGTGCTCTTCAACATTGTCGTGAAATTCTGGCCCGTGAGCATTGTGTCCATCGTTTGCTGAAAAATTGCAGGTGCAACTTTTACTCCGAATGGTAGTCTGTTGAATTTGTACAACCCTTTGTGCGTATTAATGCAAAGGATTTTCGTACTCTCTTCTTGTACTGGGATTTGTAGATAAGCCTCACTAAGGTCTATTTTTGAAAATATCTTACCACCGTTGAGCTTTGTAAATATCTCCTCTGGGCTCAGTTGTGGGTAATGGTGGTCTTTTATTGTTTTGTTGAGTCCCGTCGAAAAATCTGCGCATACGCGAATTTCTCCTGACTTCTTTTTTACATAAACCATCGGCGCTGCCCACTCACTAAACTCTGTTTTTGATAGAATCCCAGTTTGTTCAAGTCTCACCAATTCTTTGTCTATTTTTTCTATAGTAGCGAACGGTACATTTCGCTTCTTTTTAAAAATTGGTTGGACGTTTTCTTTTAATTCTGTTTTGGCCTTAAATTTGTTGCATCGTCCCAACCCGCTGGAAAATACCTCAGGAAATTGATTATATAATTCCTCCTTCAATTTCAATGGTTCAACCTCTAACTTTTTGCAAAAAGAGTTTATAGTTCAAACGTTGAACTTCTGCATCCAGTCGATACCTACTAGATTTTCAGTATCTTTCATGACGTATATCTTAAGTTTTTTTTGTTTTGCCGTGAAATTTAACATTCACGATTATTTCTCCCTCAAATTTTATTTGTTTGCCTGTAACCGATTTGGCAATTTTTTGTGTGTGTAACATCGTAGGTCTGTTGAGTTTTTTCCATGTATGTAAGTTGATTATCGGGAGGTCGGAACCAGAATCCAATTGTAATTTAATCTTTTTATTTAAAATTTCCAGTTCCACATATTTCCTTACATTGGTGTTGTCATCGTTATTCATCCTTGTAGCTCTTATTCTATTAGTATCTTTCCTATTTCTACATTGGGATGCCTGGTGGCCCTTTTTTCCACATTCAAGACAGTTTTTATATCTGAAGCGGTAATCCTTGTTTCAATGTAATCCTCCACATCGATAACATGCTGATGGAGGGGGCTTATATTTGTTTCGATATTCGTTATAATTTGTCCTGTATGTTGTGCTTTTCCTCTTATTATAAAATTTTCTTTTTCTTTTCGGGGAGGGTGAGAATCTTTTTTCATTGTAAAATTTTAGTTTTCTTTCCGGGGAGGGTGAAGAGCGTAGACTTTTGTTTAACTTACGTATATGAGAAACAGCTTATTCTTCAATGTCCTTTGCGTCTTTCTTTATAATGAAACATCTCTGGCAATCTTCCGATAATTGCTGTAATGTTAGACCCGGTTCATTTTGTAATTTTGCAAGCATTCTTCTGCGCATTTCGCTATCTTTTGTAGAAACTAACCTTTGAACAAAGATGAGACATTTAAAATTGTCCGTGGTTAATTTCGCTAGTTTGAAGTCGTCACAATGTTTATTTACGATTGCGGCAAACGTGGAATAATCCTCATTATCGCCCTTTACCAGGTTAAGGCATTTCCACCTCCTATGGAAGAGTGATGTTTTGGAGCTGAAGAGTTCTTTAAGACATGTCACTGCTTCGTCAAATGTTAATTCGTTCGTCTTTTTTGGCAAGATATAATCCACGAACTTTGTATATTCTTCAGTTCCTAATTTTCTAAGTAATAGACGTAGCTTTTTTGTTTCAGTCCAATTTTGACAGTCTATATTAAAGATGTCTTCATTTCTTCTGAAGTAATCTCCTAAATTTTTGTCCTCATCTAGAGAATATTTGAAAATCTCTATGGTATTCCACACTGCGTCTTGCGAAAATGTTGCTTCTTTTTCAATATCTAATTGCTTGTTGCCCACTACTTTCAATATTAGTATCTGGAGCTCTGTTTGTCTATCTTGATCTTCCTTCTTGCGTTTGTAATAATTGCTTTTGCCATTTTTCTTGTAGCTGTAACTGTTGATCATTTTGGTATTTTTGCATTTGTAATTGTTGCTCATTTTGGTGTTTTATCAGTTCTACCAAAAAATTTTTAAAATCTTCCATGATAACTCAATTTTATGTATTTTTACTCCTCGTAATTGTTTGTCGCTAATTTGTTGTTGGACGACGAGGGAAGGATTTTTCTATTTCTTCTTTTCGTGTGAGTTCGAATCGCTCGAAGCCAATTTGCTTGTTGGACGACGAGGGAAGATTTTTTTTTTGTTGATTATCAGTTTTCCGCGTGTGTTCGAATCTTCGTCGCCAAGTTGTTGTTGGACGACGAGGGAATATTTTCCTTTTGTTGATTTTTCGTTTTCTGCGTGTGTTCGAATCATTGTCGCCAAGTTGTTGTGGATTTCGTAATGAATTCGGTCTCCAATGAATGACAAACGCAAGGATTAAATATAAGAAATAAAATGTATTTACAATCATACAAATTTACTATTAGTAAATCCAGGAACGCGGTTAGTAGCAAATACAGATGGATATATACAGTCTCGAAGTAGGACTTCCTTAGAGTCTACGTGCTTGTAACTGACTTCTACAAGAGGTTACCTCACTCTATCTCCGTTCGTATATCCTCTCTCACTGACTGTCTCACTCTGGGTATTTAACGGCAGCAGTCCAAGTAACACTTGGTAGAGTCCACTTATATAGAAAAGGGGTGGACCCCATAACAATTAAAAACAAAAAATAAACAGGATTTGCATTCCTCAAAGCCTTGTGCTTTTAACTATTGTAATCACTAAACCCGATGCGATCGAATTTCTAGCGTTTTCATAAAATTAGTTATGGGGGGTAATAAATATTAAAAAAAATATTTCTGCCATGACTTTAATAAAAAAAAACATATTTATAATAATTTCAATCATCTGTGAATAGTTTCTGAAAGTTTCATTAACATCCGACAATTATTTTTTATTTTTGCAAGATTTTCCAAATTAACACACACACACACACACACACACACACACACACACACACACAAAAAAAAAAAAGTGCTAAAAATTGTATATTACTAGTTCCAGTGATACAAAGAGAAACAAGGTTTTTTTAATCAAAATTTAGAATTTTCTAAAAAGAATGAAAAATTTAAAAAAATGATTAAAATAAACTTTGATCTTTCCTCTTAATAATATAAACATTTAGACGATAAAATTTTGTATATATATGCATATTATCCTGCACCATTTGCACTATTCGGAGTCTCATGCTAAACGCAGTCTTCAAGTGCTGAGTGTGTACTGACCGTTATTTAAATTTTGAAAAATATATTAGTTTAACCTAATGCTGGTGTACCTAAGTTCTGGCTATATTTAGATATATTTTAAAACCATAATATATATATATATATATATATATATATATATATATATATATATAATTATTTATTTAAAAATTATAACATAAATATGTTATAAAATCACTACAAAAATAGCCATTTTGTTTCAACACCTCCGGTGTCTTATCAAGTGATGATGTTGAATGTAAAATAAATGGTTTTAAAAGTTTCAAATTAATTAACGATCCTTCACAAGGGGGAAAACACTGTTATAAAAGCTAAAATGACCAATCAAAACACAAGTATAGGAGAATTTAAAAAAACTTGACAACGAAGTATGGTTATAATAGCTATTAAGAGCTTTAAAGTTGGGGTTATACTAAAATAGAATTTATTCTAACCAATAAGTATTAAATTATATGATAAAATTTGATATTAAAAGTAAAAAATTACCAATTTTAAAATATAAATTTCATCTCTATTAAGTTTAAAATTATAAAATTACTGAGGAGAAAAGAAAAATACATATATTATTCAATTTATTTCTTCACTGAAATTACGTTATAATAGACGCTTATATCAGCTTCAACATCATCACTTGATAAGACAGCGGAGGTGTTGAAACAAAATGGCTATTTTTGTAGTGATTTTATAACATATTTGTTATAATTTTTAAATAAATAATTATATCTGCTCTACTCTATATTGAGCACTCTTTTAAGAATAGTAATTGTTGGTTATTGGAATTTATTCCGTATACACCAATCATATACTTGTATTTATATATATATATATATATATATATATTTTGTTACGTTAACCCCATATTTGTACCCTCACCTCAGATTTTATAAGTACATTTTCAGTACCTTTTGTATTTGCGACGAAACATATAAATCGTAACTTCTTTATTTCTTAAATATGCAGATTGTGAGATATATATTGTTTTTATAACCAGATGAGTCAGGGCCAGTTCCCGGAAAAGAACCTTCCCTTCTACTCCCATCTCCTACCTGGTCCGCTGTTTGACAGATAGGTGTGAATGATGTTAACCAGTTCCATAGTCGCTGGTCAAAACAAACGCTGCTTGACAGATAACTGTGGATGATATTAACAGGGTCCGTGAATGACGCATACCTTTTTTGGGGACCAACACGTGACTCAAAATATAGCAGTTTTCGTTTCGCACGTATTGAGGTAACAACAAACACATATAGTTGCTGGCTATCAGGAGTCGGACGTCACCAAAAAACAGTCTTAGATACTCACCATTAGAAGAATTAGATGTCACCAAAAACCAAAGGACCGACGCGAGATTGTAGATCAACATTGTCAATCCCATCCGTTACTTTCAAAGAAGTGTAAATATCTTTTGAACAAATTGTACCCCGATAATTGTCAATCGACGTCGATTCCAAATTTATGTAAGTTTCTGCATGTTTTTCCCTATCTTAAAATCTGCTATTTCTGTATTCATATGAATTTCGCCGCATTAGTATCTGTTTAATAATTGGTAACTTATCTCCCCATCCCTTGTATTATTTAGTTTTCTTTTTCTTTTTCTTATATTCGCACTCCGTGTATTCTAGAAATAAAATATTTGTATTGTATATTCTCGTGTTGTCTTCTGTTGTTCTGTGTCTGCGAATTGTTCATTTTCTCTTTGCCTTTACCGACGTCCGGAATTGGAGAATTCCCCTCCCAACCTTCTTTTCTTTATTTTTATATTGAACCTTGGGATCTCTTACTTATTTTTTTTTTCTCGTTGCGTCCCGGCTATCGTAGTCCCAACGAAACCCCGGGCGTAACAGAATATATATATATATATATATATATATATATATATATTAAACATCTAAATGAGAAAAACAATAATCCATGATACATAAGAAAGTAAATAGATAATAAATAAATAAACAAATAGTTAAATAGAAAAAAAAATATATATTAAGCAAAATCCAAAACGTGATAGCATACAGAGATTAATCCGGGTCTACGTGTTTAAGTAGATATTTGCTTTTAGTGACAACCAGTTCACTTCTTTTATTCAGTAATCCCAGGTTATTTAAATATTACAAAATGATTACTTTTTCAACTAAACATAGGTTACACTTATTTCCCTTGCTATTGAACGGTTTAGCCCTTACCATCATATCTCATTTAATTGAAGGGGAGTTGCCGGAATCTTTCAGTTACCAGAAATAATTAAAGAGAGCGGTGCTATTTCTGTATTTAATGTTAGCCAAAGTCATACGGTGATGATAAAAGCAAAGCTTCCAAGGATTTTCAGTGGGATCAAAATAAAATTTAACATCGCTACCGGAACGAATGCATGCTCGATATACAACACCATCAGTCATTGACCGTTTAATGGATAGATTGTATTTTTTTGACAGTTGCATCTATTTTTGGAAAAATTTATGTTGTTATTGTTGGAAAAATGTTTACTTGATATGGTGTTGTTGTGTAGAGATATCGATCTATCCATATTACCAATGCATCTATAACTGATTTTGAATTATTTTTGTTAAAAAATATTTAATGTTTGTTAATGGCCAAAATGCTTATGTATTAACTTCAGGAAAATTTTTCCGGCATTAGTTTGGACATTACGGTTAAAAGGTAGATTAAAGCATATTATGTTGCGTTTATGGTGTTTTCGTTTTGTCTTATCATCTTTGTTTCTTTTCCCAATAAACTAAGTTTACCTTGGGGTTGCTAAGTTTCAAGCCGTTAACATGTTAATCTTTAACATTATTAAATATTTCTTTAATGCTGGACTTGATGGGTAATTTAACTTGTGCTGGTATATATATATATATATATATATATATATATATATATGTACATGAGAGAGTAAGAGAAAATCGGAACGAGAGAGCTAGTGAGAAAGAAGAGAGAGAAAGCGAAGGAGAAGACCAAAACGTAACAGTAACAGCAAAATAAGAGGATAAATCATAAAGAGAAAATGTGAAACTGACATTGAGGATTAAAAGTATGAGAAAGAAAGGATGAAGAAGTTGTGATAAACTGAAAAAAGAAGAAATGCAAGAATTTTATTTTTATATATATATATATATATATATCGAGAGAGAGAGTATGTGTATGTTTGTTAGATTAAATGAGACGATTGTTGACAATTTCATTGTATCTCTTTTACTTCGACTCACTTTCCTCCTTAATCTCTTTCTTTCGCAATGTTTGCTTTTCATTTTTCGTTCTTTTCTTTATATCTTACCTTTTTCTTTCATTAGAAATTTGCTTTTCCTAGATCACTTTGTCTTTATCTCACCGTTACTTCTTTACCATTCAACTTCCTATTCACGCTTCATGCACTTGCATGCGTTACACAAAGTAATGTAAGTCGGCTATTCGTCCTATTTCCCAAGAGTCGCCATTTTGCCGGTCTAAATCAGGCGCTTATCTTTAGAGAATTTGCTGGAGAAAGCCTTACCATAAAAGGATGGTATCTCAAGCTTTACGTGGCTGATGGACGGACCTGACAGAAAATCGAGCAAACAATTGGCTGGATGAGTGAGAGTAAGTGTTCAGTTATTATTTCGCATGGTTAAGCTATGACAATATCGTAAAAAGAATGAGAATCGGCAGATGCAATCTGAATGGTTACGCTTTACTGAAAAAGACGCGCTACTATTATTAAATGCAGGCCGAATAAATGACAGAAGGAAATCGAACGCTCAGCTACGAAGACGTCACAATCAAGCAAGATTCTATTTGCCTTTAAAGTACATTCACTCGTTCAGACTTTTTCGGAAGTTATATCTGCTCAGTTTCGAGTCCATTAGATTGGTTCAGTCGTTATCAAAACGTCAATATTGTTAGTATGGCAAGCAAGTCTACACTAAAATAACAAAAAACATAGTTTTATCAAACTTTTGAATTACAAACATTGTTGTTAAAAACTGTTAAAAGACTGAAAACTGTAGAAGACTGGTGCTTTGTTCCCTGGTCAAATGAATTTCCAACTTTTTTTGGCCGACTGTTGTGTTCATTTATGGAGGAGACTGGCATGAGGTTATGGACCCAGCCCGTAAGCAATGTATTGTGGAAATTAGTAGTGATTCTGTAATGGTGTGAGATGTCTTCTGTTACAGAACCCAAATATTCCTTATGAACTGGAATCTACATTGACAGGTGTGATTTGCACAGATCTTGCTGCATTGATTTCCGGTAGTGATGATTTGTGTCAGCAAGATAAGGCAACTTCTCCAGTCATTGACAGGTGACACTCAGATAACTTTCAGTAATCCATTGGTCCTTCGCTCTCTAGATTTAATCCTAAAAGAATAAGTACACGTTGCAGTACGCACTCAGTTCTCGTTAGACACAACCAACACATAGCATGCTTGGATACATATTTTGACGCAAACAATTTTAACCACACATAGGCACCATAGGCGTTATTCAGAAGAATATAGGGGCTACATGTTATAAGGTATCAGCTTTTGCCACACGACAAGTATTATGGGAATTGTTTTATGAACATAAGAATTTACTGTATTGACCTGCCCACCAGACATCCTCGATCCTAATCTAATTGAGTATATGTTATGTGCTGAACTAATAGGTTCACTCTGCAGAATTTTCACAACGTATCTTGGAGCTGTTAAATAACCTGTTCTTAGTATCCCAGAGGGAATCGTCAGAGTTTTGCTAAAGTCTATGGTTTCTCAGCTTGGTTACTGGTGCGCTCGCACCAACAGCACATTAGGTAGCTATATATATATATATAGAGAGAAAGATATCAGACAAAGAGTAAATTTCGTCGGAAATTATCCGATGTTCATTTAGGAAGAAAAGTACAAGCTATATGATTTTCTTAAGTCATCATCTAGGTACTAATGAGTGTCGTGCGGTAGGCAAAAAATGTGACGTAACGAGGTGTGTTAATAATAGTTCCTTAAAGTACATTTGCTCCTTGAATAAACAATATATATATATATATATATATATATGGCTTTTAATTCATATATTTTCAAGTCAATAAAGAGTTATTAAAATAGTGTTGAGGGGTCCTCCCCTTTTTACACAAATGGGCTCAACCAGTATATACATTTAACAACTGATTGTAGGATTTTTTTTTTTTTTTTTTTTTTTTAGATCAGCTGCCAATTTGACCTTATCGAACTGACCAAAATTCCTATTAAGACAGGAGTAAATGGTTGCATCATCAGCATAGATACCAAGTTGGGAACTGATGATATATGCACATATCACACATTAGATACTCAGCTCTAAGTGAAAGAGCAGGCAAAGGTATTAAAATATTTTGCTTTATCAGCAGATGTTAGCACCTCAAATTGAGTGAGGTGAAATAGAAGAATTACTCTTATTTTACAGAGTAGTCACGAGAACCAAAATTCTATTTGTAAAGACATGGCTTCTTTGAGGACACGTTTACAATTATTGCGTGCAGACACAAATAGGCGTTTGTAGTGAACGGAACTATCACACTGGTACACTGTAGGATTTAGCAGCTGAACAGGCCGGTGTGAACCAAGGATAAGATTGTGGTTTCATCTGACAATTACGAAAGGTACAAAAGCATCAATGCCGGCTTTGACACAAGAAGAAATGTCTGTGACACTAATCTCCAGGGTGTGCCCCTCTAAGGGGCATCTTGAATAAAAACATAAAATGAATCCCAATCAGTATGCTAGTAATAAAAATAAGTTTTGTGAATAGGAAGTTCCTTTCTAATCTACAACTCAAAGAAAATGTTGATAGATACTATAGTGTTATATGAATTGCCAAAAAACACAGCCGTGATGTTCGACAAGAGCCAGGAGAGGAGGTAAGGACCAAATCAAGTAAAACAATCGAAATAACTGAAAGAAGGGAATTAAGAAAAGAGACATTTTTTATTGCTTCTAAACAAGATCGTAAAAGTCCATTGTAATGAAGAAATTCCAAAGACAACGTGTTCCAAAATCAGCAAATTTTTCACTCTACTTCAGATAGCATTTCAATTTTGGTAGACATACTTGACTGAAAATAAACAAGTTAAAGTTCATTAGCAGTCAGAAAATAAACGGATCGTAAAAATTATGCAATCACTCTTGGCGAAGATAAACAATTTCCTAATTACGAACTTAAATGTTAATACAGAAAGCATATTTATATTTATTTGTACAACTATTTGATGTGGTAAAGAACAGAAGCATATTTTCAGGAGAATCATAATTCTTTCTTGACACCAAGAATCTTGAAAGTTTGCTGTTGAAATGCTGAATATTGTTATTGGGTACACTGTTTACATTATTCGGACTATTGTCCTCATCTTTGTTGCCATATTTATCACAACGTTTCGGCCGTTGTAGGCTCCGGCATTTTTATTGGGATCATGATAAAGTTTCTCAAGGTACAGGAAAACTAAACAAAGACTGCAAAAATTAACTGGCATGATGGAAGGTAAAGTCAAACCTATTTTAATCTTAGAATAACCCCGTTTTTTGTAGTCTATAAATACGGGAGAAATTTACTCATATTGTTAAATAATAAGTAAAACCGTTTATTTCGTTTTACAAATTTCAGTTCGCAAGATGAAAGATGTGATACAATAGGTCCCTGGTTAAATTGGCTTAAGACGAAATTAACTGGGCCAAAATGATTTAATTTGGGCCCGAAGTTTTTATAACTGCGGAGACAAGTGTGTTCTTAAAACAACCACCCTCTATCTACAAATAGGGGGAAAGGAAACAGATAAATAAATAAAATCTTTCGCCTGGAAAAGCAAGTGATTCCGGTCGTGGCCTTATATAGGTAGACCGCATACTTGAGATAACAATCAGATGATGAACGTACACCGGACATTTCACAGATTTTGTCGGGGTGTGGGGTAAGGTGTTTGTGTGACCATAATAATGTAAGACCTTAGAAAAAAGAAGTCAGTTGCAGAAAAGGAAGTAGAAATGATAGAGAAAATAACTATAACAACGAAATTTAAAGAAAATAGAATGATAATTATATTTATAAATTTTATTTACATTGTTCGGATTATTATCCCCATCTTTACTTCCACATTCACGATGTTCCGGCTGTTGTATGATCCGGCCTTCTTCAGTTGATTGGTATTTTGAACTGAACTCTTTATTTCGCCCATCAGGGTAAATTCAACGTGCCATGCTTATTCCGGATGTCTCAGTTATCTCCATTTAAACTCAACTTTCCAAGATTTTGTTCCCCACTGCAGTAGCCAAGTATTGAACTCACAACTCTTGGGGTCAAGTTACTGGATCCCACCAACATTTTTATCCACTGGGTCGTGTGTCCTAGGGCTGCTAGTAATAAGGATAAACATTGTTTATTACAGGGTAATCGCTTAGCGACGCTCGATTAAACAAGCCAGTACTGCATATATTCTCAGCAATGGCGGAAGACTGATCGGCTGTATTTTTCAAGTCGGAAAGAAGTCAGATTATTTGAAAACAAAACTACAAAAAGACCTACGGGTCGGGGAGAAGACGGTCATGAAAAAGCTGTTATTTCTTATTCCCTCTTTTTCTCTCGTTTAATGTTTTATTTTTAAAATATTACTAGTTTTATTCTTTCATCTCTTTCTGTTATCGTTTTGTTTCTTTCCTTCTTTTTTCTTATTGCCTTTTCTATTATTTCTTTTTAATCTTTAATTCTAAGACCTTTTTTTTTCTTTTTCCTCTTCATAATTTCACTTCTTTCAATATTGCATTCCTTTCATTCATTGTTCCTTACCGCCAGCGATTTTAGAATATTCACGTTTGTTCTTTCAGTATTTTCCTTCATTTCCTGCACATTTCCCTTACGATTTATTTTCTTTCTTTCTTTCTTTCTTTCTTTCTTTCTTTCTTTCTTTCTTATAAAACAAATACACTAATGATCAATTATATTTGTTTGATTTCTGTTTTTAACAGATAAAAAAAATTATGTTCAATTTTTATCACACTTCTTATACTTATTACATAATCTTAATTTACTTGATTTAAAGAAATAATTTACTAATCTATTTTTTTCTGGTTTTTCTTATAAATATTACAAAGACTTCCGTAAGAAAGTTTATTTCAGTAATGTTTTATGTTTCATTTTTTAGACTTTTCTTCCGGTGTCGTTTTTACTCGATTCTTTTTTATACTGCTAAATTTATATGAATATCATTATTTGACAGATAAATAATAAATATTAATATCTGTCTCTATGATCCATAACAACAAAAATATTGTGGAGAGAAATTTAATTTTTCATGTGTAATTTACATTTGATCTACTAAAAGTTATTTATGTATGCTGAATTTTAATTTAGTTTACTATTAAAATATAAAATGTAAATGTAATATTTTTATACTAGAAAATTAGTAAAAACGTTATTTATCAAGAGAGTTGATAGGCAAAGTTAATGTGATATAATTAAATTCAATAAATTTAATTCGATATTTTTGATATTGTAAACAAAGTGTACGAATGGTTAACTCTCGCTCTGCTGCTAAACCACGCATTTTTAAAAGTCAATTTTTTTCCTAGCTACTCATGTAATCAAAAAAGTTCAACATAACAATAGATAATTCAGTTCTAAGCAATAAAATAAGTTATTTTCATGTATAGTGGGTTAGCCAATCTGTATTGGTTATAAATACAAATCAAAGTTACCCTCTATTATTTTTACTATATCAAATGTTACAAAGACAACAACAACAACAACAGCAACAACAAGAGAAATAATCAAGTAGAAGAAATTGTTCAACAATAAATATTTTTTTATAAACACAACAAATACAAAAATATATGATGGTAAAGTTGTTAAAACACTTTAGAGTTCTTTGGTGCGTGATACTGAAAGAATTTAAGTTGCTGAACTGATTGTACGAAAATGAGAAGGTGTAGTTAAGTATATTTGTTGTTATAGGAAAATTAAACAGTTATTTTTTTTTTGTATTAAATAAAAAAGAAGTATTGTTCTTGACTCACTGCTTTTTACAGAGTTGTCACTCTTTTACCGGAGATGCTTGTTGTGGAATAGAATATTTTGTAGGAGTGAGCGTTTTTTTTTTTTTTGCAAGCTGGATTTATGTTACTTTTAGTAATTAACGTTAAGCCTGGAATTGGTTGACAAGGTTCGTTGTCGTGTTGAAGAATTTGGTTCGTCTCCTTTGTTGTTGGGTCGATATCCAATGAAGTCAAGTGAATGAGTTCTGTATTTTAAGTGCCCACTGACCAAGTAGCGTCGAAGTTTCGTCTTTATTAGTTCTCTTGGTCACGTGGGAAATCGGGAACATGTTTATATTTTGTGGCGTCAACTCGAGGTCAAAATTTCATTCGGACGTAGTTGACGACACCTAATTGATATTTTTCAACCAATTAGAATGCATCAGTTGTTATACTTGGCAGAGAGCCTCTATGTGTTTAACTTGCACAAATTTTGGATTTAAAACAATGTAGGAATCTGATTCTACACATGTTTATTTTGTTTCATGTCATATTTTTGTTGCAGAATGCATAGTTACGATGTGGTTTGTGTTTTATTAAAACATTTTTAACGGGGATAATTAATTTAAAAACCTTTTCTTAACGGTTGGAGGAGGAGTGATCCAAAAGTTTCGCTAAATTATATTTACATTTGACTTTAGAAGAGAAAAAAATATAGCAAAATGGAGAGAAGTAACTTTTTGAGTCTAATTAATTATACTCTTATTCTCTACTTTTTTCTTTGCTTTTCTTATTGATTACAGCGAACACAAACTGAAACTATAAAGCGTTATTCCCGTTGGAACGACGAGATAGAAAATAAGCCTCTAGCTCGGACCCCTTTTTGTACTATGGGTTGGTCTGAATTATATAATACTATGGTTATAAAAATTGCGTTCTGCATTTATCATTAAAGGACACTGTGTAGATATTTTTAAAAAAGCATATTTGACAGTATTATGCCAACTGTCATAGAAGCGTACAGTCCTTGAATTGTCAAAATTAATGTATTTTCGTCTATTGATTTTAACATTGAAGACGTGTGAAAACGAACACCATTTTGGTTATATTGTTTCATTTATTTTTAAAAACATAAATAATTAAAAAGAAAAATAATTACCACTAGTCGTGCAAGAAGTGGGTTTTCTGTTAAAGGGGATTCAATGTGAATATTGAAAAAGAATACTCTACTACAAACTCATTCCAGAAAAGTAAACGATTTGTAGGAATACATAGTATACTACTCCTAGTTAAATATATTGACGACACCTACAATCATTGAAAACCGTCCACCAGGAATTACTTAGCATAAACCGCCGTTTTCTTTGCTTGCTGAAATACAGAAAGCGCTTATCTCCCTTTGGTAGAGATAAGTCACATGGGTGATGGACCGCTTAGTTACGTCACTCGATAGCGGTAGTCAAATTCAGTTCGTTTACAGCAGACAAACGAAAAGGTTGCTTTCTTTAAAACCGCCCCATGTCCTGGGCAGAGCCTAAATCTGCCTATCCTGCAGCTTACAAGTCATGGTACCGTTTCCCTTTGAGAAAATAACTTTCCCAGATATATAATAATAAAACTCCAGCTCTCGGTCCTCAATTTGAGAAAACCCAAGACTCGCTGTTTCCCGTTCGTGGAATATGTTTTCGTCTGGGTCATATATGAATCTGGCCAGTTTGAATCTGGAGTCCTAAACACGGCTTTTCCACACACAGGAGTGTCTCCATATATGTAAGACCCTTCCTTTTTGTTTCTTTTTACACTCTGCTTTGCTGTGTAGATATATGTTATATATTATTCTCCGCGTGGGACATTAGTTTTATGTATGTTTGAGTGGTATAAAAGTCTCTTTGAGAACAAAAAATATTTGTTATTCCTTTTCCTTTCAGCCATTCCATTCCATCAGTGAAAAACTGATATAATAATGTCCATAACGAGGAAATACAAGTGGGAGAATAAATCTTTCTTCCATAGCTATCCCCCGTTGCATGCTGATCACATAAGATTTGTTACAACTTACCTGTGAAGTTTTCACCCATGCAACCCTCTTCAGCAGATATTGCATCTTATGCTGACCCTTTCCACCTTTACAGACTGTTTCTAATGAAAAAAAAAAAAAATCATTCTCTGAAAAATGCACTTTCGTTGTGGATGATAAAATAGAAGAAAATTTTAAAATTCACTGAAAGATAACAGTATAACATATACTGAAATTAAATAAAACAAAATCATAAATAAGGCTAATGCCAAACACAAGGAAAAACAAAGCTTATTAATAAGGAATAAACTTTATCCAGTACTTTTAAATCAGTCCACAGATATTTGCTTGATTATGTTGATGCATAAAATAATCAGATTTACTTCTGTGCATAAAATTCTGAGAATTACGTGACTATATAACAAAATATCAACAATAAAAAAAAATACTTATTTTGTTAATTAAAACAACGTAATAATTTTACTTAGATAAGTTCCATTGTATATTACTAATTTGCCACTCATAGGAAAAAATGTGTTGTGTTTTTTGAATAATTTATTTCAACTTTATTCTACTTTTGTTTTCTCATATTTGTGATATAACTTTTTATATTGGCCACAGTGAGAAGTCCCTTTAGTGAACGAAATGAGGCTATTGTGATTCCATCAATCAATAGATATCTTTTATTGCTTATTTATTATTATTTTTTTAATGCTTTATTTATTTATTTATCCCTATGTTAAGTAATTACTTAAAACACGTTAATTAGTTAAATCTCTACTTTAATCTGAATATTTTTTACTTACATAATCTATTTCTAAAAAGAGCTTTTCATCACACTGAATAGTAAATCAGTTCTTAAAAGGAAATTTATGTTTAACATTAATTGAAAAGATAGACAAACCGGGGAATAATCTGCTAGCAGATTAAAGACTATCGTAGATTTCTCATTTACTGTGCGCAGAAAAGTCATAGTTTTAAAAATACTACTCTCTCTCTCTCTCTCTCTCTCTCTCTCTCTATATATATATATATATATATATATATATATATATATATATATATATATATCCAATCAATCGAAAAAAAAGACTTGGTACATGATGATGATTAAATAAAATAACGTAAAATATATCTTTATACAGTCATATACAAGGTGTCCTAAAAATGAAAACATTTTGTAATCTCATAACATATCCAATTCTCGTCCAAGTGATCTCAAATTTTATCAAAATGTGTAAAAAACTAACCAAATTGACTGTGTGGACTAATCTCAATGAGAATGTACCCGGAAGATGGATCGGCCGTGTCAGTGATAATAACAATGTGCTGTTGAAATGGTTACCACGTTCACCTGACTTGATACCTTCTGATTTTTTTCTATGGGGCTATGTGAAAGGACATGTCTATATTCTCCTCCCTTTTCCTACAATCCTAGAGAAAGTTAACCAACAAATCACTGAGGTGCTAGAGAATGTTACGCAAGACATGCTACAGCGTGTTTGGCAGGAAGTGGACTACCGACTTGACGTGTGCCATGTCACAGGTGGTGCATATATCGAACATTTGTGAAGCTTTGTGAAATAGTTTATAAAATCTACATCCCTTTGAACATATTGTTTAAATTTTGATAAATGAATCTGTCATTTAATTTCGTTTACCTGAGACATGTATTTACTCAGATATTCTCATTTTGGATGATGTCAATTTTTTTGGGACACCCTGTATAGAGATACCTCCAAATATTCACTAAAAAATGAGCATACACGATGAAAAATGCTCAAAACTTAATAAAAACAAAGTTTATTGTTAAAATATTTTTGTTATTATTAAGAGAAAAGACCAAAGGATTTTTTGATTATTAAGTTATATTTTTTTTATTCTCTTTAAAACGTTCGAAAGTTTGATAAAAGTTTTGTTTTTCTTTGCGCCAAAGATTATTTATTATTAGTATAGGAAATTTTAGCATCATTGATTTGGAAATTCTTGCAAAATATAGAAATAATTGTTGGATTTTAATTAAACTTTCAGGACTTATTTGCAAATGAATGAAATTATTTTGAAAATATTTCTTTTTTAGAAAATTTTGGTAAAAATATTTTTTTCATCTATGTGCTCCCACTTATTAAATTTTATGAAATTTCGAGAAATTAATTTTTGTAACGCTTAGATATACACAGAACACATTGAAGAATTTCAAACATCAATTTCATTTTTTTTTTTTTGTTTTTTGAAAAACAGGAATCTCAGCTACCGTAAATCTGCTCTAAATCGTAAAATAAAAAATGCAATCAAACTAAGACATTATTTAATTTGAAAATCTTTTAATTGATTTTATGAATAAAACATATTATGGACACTATTGTCTTAAGATTAAAAATCTTTCAATGAAAAATGAATTTTTACAAAAATTGTTTACATTTTTAGAAATTTAAATTATAATTATTTATAAAGTTTTAATTTTTTTAATTCTGTATTAAATTGTACCGTTATTAAGTAAAAACTATATTTACCAATCATAAATGGAAAATCCTACTACAATTCAGGGACTCCCAATATTTTTAAAAAAATTGAAAATTTTTTGTGTGTTTAAATGTCCATACACGACCTTATCAGAAAATAAGAGTGGTATCTATAGTAAATTTACAACTAAATTACCTAAAATTCAATAAAACTTTAGATTATTGAAAATATTTTCTAATTTAAGATTGGTGGGTAGTTAAAAATTATTGGAAAATGCACTCACATGATATTCCTCAAGTAATTTTTACATGTCCCCTCGTAGAAAAATTTCCGGTTGTCAAGCAAGCTCTCAACACCTTAAATAAACAACTACTTCCGTATTGAAAAATGCATTTCTGCGATATTTTTAACTTTAAATAAGTTCAAATAAAGTTTCAGAAAAGTATATTTGATTTTTGAAAGATGCTTTTGTAGCGGACTGTGTGTTTACATCTTGTTAAATTAGGAACACATGAGTTTATTCCTGCTAGAAGAAGGCCCACTACAAGAACATGGCGGACTCAGAGATTGAATCCACCATAAAGAAGTGTAAAGAAAACAAACAAGATCGATATATATATATATATATGCAAACAAGTATATGCATTAAACAACAAATATATGAGGTTAACTGACTGTACAACTTCCAACCAAACTTCTACAAATTATATCAAATTAGCTACAGATGAAATAACTGAAAACCATTCAATATTTTCATACTTACAATGCATAAGGTATTACACAAAGGCTGCCAATATCGTTACACCAAGTCGATATAAAAACAGGTAAGAATACTGGAAATTAAAAATGTGTCGGAGTTACCTCCTCCTTCTGTCCTTGAACCAGCAGAGGAACAGGTCTTTTCGACCTTGACCTCTCATTCATACTCCTCACACACTGTTAACACGTCAGAGGGACTAGCAAATCCCCTTTTTAGTTAGGCTATATTACAAACCTAGGTGTAATATACATCTAGTCATTTTGAGACCATAGTTATCTTTAGCTAACCTTGTAGTATTTTTTTATAGAGACTTTTCGGTTAGCTTAGCCAATTTCTCTTGCTGGTCCCCCTCGACACAAGACAGTGATTTCTCCCAAGCTTTGGGCGGCCGCAACGGTCGTCTACGCAGGCCCGTTGGCCATCACTGGCCAAGGGTGCCGATCTACGGGCTGTGTATTAAGTTACGCTCCCATTTCTTTTTGTCTGCCAACTTGACGATAGTTGGGATCTTTCTTTCTCTCTCTTCCTTCCCAACACGTCAAGTTGGCATCCAGGCAATGACAAACAACGTTGGCAACACGAACTGCTGCAACAAGTTGGCACCCCGGCAATGACAAACAACGAGTTGGCAACACTAACTACAGCAACAAGTTGGCACCCCGGCAACGACTCAGCTTCAACAACCAACAAAGATCATCCTGGCATCACTCAACATCAACAACCGCCAAGCGATCATCCTGGCAACAACCCACATCAGCTTCAACCCCCAACAACGATGATCCTAGCAACTACCAACACCAACCTCGACCATCAATGCCTGCACTAAAACTTCTGCAGTATCCAGCACTCCTGCAGCATCCGGCTCACTCCTGCAGTATCCAGCACTCCTGCAGCATCCGGCTCCGGCTGCAGTATCCGGCACTCCTGCAGCATCCGGCTCACTCCTGCAGTATCCAGCACTCCTGCAGCATCCGGCTCACCCCTGCAGTATCCAGCACTCCTGCAGTATCCGGCACTCCTGCAGCATCCGGCTCACTCCTGCAGTATCCAGCACTCCTGCAGCATCCGGCTCACTCCTGCAGCATCCAGCACCTCCACCGCTTCCGGCCATCTTCATTTCCTTTTAGAATAAACCTCTATATATCATATATATCCTCGTTCTGTCGTCCATATTGTTTCACGGTCAGATTTAACGTCTTCAAAAATGTTAGCGGGCCTCTTGTGACCTCCGTTCACCCCTTTCCGTGATACGGGGCCACTGGACCGCCCGCTACAAATGTTTGGTATTTTGTTTTCCTTTCCGCTTGTTTTTTTTTTTTTTTTACCTCTTTTGTCGAGTTATCAATGCGTTCCAATAAACGAGCCTCATTTTGTAACAGTGCAATAATTCAGAGACCGGAAGTGCACCAATCAACTTTTTTTTCTAAAAAGAAAAAAAAAAGCTCCATGAAGAAAGCTATAAAATTTAGAAAAGCACAAACATTTATTATGTCTAGTTGTGATTGCCAGATATCAGTACAGTATACAGATTTTATAAGCAGTACGTTTTTTTTAAAGCTTTACTGCAAATAAATGCACAAAATAAACTAAAAAAAAAAAAATGGTGCGAAGTAAAGGCGAGCAAATAAAGTTTTTAACAGTTTCTTTTGACCAAGACCATATAACACAAATCTTAAAATGTTTCTCTTAGGTGGTCTAACAGTTTCTTTACCGTTCTAGACAAATTCATTCAAGATTTTATCCGTCATCGGTAGTACAATCGTAGTATCAATGCAATCTTCAGGTGCCAAGTATAAAATGACCGTTACGTAACTTAAATTTTAATAAAAATATCTGGTTATCGCATTGTTGGCGCAGTTATATATTATACTTGGGTTAGGGTGTTTTAATTTAAAAAATATATATATTTGGCATTTAAAATAAACAGGATTTATATATATGTGTGAAAAAATAATAATTTAGACTTGTGAATATTATTTTTTTGCATTAAGTATCAAGGGAGATTACTTCTTTATTTAAAACAAAGCAAACCATAATTTACATTCAAAATTTTATAGCGAACCTTCGGAGGTACCTAAATAAATTAATACGTTCTTCACTAAATCATAACAATTATTCCATTCATATTTCTTCTCGTATTTTATCTAAATATTTTGAATATGTGTGATATACGCAAATTTGCGGTCGTTTGTGTGCGTGTATGTATGTATATGTGTGTGTGTGTGTGTGTGTGAGAGAGTGAGAGAGAGAGAGAGTCAGTTACTATTAAATCCATGACAGTTTCATTTTAGTCTCGTTGTAGATTTTTTGCCGAAGAACGGCATAGAAAGAAAGAAAGAAAAAGAAATGTAGCGTGAGGTGTTTCTACACAAGAATCATTCAATTAACAAAAATAAATTTGATTTGAAAGAGAAACTGATAAACAATCAGGAGATCGGTGTTTTAATGTGGAAAAATAGAAAGTGAATGAAAAGTTATTATTTACTGCTTTTGAGAGAGGGAGTAGGAGAAAAATGTTTTTTCAAAAATAAAAATAATCTCTTACATAATAATTAGGTTTCCTTTTTTAGCTCGAACGCACAACATTTTTGTCAATGTTTCTATTTTTTTTAAGCAGATATATAAAATATAGCAGAATTAAAAATAAGTCCTTCCTTTATTATTTATACAGTCCAAGAGAGATAACTCGTCATTAAAGCCAGAATTGGTGAGTAGTGAGCGGCTATGCGCATACAGAGACTGTATGGATGAATGATTTTGTATGAGAAGAGGGCATGTTTTTTTTTAAAGTACACTTAATGTAATTGGAAACAAACAGTACTTAATTTTTTAGCAGAAAAAATTTAGTTGGGAATAAGAGAAGCATGTCTAACTGTGATGATTGTTTTTGGAGGAAGTGAATTGACGTTTCGGTTTACTTGAACGTGTCGACAACTAACGCCAGGGTGATTTATCAGACAGAAGGACAGTATTTTTAAATTTTAAGTGAACCAACTTATTTAACTATAAAGTAATTCTTAAAAATTAAATATTTTCAAAAGTTTAATATTTTATTGATTTTAAGTACTTTTTTTAACGAAGATATGCACTGTATTGTTTCTGTCCTTAAAATTGAATCTAAAAAGAGAAAAGTATCAGTTACAGTATATCTCTGACTAAAAAAGAAAAAAAATGATTATATTTGAAAAATGAAAAGAAAATATTTATTAAAATATGTAAAAAAAGAAAATTAAAAATTTTGAAAATGCGACGATGATGGTTGGTTAGTCAGAGAATTTGACACGTGCTATCCAGAATGAAAGTAACGCAATTTATGAGCCTGGGTCCTCGCTACTAATTGAAATAACTCTTAAAACACGGGACATTGTTTCTGAATTGTGCCTCCGTAGTTTTTCCGGAAACATTTTTAATATATATTTTGGCACATTAAAAAAATTTTGTAAAAATAGAAACGCTTCACAGATCATAATACGCTTTCAAATTTAAGATCTGTAAAAATAGATCTTTTTAATAAGCAGATTTCCAAAAAGACACATATTAAAACTTAATTTTAAGATATTTAACAACTTTATCACATTTTGTATTTTAAATTGAAAGAAAAGAAAACAATTCTTTCTTAGTTTTATTGGGGTTTTGTATTTTACAATTCAGGGCTAAATTTGATTTACAAAAAAAAAATTCGATGATTTATATTCTTCAAATTCTTCTTCATTTAATTAAAATAATCACAAAAATACAAATAGTCATATTTTCGAGTTTTCGTAAAATTAAGTAAGTGTGGCGGGGAACAGATGAAAAAAAAATGACATGACTTTCTAAAAAACAAACATTTTTAAAATAATTTTTATTCACTTTTAAATAAGTTCTGAAAGCTCCATTAAAACCCGACAATTAATTGATTTTTGCAATAAATTCTAAATTAATGTGTTTTTCAACAGAAAAAACGCTAAAAATATATAAATAAATTAATTAAATATTACGTGACCGCTGACGTAAAAAAAAACAAAAAAAAAAACAAGATCTTTAACCAAAATTTCGGATGTGCTAGAAAGGATTGAAAAATTTAAAAAAATAATTAAAAAATACTTTGGTCTTATCTCTTAATAATAACTTAAACATTTTGACGATAAAACTTTGTTATTATGTTTTGGACCTTTTTTCATTATGCTGTTTTTTTCGGCGAATTATTGAATATACCTATTTTACAACTAAAATCGTGATTCGAGATCCATAATATAAATTAAATAGCAAATCAAAGAACATAATTAATCTGTAGCTTTTCTAAATGTTTCGAATAGTAGTAGTTTTGTTAATAAATCAATTACTTCTTATAAAGTAATCGATTTATTAACAAAACTATAATTTTTACGAGCAAATGCTTTATTTTTAAATATTGGATTATTAAAAAGAAATATTATACTAAAATAATAGAAATTACCTATTACTTTGTACTAACATTTTATCACTTCAAACACAAAAATTATTTTCGTTAATCAACAAAATAATTTCAAAATAATTTGTTGTTTAAATTTTAGATTAAATTAAAAGTTCCAATTTTATAGTATTTAAATGTAGTATGTTTCTAAAATATTTGCTCCAAACTGTAAAAGTCGATTAAAATATTGTTTTATTATTAAATCCCATTTGCCTTTATCGAATAAAGGAAGAAAAGATTATTAAAAAACACTTGTATTGACGTGCAATTCAGAAGGCGTAATCTCAGAAAACATTTTAAGTAATAAGTTTTTAATTGATAAATAGATAGGTATTGTTGGTCTTGTTCATTTATTCATGTTTAATTTTGATTACAGTTATTTTCTGATGATAAGGTGAATAAACATTGAATATGAAAATTCATTACGCTTTCTTGTTTGTTAAAATAAATGTTGATTAATTCCCAATGTTTTTCATCGTCACGTTGATCCATTATGTTTTAAAATGATCCATCAGGCTCTCGAATGACAGTAGTTTTGATTATTAAAATGAATATTTGTACCTAACTAATAGTCGATAATACTGATTTTATTTAAGAAAACATTAAATTATGTTTCCTTCTCGTTAAACCTTGCTCAAGGCGTAAGTCCCACCTTTGACAAAAGTTTGGCTGATGACACTATTACTTTATTTGTTACGCATGAATTTCATTATTTCTAAACTTAGGAAGTATGATTCATTGTCAGTAAAGAAAGAGCGTCAAGCCAAAATAGCTGGTTAATTAATGAAAAATTGAGATTTATTCCAAAATGGATGTGAAGAGAAAACTGGCAGTGAGCTTTAAGAAAGTTTCATCATTAGTGAGGTGAATAATGATTATTAAAAGACGAAAACCAAAATGTCGATTTCAAACATTTCGTAAAAGATAATTTTAATATCGTTTAATAACATCAGTGACACGTATACAGACATCTAGTAGTAATACTCACGAGTATGTCATGCTTTAAAACCAAATTCTTAAGCAATAAATCGTTGGTTGATGGGATATAGTTTTTCTTTTAAATTAGATTAAAATATGTACACAAAAGGAAGAGCAACAAATAAGTGTTAATTTCAGGAAAAGAAATCTGTCATGATAATCGTAATAAATACGTCAGTACTTAGATGGTCAGTACTTAGATGGTCAGTACTTAGATGGGTAACCTCTTGGGAATACCAAGTACTGTAAGCTTGGATGTTCGGGTGGTGTAATGGATAATGACCCGGAAATTTTAATAAGAGATCCGATTTTTAATTACTTTTGGATTCGTTATATTCACTTACGCACAAATACCCTTGGAAAAGGCATGAATCCACCTCTTTTCCTCCTCCTCCGCCCCAGTTATGGGTTTATTAGTAAAAATTGTATGATTAAACCATTATTATTTCTAAAAAATTCTTACAGTCTAAAAATATGTTCTGCTTTTAAATAACCTGCAAAAGCCGCAGAAAACGAATCAATCAACCACTCAATCAGATTGAAAATTACAGACTCTCAAATGGTAGCATAGATTATGGTTCTAGATAGTTACAAAGAAAAGTAATTGCAATATTATGGTGAATGGTCGCTATTTATTCGTCAGATGCACGCGCACACATGCACAATCACACACACATACACACATATAAGTTAGTAAACACACAGACGTATTTGAACGCTTGTGTAACTTGCATTTTTCTACGAATATAAGTGGCATTTAAAATCATGGGCCTATAATTTTTAGTACCGTTGTGATAAATTGAGATCAAAATTCAGCTCATCTCCGTGTAAGGCAACTGACCTATTGCTTCTCCTTAGTCTATGTAATAATGAGTGCATATATAGGTAGAAAGTATTTTATACGTGTGCAAAATGTGATACAAAGAATTTTTTACTCCATGAATATTTTGCCAACAATATTCTTCGATTGATCCGAGGGTCAAAAAGAAAGGGAAATCGACAAGAAATAGAAGATAAACATCAGCTTTTGTTACAGCAGTGGCACTGAAAATGACTGGAACTCTAAGAGAGTGAAAGCATCAGGAGATAAAAATACTAGAGTGGCTGGATGAAATAAATATTTTTTACCCTCCCAATACAACATATAGTAACAGTTATAGACCTGGGATACATACAGACAAGGACAGCTGTATAATATTTCATTAGAAACAATTTAGCTACATATTTACAGAATCTATAATTAGACAATATTTTGTTCAGACAGCGAAGTAAATAGATATTACAAGATAGAGAAAAGAAAAGTGAAATGAGATCTTACTGGTGAATTAACTTGATCAGAGATTGCATCACTGATGTGGCTAGGCAAGGAAAGGCGAGAGAAAATGGAAAACTGGAGTAAATATTATGCCATTCTGTGACATTAAATCCAACTGGCGAGACAACTTACATTTCGCGCCTCTTGCGACAATGTCATATAAACGCTTTTCGTACATATTGAGATATGCATAAATTATAGCTGAGTCAAGAGCTGATAATTAAGTTTTGTAACGGTAGAAAGGTATGTTTTCTTCTACCACTGTAACATCCGCGGGTGATTTTAGGCAAGAAACCAATTCTATATACAAAATTTGCAACAGTTTTCCATGATTAGTTATTAAACGTATGGACATATGATATTATACATTTAGTTAATAGCGTTGTTTGTGCAGTAGAAACTAATGTCAGAATAAATTGTTCCGTCATAGTGAGAAAAGTCCTAATGTTTGTATGGAGAATTGTCTGAGTCATTCGTTAATTGGTGTAAGACAGCTTGAATGTGTTATATGTGCTTCAATTTCAATGTTATATATGTTTCAATTTTAATATTTTAGGCAATTTTAATGGGATTTCTGAAATATTTAAAGTTTTGACAAAACATTTATTTCTGCTATTACAACAACAAACAACACAAAGTTTAGAGAAAGACGTATATTAATTACTGTTTCAATTGTCAGTTGGGATGTCTTCATTCAAGTGTTTCGTTTGTACTCATTTTTGTTAGCATTATTATGTCATATTTGTTTTGATTTTTATTCATAGAGAAAATTCTGCCATCTGTCCGACTACTACTACTACTATCACGATTGTTTATTATTATTAGTGTTGTTTCGGTCATCGTGTGTTCATACTAGTAATAACTTGTAGGTTCCACTTGAAAGTCTCCTCGATATTCTAGCTCACTAGTGTTGGCGACTGGAAGGTTGTGATACTTTCTCTGATTTCCTGTTTCCCCAGCCTTTTCGTTAGGCTTTACAGGATTTACCCCAGCTCTCCAATAACTACTGGCATAACTGTCACTTTCTTATTCCATAATTTCTTTAGTTTCTGGTTCAGGTTTTTATTTAACTTTGCGCTTCCTTTTAATTTTACTCCGAGATCCGCCGAAAAACTTTTACATTTTTAAATTTTACACTTTTCCCTTCTTGTTTACGAGTGCTCTCTCTCTCTCGGATCTCCAGACCATTCATACATGTGTCTCCGTCTCTCTCTCCTCAGTGCTATAAGCTACGTCTTCTTCCTCTATTGCTCTCTATCCTCCCAAGACTGTAGTGTAATCGAAAGCATTTCCGACAAGCTATCTCTCTCCACCCGTTTGCTCATATATTCGTGTTCGGGGACATTAACGCCCACCATGCCAAGTGGCTTAAAAACTCTATAACTGATCTTGCTAGCATACAAAGCCTTAACTTTTCAATTTCTCAATCCCTCACGCAAATAGTTGGATTTCCCACACGTTTCCCCAATAACCTGGACGGTCTCTGTTTCACCTCTATCCCTGAGTCCTGTCGCGGCATGCAGCTCTGCCCTCTTGGCAACTCTGATCATGCTGTAGTGTCTGTCAACATCACCTTCTGCTCCACCCTCAGCAAAGAAGCTCCTACTAACAGAATATCTTTCTGTTATCAACGGGCTAACTGGGACTCGTTCCGGAATTTCCTTCGCGATGTCCCCTGGGATGTGGTCTTTAAGCTCCTCGTTCAAGAATGCGCTTCCAAGGTCTACTCCTGGGTAAAAGCTGGAATCGAAGCTTTCATCCCCGCAAGGAAATAGGATAAATCGCGCTCATCGCTTGGTTCTCCGCTGCTTGCTCAGCTGCTATTGCCTATAGGAATAACTTCTTCCAAATATACCCTAGTGACATGTCAGATTGCAACAGACGTCTCTTTGTAGTAGTCATTATTTGCTGATAGAATGAAACAACGTATTGTATTTCGTAAATTCAGCTCCAAAGATTACTGGCGTCTCTGCAAGAGCGTACTAAACAACAGCAAACCCACAATACCTCCTTTGTTCAAACAATTTGCGGTCCTGACTTCCTCAGCCGATAAGGCCGAGTGCTTTGCTCGTAAATTCTCATTCAAATTCTCATTCAATTCAAGGTTCGACTCGTCCGGTGTACCCACACCCGATTCTCCCCTAGAACTGAGGCTCTGTTGAGCGAGTTGCACATAACCCCATTGTTGGTATTGGGCATCATCTCTAAATTAGACTCCCATAAGGCTAGAGTGGGGACGGGATACCAGCCATTCTCCTGAAGAAATGTGCTCCTGAACTGGCTGCTGCCCTCTTCAAATTATATAACTACTGCCTCAATGAATCTTTCTTTCCAGCCTGTTGGACTATTATACATGTCTAAGACACTTCTGACCCATCTAACCACCGTCCTATCAGTCTCCTACCACTCTTCGGCAAAGTCTTTGAAGCTTTAATCAACGCCGAAGTGATTGAGCACCTAATATCCTATGATCTGCTCTCTGGCAAGCAATACGGTTTCCGTTGCCCGTTCTACAGCTGTTGTGCTAAGGCCATAACTAAATTTGTTTACCAAGCACTTCACAGATAAGCTCGTGTCGTGTAATCTCTAAAGCTTTTGATAGGGTTTGGCATGTCGGCCTCCTTCGTAAGCTTCAGGGATACGGAATTTCAGGTCGATTATTTAACTTAATACAATAATTCCTGTCAAACTGTGTAATGAATGTCGTCCTTAACGAATTCTCTTCCAGTTCCTTTCCCACAAACTCAGGTGTTCCCCAAGGCTCTATCCTGGGCTTTACTCTATTCCTTATCTTTATTAACGATCTTCCCGATGTCATCAGTTTCCAAGTAGGAATCTATGCACACTACACTACTATTTACTCCTGCCTAAAACGCAAATCTGGTATCACTGACAAAACTAACCTGGCCGTTAGTCTTGAAAAGGACCTCCAATCGGTTGCTGACCAAGGCAGGAAATGGCTGGTTAACTTTAATGCCTCAAAAACAAAACTGCTCTCTATTACTCACCACAGGGAACCCTCCCTGCTTCCCATTAGAATGTCTGATGCACATCTCCACATGAGCACCTCTTTGCAACTGCTTGGTCTCACACTGTCCGCTGACCTGAGATGGGACAAATACATTGAGTCAATAGCTTCCTCCACCACAAGGAAAGTTAGTTCCTTGTGTCGCGCCAGAAAGTTTTTCTCGCCCGTGTTCATCCTTCAAATCTATAAATCAACCATTTGCTCTTGCATGGAATACTGTTGCTATATATAATCTGGTGTCCCTGCTGTTTGTCTTAAGGTCCTTGACACAATCCAGAGACGGATATGCAATGTGATTGGCCCTGATCTGACCTCTCGTCTACTGTCGCTCTCTCACAGACGTGCCGTCGCCTCCCTCTGTCTTTTCTACAAATACTTTTACGGCAACTGCTCCGACGAGCTACTTTCGCTAGTTCCCAGACTGCATGAATTTAAACGTGCTACTAGGCTGACATCAACGTCCCAGCCTTTCACTGTCGAAACGGCTAAATGTAACCGTCTCTTCTACTCCAATAGCTTCATGTCTCGTACCTCCCTTCCTTTTAATCTTCAATTATTCAAATGTAATGTCAATCGATATCTCCAGATGCTTTAATCTATTCCCTGTCCTTTTCTTCATCTTTTTTCTCTATCACGCTTCTTTCCTCTCGCTCCCACTCTCTGTAACCCCTTGCATCCTAGTGGCATCCCGCCTTGCTTGGGGTGAAATGCTTAAAAATAAATTAGATTTTGTTTTCTGGTCCGGATTTGGTCAGAGGATTTTGTGTGTGTGTGTGTGTGTTTTCGAAGTGTCATGCGAAAATATGGAAGGAAAATTACGGAAATGTGATACATGTAAACAACAATATCGCTGAAAACTGATAAAATACTAATGAAACTTGCTGTCATTTGATTTTGATTGAAAGCCACCAGTTACTATTGGTGTGAAAACTAATAATAATAATTATTAACCATTTTTCTAGTAAGACTATCAATGATAATAGCTTTAATTAATTTCATATTTATAACAAGGACAGTAATAATTTTAATTAAAAATGTCTGTACCATTCAAATTAATCTCTGCTCTTTTCTCTTGTTTCTCTGCGCGTAAATAAAGTAACTACCATAATTGAAAGCGAAAATAGAAGAAAAACAAAATGTCATATAAAGGAAAATTCTTTATAACAAATTAAACAATAAGTAAAACGAATATTTCTCCACATATTAACCGCCATTTTTAATAAAAATTTGCAATCTTCAATATAAATTTTGAATAGCATTTTCCCACATTTCAAGGACTTATCGATCCTGCCAATTTGTCAATGAAATTCTTTAAATCCTGAAGGTTTCAGATTTTGTATTGTAAACACCACTCTTAATATGATCCCGAACAACAAAAAATCTAAGTGTGATATTAAGGAACATTGCTACCCAAATCATTTGTTCCATCAATTTGGTAATTTTCTATCCAAAACCACCCTGGTGACACCTGTGTAATATGCAGGTAAATCGTTCTGTCGAAAACAAATCGTCGTTTGTAACTTCTGAAGAAATACGGAAAAATCAATGATAGAACATATTCAAACAGAAAGGTCCATAAACTATTTTGATGACAACCACATCAAGATATTTACTTTAGGTCTTCAGTGATATTTACCAATTGTTTCTGTGAGTCATTCACTACCAGACAAAATCATTTACCTTATTGTTTGATCCGTTAATAAACATTTTTCTTTTGATCTCATCTTGCTTACATTCTATTTTGGATTTCAAATGTGGTAGTTGCTATATTTTTGCACAATATATATATATATATATATATATATATATATATATATATATATATATATATATAATACAAAATGAAAATTGGAAAGAGAGAGGGAGAGGTAGAGAGAGAAAGAGGGAGAGTCATACAAAAACAATGAACTGTTTCGAGGCTAGAGAACAACGGAATTGAAGGGCTTCGGATTTCTGGTTCCAAAAAGTTCTTTGGATCCAGAAATGTGATAATTGTTAATTTTTCCTGTTGTCAGAGGTTGCAAATATTACTGTGGTTGTTATAAGGCTTCGCCTTTTAAAAAAATTTTCAGCTTACGATCAGATCCCTGTTGTTGTTTTTTTTTTCTTTTAAATTCCACACATGGTCAGCTAGTTTAGTAAAGTATCTAAGATTTACTAGCTTAAATGACTATGATTTTACCATCATCAGAAGAGGTTTGGATGCAGCTGGGTTCCCTTCCCAAATCGAACCCGTAGGCCTCGACCGTGGTGATGGAAAGCGGCCGGATGGCATCACCATTTTCCCTTTTAAAATGGGACGCAGAGATAAAAAAAATAGTTAAATATTCTTCTCTTGCTGATAGATTTTTTTTTTTACTCCTGTGGCAGTGGAGACTTCAGGGGTTATTGGCCCTCGTTCGATGGCGTTCCTTCGGAGGATTGGAGCGATTGCGTCTCGATTAAGGGACGAGCCTCGCGAAATGGAGTGGCTCTTGGAGAGTGTCTCACTGGCGATGGTTCAAGGTAATTCTTTCTCCACCATTGCGGCTGGCAGAGGATAGAAAAAAAATTGTTTATAGTTACTTTGTTCAAACTTTTTTTTCAGTAAATAAATTTCTCTTTTACCATCTACATTTGAAAGTACCTTCAGTATATCCTATGTACGTTTTTTCGACCATTAATATTTTTTACTTCTGCTTTGTAGATGATTGCTTCTGTTTTACAAGCTCCATCTAATGAACATCTATTATTATTTCTGCCGTTGCATAAATTACTAGTGTTAACTATATTTTGCTGCTCGTTAGTTTTGAAATTTCCACGTTTTTGTTTATTTATTATTGTTTCTAAATTACTAGTGCAGCTGTAGCTTAATTTAACTGTGTTTTTATTGAATATCTATATAATTCTGAATATTTTGGGAAGTGTTTAGTAAGTGACTTGAATAAAAATTTCCCTATTTTACATTTTGCCCCTAAGTTAAAGGGGGGTTAAAGCAAATGATATTTTTTCTTTTCCTTGAATTGTTCTTCATATGTGATTTAATTTGAGGTTTAAATTCTTGTTTGCATTTGTGACCCTCTACCTTTAAGTTCACTCATATACTTTCTTTTTATCCACAAAAATTATTTTAGTAGAATACCAATACATTTATAACATCCTTGCATCCTCCTCCTCCTCCTCCTCCTTCTTCTTCTTCTTCTTCACATCTCCTCCTCCCTTTCAATTATACCAAACGTCGTGCGTTTGTTTATTTTATTCTAAAAAAAATAATATTGCGTTCATTAGTTTTCTTTTAAAAATAAAGCGTTAAGAGGTAATTTGATAAAAATCGTCTGAGAATAGCGTAAGGTTGAAATAATATAAATTTAATAAATACATATTTGTACAGTTAAAATACACGCAAGGGGGAACAAGCGAGCTTATAGAAACGAAAGAATGATTGTGAGGAAAATACGGATAAAGTGAAAGTTTTTATTTTATTTTATTTTGATTTATCTCTCTTTTCCTTTATTCTCTTTTCCTTTCTTTTATTCATTTTCTCGATTTTTTTTTGTTTTTTTTGTTTTGTTTTGCGGCAGAGGATTCTGGCTTTCTCAAAACCTCAATTTTTTCCCTTTCTTCCCTTAAAGAAAATGTTGCATTGTTCTACGACACGTGATCAGTATTCAACTTCTGCTTGTCTCTTACTTTACTATTCACATTATATTTCTTATACATAACATATCCAAATAGGTACAATCCTATTTACAGCACCTTCTCGAACCAAGGCTGTTTAATAACTTTAGTTGTTCTCGAATTTCTTCTACAACCTCTTTCCTCCTCTCCCCCATGAGGTTTATGTCCTGTTCTTTTTAATGGAGATCTTAGTTTTATCTCATCTTACTCGGTGTCCGATTCACTCCCATCCATACGTTCGTCTTCTATTGCATTATTTTGATCTGAAGAATTCACCCTTTCTTTTCTATTAAGATCTTCTCCCATCACAACATCTTCCTCTTCAATTCTGAGTCTTAATTGGTCAGAAGGAGCCATTAAGCCTTTTCCTTTCTTTGATATAATGGCCATGATATCTCTCGTTTGCATTATGTAATTGGCCGTCTTAGTACTTGTTACGTTGCCTTATACCACATCCTTTCATTTGTCGAATATAACATTGTTAATGGAGATCTTATTTGTCTTCCCATTAGCGCAGATGGGCTTTGCAATCTGTCTTCATGTCGAACCCCGCGTCCCCATAACTAAGCATTAATCTTGGTAAAAAACCGTCATTGCGGAAAATGCTTTTAATCCCATTTTTACTGTCTGCACTATTCTTTTCGCAATTCCAATAAATGTGTCTGATACCAATCTTTTAGGGACCCCATTTCTAGAAAACACAAATCTTAGTATAATCTTTATCGCAGTCGAATTTCTATCCTTAACTTTAAAGACTTCCGGACATCCTGAAAAGGAGTCTACTAAAATTAGAAATACTCCTATGCCGTTAATGAGTGCATGGTCCATATAAACACGAGACCACGGTTCTGTTTCTTTAGGCCATGAGTGCAGTCTCCTTTGTCAAACATTCTTTATTTCTGCATATTTTGAGCATTTGTGTACATATCTTTCTATATCGTGATAATACCCTGGCCACATCATCGTGTACGCCATTAAAAATATATTTTCTTACTGTTTCTGGTGGTACTATCACATCTCCATCGCACATAACACTGTTTTCTATCGTTAATTTATACCTTATTTCTTTATAAGGTCTTTCAGCTTTAGAATAATTATGCCAACTGTTTCTTCTTATTTTTTTCAATAATCTTGCTTAATATTGGATCCTGCAAAGTTTCTGTTACCAATCTTTATGGAGGTAATATGTCAGTTTCAACCCAATGTAATATTTCTTCATTCGGGATTACTATTTTTTTTTCTTTTTGATCCTTATTAAATTGTAAATTTGACAGCACATCGACATGTGGTTTTGTATTTCCTTTTACGGAAATTTTACCATTAACCATTAATTTTATAGCCCATCTTAGAATTCTGGAAGAAGTTACTTTTGGTGGCTCCTTTCTAGGGTTAAAATCTAGAAGTGTATGGGTCAACTTTAATAGGAATTCCTTGTCCAATGAGAATCGTCGAGCTCTGTCTGTGCTCCAGACAATATTCAACGCCTCTTTCTTAATCTGAATAATTTATTTCTGATGCCGTCAATCTTATTGAGAGGTATATTATCGGATGGCCTTCTTGCGATAAAATTGCTGTCACAGCTCACATTCGTAGTTAACGTAACCTCGTTTCAGGGATCAAAGATTTTTACAATGGATTTTTCTGAGAACAATTGTTTTTGAGTCTATCTGAAATCGCTATACTTTTTTCACAGTTCAGTAAATGGTTCCATTAACTCACTGTATGTGTGTGTGTAGGTATCTATTATAAAAATTAACCAATCCTAAAAAGGATTCTAATTCTTTTATATTAGTAGGTATAGATACCTCTGAAATTTTCTTAATTAACTTTCGATCTGGAGCAATATCATCTTTTGAAATTTGGTACCCTAAATATGATATTGTATCGCAATCAAATTCTCATTTGTCTCTGTTTATTGTCATTCCCGCATATTTTAGTTTGTTTTTGTCTTAATAGTCTTTAGTGATAGCATCAAAGCAAATATCACCTTGATAAATAATCATATTACTGATTTCATCAGTTAACACGTTTTCCATTGCTTTCTGAAAAATAGCACTTGCCATTTTCACTCCGAAAAGAATTTTCGTCCATCTTCATAATCCTATGGGGGTGTTTATTGTGGAAATTTCGCTGAATTTATCGTCAATCTGTATTTGATTGTAAGCCGAATTTTAATCGGTTTTTATAAAACCTTTCATGCACGATAATTTGTGGATAGCGCTTTCAGAGCATATTTTATGATTTACGCCTATGCGACAAAAGAAATACGATAAAGAGAAGTAAAGAGAACACTAGAAGAACAACAAAATTTTTTATAGTAAACAAAAAAGGTTTTATTCTAATTTTAGTTATTTGGTCATTAGCTAAAAAGGAAAAATATAAACATAAAAAGCTTACCGGCAAGAAGTTACAAGATATTTAAAAAAAATAACTTCCGTCGTGAGATGTTGGGTTTTGTGGTATAGTTTACATATGTCGGCGAAGAGTAGGAAACGGACTGCACTGAAGCAGGTTTCAGCGACAACTGACTTAGCCAATGAACTAGCTTAATTTTGCCGCCAGCCAACAAATATGAATACCCGGGTGAAAGATCTCCATTGGTAAGGTCATCCGCCCACATAAAATTCGGGGAAGTTTCATTCATAAAAAAATAGATTCTCTTAACACCTATTTAAAATCTCCACATATTCTTAAATCCCCGTTTGCTCTCCACAAAACTATAATGCGAGAAGTCCCTCCTCTACTATTTTCTTTAACTTAGCAGCTATCAAAGGTAGTAGGTGAATAGCTAATTTACGAGATTCAAAATAAGAGGGGTACTATTTTCATTTAATTGTATACTCCCTTTATATCACTTTAAAACTCTTTTTTTTACTTTTTATGATTTTACATTACTGATTAATTTCGACATATCCAACATCTATACGTAGTAGTTCATGATTTGTTTACATTCCACCACTGTAATAGGAATAATTTCAAATCGGTCACAGGTTTAAAAGTTCTATAGAAGTAGCCCAAAGTTTTTTTTTTAATAAAAGATACACCAAATTGTCTCAATTTCTGATGACTTTTTCTCAATTTCTGTTTAATGGGATCAGATTGACTTCACTCCCCGTATCCTTTTGCATTGGAAGCGCCATTTAATTAATTTTTTCAAAAGAATTCTTTTCCTTAGGTCATTGTATTGAAGAAAAAGTCAACAATTATCTTTTCCCACCTTTTCTATTTAACTTTGCATACAGACTGAAATCTTGGGTTCCAAGTTTCTCATATCTGCTAGCATCTCTTAATCTGTGAAGATATTGCACAATTGATTCCTCTTCTTTCTGTTTAATGGACATAAATTTGGTTCTTTCTGCTATGACAAGTTTCTTTTTAGGTCGTAAACTACTTTTTATAATTTCTGAAATTTCGAGGAAAGTCAATTTCTTTTTGCGGTTCTGCCATAACACAAATTTTTATTATAGCTTCACAACCTGGTAAAGCTAGAAAGAGGTCAGTTATTTAATTTTGTCTGGTTGTCTTTCAGTCTTTTGGTCCTAGCCTGGGCTGCAAAACACCGGATCCAAGTCTCGACAAATTCTGGGTAATTCAAGCTACTTAAATATCCAATCGGCGACGCCATATTGCTGTATTATGTCGTTCTGCGACACGTGATCAGTAGTCATCTTCTTGCTTGTCTCTTACTTTAATATACACTTTAGATCTGTTCTACATAACATATGCAAATAGGTACAATCCTATTTATCAATCCACTACAGAAAAAACTCCAAGTACGACCACACCTGAGGAAGACCAATGAGTACAACGGCTGAAAATTTTGGGAGTATAACACCCAAATTTAAATGGAAAAGCATTTAATAGGGAGAAATAAAGTTGTAAGATAGAGAAAACAGAAATGGTTCAATGCTTGTTTTTATTTTATCCTGATTATATGCGTCGCTCCAAGTTCACAAGATCGTTAAACATACATTGATAAACAAAATCGTACAAATATTGGAATAAGTAAAAGGAGACTGGGACAATTACTTGAAGATGAAGCGATGATGCACATCACAAAAGCTAATCGAAATCAAGAAATCAAATAGGAAAATAAATATTAAAAGTGAGGTCGGAGGAAACAGGTTGATCGTATTTCATTTTCGAAATTCTTAATTTCTTCTGATTTCTCTCCCTTCTTCGAAGACTTTCAAGTATATTGACAACGAGAGCATATTTTTATACACATATCACTAACTCAGAGCATATTTGATAGCGTAATACTAAGAAGCTTTCCTTCGCGTTTACATGCACACGAGACATAGCTACTACTAAGTGATATTAGGGAAGCTAATCTCATAGAATTTTGTTAGTTAATTAAATCCCCAAACATTGCTTTGTATTAAATTAAAAGTAACACATTTTTGGGCAACCAGAGCAAGATTAGCAAGCTCGGTTAGAGACCAATGAATGTGTGTTCAATATTCATTGAAACTAAATCAATCAATGTAAATCTGTAAATGTGTTTTTACACTGTTAACAAAGAAAAGACGGTAAAATATATTTTCTTTTCTTGTCCTGATAATTTAATTTCTTGGTATCTCAGGTGATATTTTACAGTTATTTTGATTCTTTTGTTATTTTAGTTTTTTTTTATCGTTTGACAATATGCTATGACAATCACCAGTGTTTAACAGATCATTCGTTTTGTTGTTTCCAGTTTTTAAGTCAGAATTTGACAAAATAACGAATCAGTGAAGGCTGAATATTGTAGAAACGTGTTATTCTAAGACGAGAGCAAAACACATTTTTTTCTTGATTTTTTCATATATATATATATATATATATATATCGGGAGAAGGGGAGTGAAAAATTACACACTAAATATAACGTCTTTAGGAAATAATGTTATATTTTTAAAAAAATCATTAATTGCTTAAAATTTTATTTTTTTTCGCATTTCGGTTATGAGAATAAAGTTAAAAGATATAAACTTCGAAAGCTCCCACCGAGAGAGAGAGAGAGAGAGAGAGAGAGAGAGAGAGAGAGAGAGAGAGAGAGAGATGCTTGAAAGGTAAATGACCCTTAGTTTGCTGTAATATCCTTTGTTTCTTTTTTTTTCTTTTGTTTCTTAATTTTTAATCATTTCACCCCAAACAAGGTAATAAAACCACTAAGACGCAAAGAGTTACTGAATTTTAGAGTGTTAGCGTAATGAAAAAAGTACAGTTAAAGGAATAAAAGTGCTTTCTAAGGTTATAAAGAGAATAAAGTTTCGATTCCTGTCAGTAGACATCATTTTAAAAATGATGTCTACTCAAACATTTGTACCTACTAAATATATTGCAATAAGAAATAATGATGAGTGAAAAAAATTAATTGCTTTTTTTAAACATATATATATATATATATATATATATATATATATATATATATATATATATATATATGAAGAGAGAGAGGGGTGGAGAGAGTGATAGTAAGAGTAAGTAGGTATTCATAAAGATATATTGATTAATGCCTCTATTTGTCTTATGCATATATTTGTGAATATTCGTATCTGCATGTAAATTGACTTCCAGTATTTTCATATCAGTTTCTCGATGTACACAGTGTCTACCGTAAATCTATTGTTATCAAGCTAACCTTGCAGACTATTCATAATTTTTCAGAAGCCAGGATGTACTCAGCTGGCGTGAAAGAAAAGAATGACGTTAGCGGAAAATGACTAACGCAAAGGTTGAAAGTTGACTTTACACTTTTCCTTGCTGCAGACAATTCAGCAATCCTTCAACATTTACATATCCCTAAGTCTTTTTATTAGTTAACAAGTAAACAAATGTTCATATACAGCCAAGCACATTAGTAAATAAATATAACGTGTTACACACACACACAAATATATATATACTAGCAGTAGAGCCCGGCGTTGCTCGGGGATGTAACAGTAAGAGATAGATCAAGTATCGACCATCATAAAGACTGAAAAATAAAATTGACAAAGATTATTGTTTAAGGTTGACGGACACGCATGTCTTGTTTTTTTTTTCTTTTTTTTACGAATTGGTCAAACCCAAATTCAAACAAAAACATTGTTTACAATCGTTATGAGTCTATCGATTGGTGAATAGAATTTTATTATAAACAATTGTCTTGTAAATGGAATTTTTAAAGCATTCTGAATGTAAAATAAAGAAAAAAAATGTGCAAGACAATAAAAACACTACCTGTCAAAAAAAAAAGTGAAGTTTTGTTGAAATCGGTTGAAAAAATGTAGGTAGCCTTTCTCTGTAATCTTTTTACAATTTATGATTTTTACTTATTGAATACAGTAAAAAAAATGCATATTTTGCTTGTGGTGATTCATAATTAGAATTCTGATTTGAATATATTTTCCACTCATTGTTTCTAATACAAAAAATATTAACTTTATTTGGGTTTATTAATTTATTCTAAGTACTGTGTTCTTTCCTTAATAATTATCATCTTCGAAATATTGTTGTTTTTTGTCTATCAGATTTCTTACGTCGGCATTTTTAAATTATTTCAATACTTTCTTTTGAATATTGAATTAATTTCAAATAGAACCAATGCCTTATTGATCTGCCTTGTAACAAATTACAAAGGGAATTGTAAAGACGGCCCTAAAGTACGTGGAATTATCTAAAGATAAAGAATTATCCGATTTTTCGATTCGTACAATTAGTAGAGATCGTTAGATTACTGTTTAGGTTGACGGACACGCATGTCTTAGATTTTTTGTTTTTTTTTACGAATTGGTCAAACCCAAACTCAAGCAAAAACATTGTTTTCAATCGTTATGATGAGTCCCCCGATTGAATAGAATTAGAATTTTATTATAAACAATTGTCTTGTAAATGGAATTTTTAAAGCATTCTGAATGTATAAATAAAGAAAAAAGTGTGCAAGACACCGGATCCAAACACTACCTGCCAAAAAAAAAGTGGATGTTTGTTTTATCGGCTGAAAAATGTAAGAAATCCGATCCCATATATAAAGGAACACACACACACACACAAACAACCTGGGTTTTTTAACCTAAGTCACTCCGCGTAATCGCTAAAACATAGAGCATAGTCTGATGAAAAAGACGCCAAAGTTTATGAAAACAAAATTTTATCGTCAAAATGCTTATGTTTTTATGAAGAGGATAGACTAATTTTTTTTTAATTATTTAAAAAAATTTTTCCATCTTTTGATTTAAAAAACCTTGTTTCTCTTTGTCGCAACAAGGGGTAGTAAATAACATAGATAATTTTTAGCGCGTTTTTACACACATTAATTTGGAAAATCTTGCAAAAATAAAAATAATTGTCAGATGTTAATGAAACTTTCAGAAACTATTAACAGATGATCGAAATTATTATAATTATGTTTTTTTTTAATTATAGTCATGGCAGAAATATTTCTTTTTATATTTATTATCACCCCTATAAGTAATTTTATGAAAAACTCTAGAAATTCGAGACCATCGGTTTTAGTGATTACAATAGTTAAAAGCACAAGGCTTTGAAGAATGCAAATCATGTTTTTTTTTTTTTATTTGGCCAACGTACCTGAAAATCAGCTATGAATTGTAACATACAAAACTCAATAAAAACAAATATATTATTTAGTTTCAAATGCTTTTTTGTTTTAATTTGTTTTTATGAATATGGACAATATTTTCTGAAAGCAAAAATTTTTCAATGAAAATTGAATTTTAATACAATTATTTCTTATTTCTTTAATTTTAAAAGATTTAAAAAATTTTTTAAATTGAATTTTTAAAAATATTTTAACATTAGTTAAAAGCAACATCAACCTTTCAAAATGTCCGTGTGAGATTGTCATTGTCTAGCGCTTTGAAAATTGTATAATTTGGAGCAATCAGATTAGCCATGGTAATTAAGAAATGTAATTTTTGTGTTTATAGTCGGACAGTAATTATCAAGTACGGAAGACCGACCAGAATACAATTTAGTTGCATTATTTGAGTTCATCATTGTTCTCCGCTGTTAAGCCCTTTACTTTTGCGAAACACGTATGGAGAAGTTAATTTGAGTTTTCAATTTCAACTGAGAAGTGTACCTACAAGTAACAATATCATCTTATGAAATTTAACTACTGCTAAACTTTAATTTATATGATCTTATTTTTATATTAATCTCAGTTATGACATTTTTCCATAAATGAATAAAATTAATAATAAAATGAATGGAAATACAAATAACACAGTAAAATGTAATAAATGTACATAAAATTATAGTATTTTATGTACACTTCTGATAAAATTTCATAAGAAAGGTACCTAAATTAATTAGATACCTTTTTCTTATGAAATTTAATCTCACTATTAACAGTCTTATTTTTTAATTTCTTTATATTTTCCATAAAGCATCGTAAACGTAAAAATAAAAGCTAAGTACAAAAAAAAAAAATAAAATAAATAAAAATAAAAAATTAGAGCGCTGAAAGTTTTCCTTAAAAGTAACGAGGTAAATAATTTGTTCACTTAAATAATTTCACTTCCTTCCATCCGTAGAAAGAATTATCCTCCCGTAAGTTATCTAAACGTCATGAATGTGCCTTTCGTCAATCGTCAAGCGACGCGAAAGGTTATGACCTGCTTTGTTTTATTTTCAAATTACATTTTTTCGGCGCAGAAGCTAAGTTAAGCTTGGTTCAAAATATTTTAAATAAACAGTATAATTTCTGTTTTTATTAAAATCAGTTTTGAAAAAATGATAATTGATTTTTAAAAGAATATCAAAGTCAGATTTTAATCTTTTTATCAAATCGAAAAAAATGATTGAAAATGATTGATATCTGTCCTTTTTTATGACCAAAAAAAAAAAACAATATTTTTAACGAAAATTTCAGACGTGCTAGGAACCATTAAAAAATGTAAAAAAAATACTCCAAAAATACTTTGAGGAAAGCTCTTTAACAATAATATGAACATTAGACGATAAAATTTTGTTTTCGTCAAGTTCGGCTTTTTTTTCATCATTTTTTGTTTACATTTACGTGGGTGAGTTGTCCCCCTTTCATTCTCACGATGTGTCTTGAGTTTTCGTGTTTTCAAATTGATTTTGTTAAAAAAAAACAATTGCGTTTGTCCCATTTTCGGCGCCGTTAGAACCACCACAAGGTAATTTTATGTAGTCCTGTGAAGTTTTGTTGAAATCGGCTAAAAAATGTAGGAAATTCGATCCAATATATAAACGTTACACACACACACACACAAATCTGCGTTTTATAATAAGTAATATATATATATATATATATATATATATATATATATATATATATATATATATGTGTGTGTGTGTGTGTGTGTGTGTGTGTATGAACCAATGATTTTCCACTAATTACTGAAGGGCCACGGTATTACAAAAAGCACAGGGCTTGAATCAAGGTGAAGAAACGAATGTGTCACAATACATAGATCCTTGCTGCGTGCGAGGTTGAGTAACCTCATGCCAGTTAGATTAACCATGTTAAATTATCCATCGCCACAAGAATTGGGTGCATGGACATTGAAGCATACGTATGCTCTGTTATCATCTGGAAGCAATGGTAACAGGTTGCACTGTTGTAAAACCAGTTAGTGGAAGCAGTGTCATGGTATAGGCAACGATTTGTTGTTAAACTCAAGATCCTATAAATCAAGTGGGAGTTGTTTTGTTGCGTACCACTTATTTTAATATTATTGAAAACCTACCACACTATGCAATTTATCGAGAAATAGTTTCAGGGCTATAACGACTTCATTGCATTGCCCAAAACTTTCTAGCTCTCCAGCAAGTACATTCTGCAGAACCTTTCATTAACAGTTGCAGAAACTGCTTCACACAATATCTCAGAGGACAGATTTTTTCGATCTTCTAGAGTTCATGGATTAATAGGTAAGTGAACTTATAACAATTTTTAAATTAATATTAAAACAAGAAACAAGCTTCCCCTTGTCCCCGCCACCCTATCTCTTTCTCTTTCTCTCTCTCTCTCTCTTTCTCTCTCTCTCTCTCTCTCCCAATTCTTTCTATCTTCGCTTCTTTTTCTCTGCATAGCTTTTTCTCTGGTTCACTTTTCAGTTGTACTAAAAACTTGGAAACGATCATTGAATGAATTCCAACTGCTCAGTGAAAACGGTTTATAAATATACAGCAATAAGGCCAACACAAATAGTAGTCTTTACTCAGATTGACTTGGTCAAATTATTTGAAGTGACTTTACTACACTGTTAGACTAGTTTATTTCTTATCATTCTACAGGAGACATTATGATAAGATACTTACTTAGTTTAGCTTAACCTGATCAAAGAACGCGACACCTAATAAGGGTCGAACTCACTAAATAAGTAAGTGATCCACCAAGTAAATGTTTATTCAAATAAATGTTTATTCATCTAGACAGCCAATAGATATTTATTGATCTTCTTTTTTGATGTAAATTTTGACTGTAGGACACCTAGTAAAGATTATAGGAAGTGTAGTCCACGAAACTAATTTGTTGTAACTGGTTTTAGACTCAGATGTTATCTAATCCAAGCCAAATCACAATAACACACGTTTTATATAATTGCTTTAAGATTTACATTGTAAATTAGTGGCGACTTGAGTAGTCATAATTTTTATTTAAAGAAGAAAAGTTAATTATCCATGTAAAAAATGTAATACATGACGATTTGGGGCTAATATCAAAGACTACTTGCGGGCAGGGAAATTGTAATTCAGATCTGAATTGAACTGAAGAGCCAGACTACACCACACGTATGATTATAGTGGAGAAGCAGTCAAACTTTTCAGAATAAAATACGGAGGACTGGTGCGTATAATGTACCACAAAGTGCCCAAACAAACCTGTTCAGGTTTTGAATTCAATATTGCCCTTCTGCCAACCAAAGCCTAGTTAAAGATGGTATTTATCAATCCACCCACGGGGATCGAATGTGGCACAAGGCCTTTTTAATGTGGGTATTTCTGAGCCCGTAGGCCCAGCCAAAAATAAATAACCATCCAAACCCGCCGAGGCGGGCCAGTTCCGTCAACCTCCCCCAACGAAACCCTACCCTTCGGCGGAGCTTCGTCCGGGTTCCTCTCTGCAAGCAGAGAGTTCGATAGACACCCGACCCGGCAGCTCACAAAGCGCAGATACTACACTTTGATCCTAGCCACTGGGCCGAGCGGGTATTCTTTTTATATGCATTATTAAAGATAGTGACAAAATTCACTGGAATCTATTTCATACGCATATGAATCCGAATTCATATTACATAGTTTTGTAATTTCCGCCTTTTTCTGACTGTACAACTGATAACTTCTTTTAGGAAGAATTTTGAGTTCATTTAGAACATAAGTCTCCACTACCTTTTTTCGTTGTTTGTAGGCTTTAAGACAAGAAACAGACATAACCAATGAAAAAACAAAACTAAACAATCTTCTTTGCGATAGATTGAGTGTTTTATTCTTCAGGTGAAACTTAATTTTTGTAAAATCATACTTGTATATCTCGTTTTTTGGGGGGAGTAAATTAATACCGAGTTTTCAGTGTCTCCTTCGAAGTAGTACTTATTAGGCATTACACTCAGTTATTTTTTTCATTGTCAAACTGTGTGTCAATGTCGTATATATATTGACACACAGTTTGACAATGAAAAAAATAACTTAGTGTAATTGAGTATACTCTCTTAGGATGGGACACATTTTGGTTTTAGAACCATCTCACTTCTTCATAGAATTTAGATGGATTTAATGACGTTCTAGAGGAACTATTTCAAAATCTGGGTCCATATTATTATTATGGCATCCCACAGTTCGTCTAGATTGGTTGGCTGCAAATCCAGGATTCGAATCTTCCTTTCCATAACATTACAAATATGTTCTTTGGGATAGAGATCCTCTGGTGGCCACTTTAACACATAAAAATCAATTGCTATGGCCCATAAATCTATCTGCTACTATTTTTAATTTGTTACATAGTGCATTGCCTTAATGGAAGTGGCCTCCAGAGTACAGGTGCACCGTACGCATAAACTGAGGCACGTTTCTGCCACAATACCTCGGTAGGATGTGACATTTAAACGATCGTTTAAATGTCCAAATGTATACTAAGAACATATTACCCGTGTCATTACATAACTACCAGTAGACTGAACCGTTGACACAAAATAGGATTGATCCATACTTTCATGTTGTTGACGACAAATTGTGATCCTGTCATCCGAATGTCGCGAAAGAAATTGACTAATCAAACCAGGCAACGTTTTTCTTTAATCTTCAGTTGTTCAACTTTTGAGATCCTTAGCGTGTTGTAACTTCTGATTCTTGTTCTTATCAGACAAGAGGCATGTTCTTTTTCTACAGTAGTTCATTTGCTTCAAAATTCAGCGTATCTTTGAGAAATAGTTTTTGTTTACCTCCATTGTAAAGAGTTGTTTTTGATCTACTGTTGCCTTTGTATCAGCTTGAACCAATCTGTTTTTCTCCTATGTTTTCTATCATCAACAAGTGATTTCCACCTGAAGAACATTGATTTTTTTCTTTTTCTGACAATCCTATAGATAGTTGCCCGTGAACATCCTATTAGATCAGTAGTTTTTAATAAACTCCTACTTGCAGCGTTCAAAACACTTCATTACATTTCTTACGCATACGAAATGATATTCAGCAGATAGGTATGGCCATATTTAAATGCTTATTTCCATGTTATTCGCTGTTTAGAAACTTATATTAAAGAGAAACTGTTATATCCACTTACCTGCAAATACCATTGGGAAAGGTATGAATCAACCTCTTCCCTTCCAGCTATTGGTGAATTAGTAAGACATATCACTAAAACTATTATTATTTCCAAAAACAAAAGTAAAATAAAACTGCTTACAAAATATTTAGATTTCGGCATTTAATAACCCAAAGAGGTTGATGTGACGCTAAACAAAAACAACCAAACAACATATCTACTAACAAATCAGTAAATAACAGAATCATTTGCTATAGGTTTTTTTTATTGTAAAGTAAGGTGTACCTTTTCTGTGGTATGTTACATGTTCGTCAAACAAACCATCAGCGAGGAACTTGCTTCTTACTGACGACTGTATATATAATATCTTATACTAAACTTATTCAATTTTAATAAATATGAATGAAACGATCAGATGGAAAAATATATCTGAATTATTGAATATTTATTATCTATGTTATAATGATATCTGTCACGAATTAATCGAACGAATAAGAACCAAGCGAAATCTTGATTGAAATAAAATAGTAATGACCATCTCAATTTTGAGATATTCTTTCAAAAAGCTGGCTTTATTCGTGTATCTTTTTAGAAACGGTTAATATCTTTATTATGTCTAAGTAGTTGATGGACGATAGCTGAGACGATGTTGCTCATACAAGTGCAAATGACATAGACAAGCATCGAGATTTATGACCTCTTTGGGGCAGCCAATCATCTTATACAGTTTTTTTCCTGGTTGGTTAAAAATATTGCAATGGTGAAACTTTGGTGTCGTGGTCATCAGCTAGAAAATGCAATTAACGAAGGAAGTTTGAACCCAGCTCTTTCTGCACTTCACGAAAATAAGGATATGATAAAGATGCGTGCCGAAATTGTGGAATTAGATCAGTGTGCACAGTTAATGATGCTTGATAATCTTTAAGCAATATGAAAGTACTGATAATGATGAAAATTGCAAGTTTTTCGACATAATATTCGATGTTTCTTGTCATATTTGAAATAATTTTCTACTCATAAATTTACGTCTTCTGCCAAGTTCAACGATTAATTGCTACGTAGACGAAATATAAGCTCCACCTAAAAATAAAGATGCGAATAAAAATAAATAAAAAAACAATATTACACTTACGCTCATTTATTGACGCATATATAAATATATAACTGATTATATATAAATACATACATATATATATAAGTGTGTGTGTGTGTGTGAGAGAGAGAGAGAGAAACCACTTAACGATCCTTAGTGGCGTCGCCTCTACTGTTGTTCTTATTTTTTGAATTAATTATTGTTGTTATTGTTTCTGTTTTTTGACTTCCATTACTACTCTTGACCCTAATCAACCGGAAGTGACGTTTTATCGCTCATGACTCATTGCCACATTGTGTGAATACATGATGTTAATGTAAAGCGAGTGAGATGGTGGGTGTCCAGTCCGTTGGTCAGTAAAAAAAAGGCTGGGTCATTTTGAACTGATAAACTACTTTACTTTGACCCAATGTCCTTTCAACTGATAAAAATAAAGTCAAAAAAGTGTAAGTGATGTCAAATCAGGTCAGGATCATTAAATACTCTTCGTTATTTTACATAACTGTCGTGATGATATATTAAGGAAAGGTGTTTACAGATTTATTGTAACTAAAAACAGTGTTTTTTCGAAGCCAGCATTAAAAAAACAATTAGGCGTTTCATATGTAAATATGTACAGTCTACTCTTCTTATCCGCACATTTCTTATCCAACCTGAATCGGATATATTTGAAACAAAAAATCTAGAAAAATTCATTTGAAGCAAAAATTCTAAAAAAGTTTTCTAAAGGAAATTATAGCTATTTTTTTTTTTTATAGAGGCAATTATTCACAAATATCTCCGGTTAAAAAAGTGTACACAATTTTTATGTTAGTAAGTAAATGTAATGGATTAGACTGGAATTCGATTTGTATATGTGATCAGTTAGAGTAATCCACTAATATTAATATTCTGTAAATTAAAATACCTATTCACACCGTTGTAATATTATTTTCGACCAGTTCATATATATATAAAATATATATATATATATATATATATATATATATATATATATATATATATATATATATATATATATATATATGTGTGTGTGTGTGTGTGTGTGTGTGTGTGTGTGTGTGTGTGCGTATTTCGGCAGTACTAATTATCTCAAATATGTTTGGTTAAATAATATGGATAAATTCTGTCTAACAATTTAAAAAAAATGTTCAAATTTCCAAATTAGCTGATTTGTATTATCAGTTAATTAGCCAAAGTTCATATTTATTGTTATTTTATATTGTTTTCTTTCCGAGTACTTTCGATATTGCTGCATTCGTTTTCCAGGACTGTTCTGTGTATATTTACGCAATTTATTTTTTAATTCCTGCGTTCTCACGTTGGAACCAATTTCAAGACCCTCAAGGTCATATACGGTTAAATATATATATATATATATATATATATATATATATATATATATATATATATATATATATATATATATGTGTGTGTGTGTGTGTGTGTGTGTGTGTATAATTTTATGTTGATGGACTGCCAAAAAAAAGCTTTCATGATGACACATGGGTCTGAATCATTGTTACTACTAACGTAGAGAGCATCAGTCACATGCTACGACAATACCAGACTTGCTTGGCTGTTCGTCACAGTGAGAAAATATCAGATGGAAATTCCTTCCTAATGGGTAAGTCCCAAAGTGATTAACGCAGGCATCCACAAATGTTCGCTTCTCGGTCCAATTCTTTTTTTACTTTACATAAATGATCTACATTTGTGAATATCTATGCTGATGATACAACCTTTTATGTTTGCGCCTCTAAAACTCTAAATGACCAGAGATCTGCTCTTTCCCAGCTCTGATAGGCCCAGTGGGAGAAAAAACTGACTGGTCACATTCAATGCTTCAAAAAAACATACTAGTGACATTCCATCATCGCCAATCGAACCCAGAACTTCCACCAATCACGATGAACAGATGTTCCCTGAGGGAGGCCTCGTGCCTTTAGTGCCTATTAGAGATTATACTCAACCCCGACCAAAAGGTGCTGGATAAATGGTCGATTCCCTGTGCTGCTCCAGTAAGTACCTAAATCCGCCTGATATCTTCTACTTTTACAAGAGCTAGATCTGACCAAAAATGGTGTACTGTTGCCATATATGGGCAGAAGCTGCCAAATCTTTACAAAACGTCGTAAGTCTCTCGCTCCTCTATCGCTACTTCCAGATGAATTAATCATTTTCTTCGTCTCCCATTGAAGAGATGTAAATTCCACTCGAGCAGCTTCTTCCCACGACCCGCTGCTTTGTGAAACCGATTCCACAGAGTATGCCTTCCCGAACACTACAATCCTACGCTATTCATGTCTAGAGTTAGTCGTTATCTTCCACACATATCCGCATAAACTGTGCTTCATACTCTGTAACTCTCTACATCGAGTGACCCTCAAGCCTTGTATAGGATGATATCACTGTAAAAAAAAAAAATTAAAATTTTAATATACAGATGCGAGATTTGAATTAACTAACCAATATTGATTTGGTAATTATTTACAAAATGTGGCACAAGAATGAAAAGGCTGCAAATGCAGTTGATTTTATATTGTTCTTGGTCCTTTCGTGATTCGGCATACTTTATTGGTCCTAAGAAAATAATTAATCTGGAATTAATATTCTTTCTCAGTCACTTTGTACAGTATTCGCTATATAGATCTAAACTATCTCCGCATGACAAGACGAGGGATGCTGAAAAGTTATCGGTCCAATTTGCTAAAATCAAACCAAATGAGCAGATTTTTTCGAATCCCTTCTCAGTCGAACGGAGTACTTTTCATTACACCGTCGTATGATGCAGTTACATATATTTATATACTAATCTTGTTCTTGTATAATTTTACAAATATGGACATAATAAATAGATACATTCAGACACACAAACTTTAACATTTCTTAAAGTAAAACATTTAAAATTCAGTGATCCTACATCTTCTGCGATTCCTGTCAATGCATAATTATAACCAATGTTTACGTTTACATCTCCCCGATCTGTCTGTACATATATAATTCCGTCAACAGAAAATAACTTTGTTCTGATAAAGTCGTTTTAAAGGATGAAATGCATTACACATTATTTTTCCACTTCAATGTCATTCAATTGTTTGACATAAGTCTGAGATATATATATATATATATATATATATATATATATATATATATATATATATATATATATATATAAAAGTGAACATAGAAGTCAATTGCATCTAGCATGAAACAGACTGTCGCCTCTAAGTGTTGACTTCTATGTTCACTTTTATATTTACACACGCTCTATCTCTGATATTGAGCACTTTATCCCATAAATATAGCACATCCTAAGACTATATTTCTTGATATATCTCTTCTTCCTCTATCGCTCTCCATCCTCTCAAGACTGTGGGATACTTGATAGCATATCTGACAGCATAGACAAGGCCCTCTCTCTCCACCCGCTTGCTCATATATTCGTGTTTGGTGACTTTAATGCCCATCACACCAAGTGGCTCGAGAATGCTACTACTGACCGGGCTGGCATTCAAACATTTAACTTCTCAATTTCTCAATCCCTCACGCAGATAGTCGACTTCCCCACGCGTTTTGCCCTCAACCTGGCAGGCAAGGCCTCTCTTCTCGACCTGTGTTTTACCTCCATCCCCGAATCTTGTAGCGCCACACAGCTCTGCCCGCTCGGCAACTCTGATCACGCTGTGGTATCTGTCAACGTTTCCTTCAACTCCACGCCCTGCAAAGAACCTCCCATCACAAGAACATCGTTCTACTATCAACGAGCGGATTGGGACTCGTTCCGTGACTTCCTCCGCGATGTCCCCTGGGATGTTGTCTTTACACTCCCTGTCCAAGAATGTGCTTCTGAGGTCTCATCCTGGGTTAAAGCTGGAATCGACGCTTTCATCCCCTCAAGGAAATTTAAGGTCAAGTCGCACTCCTCCCCTTGGTTCTCCGCTGCTTGCTCATCTGCCATCGCCCATAGGAATCACTTCTTTCACCGATTCCGCGCGACATGTCTGACTGCAATAGACGTCTCTTTGCCTCTGCCCGTAACGAGTGTAAGCGTGTCCTCAACGAAGCTAAGTCAATATTTGCTGCTCGAATGAAGGAACGTATTGCATCTCACAAGTTTGGCTCCAAAGATTATTGGCGAGTCTGCAAGAGTGTCCTGAATAATCGAAAACCCTCCATACCTCCTTTATTCAACCAGTTCGAGGTCTTGACCTCCCCTACCGACAAGGCTGAATGCTTTGCTCGGAAATTCTCATTTAATTCAACGCTCGATTCCACCGGTGTACCCATACCAGACTTCCCTCTTAGAACTGAGGCCTTACTGAGCGGCTTACACATAACCCCGTCATTGGTACTGGGCATTATCTCCACCTTAGACCCCCACAAGGCTAGTGGTGGAGATGGCATACCAGCCATTGTCCTGAAGAAATGCGCGCCTGAGCTAGCACCCACCCTCTCTAAACTGTATAATTACTGCCTCAAGGAATCATGTTTTCCTGACTGCTGGAAGTCCTCATCAATTGTTCCTGTGTTTAAGAACTCTGGAGACCCCTCTGACCCCACTAATTACCGTCCTATTAGTCTCCTACCCCTGTTCGGCAAAGTCTTCGAAGCCCTAATCAATGCCGAAGTGGTCAATCACCTCACATCCCATAATCTGCTCTCAGACAAGCAATATGGTTTCCGCTACGCCCGATCTACAGCTGATGTGCTTACGGCCATCACTGAAACTGTCTACCAAGCCCTTCAAAATAACGGTGAGGCTCGTGCTGTGGCCCTCGACATCTCCAAAGCATTCGATAGGGTTTGGCACGCCGGCCTTCTTCGTAAGCTCCAGGGGTATGTTGTTACTGGTCAACTGTTTGATCTAATACAATCATTCCTGACTAACCGAGAATTGAAGGTCGTTCCCAACGGATTCTCCTCCAGTTCCTATCCCACTAACGCAGGTGTGCCCCAAGGCTCCATCCTTGGCCCCACTCTTTTCCTTATTTTCATCAACGACCTTCCTGAAGCTATAGATTCCCAAGTCGGCATCTATGCAGACGACACTACAATTTACTCCTGCCTCAAAAACAAGTCTAGTGTCGGCGACAAAACTAGCCTTGCCGTGCGTCTTGAAATGGACCTCCAATCGGTTGTTAACTGGGGCAAGAATTGGCTGGTCAACTTTAACGCCACAAAAACTAAATTACTCTCCATTAACCACCATAGAGATCCTTCCCTGCCCCCATTAAAATGTCTGATAGTCAACTTCCTGAGAGCAACTCCCTGCGTCTGCTCGGTCTCACGCTGACTGCTGACCTGAGATGGAACAAATACATTGAGTCAATTGCTTCTTCCACCGCGAGGAAAGTTGGCTCTCTGTGCCGCGCCAGGAAATTTTTCTCCCCTGAATCGATACTTCAAATATACAAAACAACCATTCGCCCTTGCATGGAGTATTGCTGCTGCCATATGGACTGGAGCACCTTCTGCTTACCTCGGAGTTCTTGACAAGATCCAGAGAAGGATATGTAATCTAATTGGCCCTGATCTAGCGTCTTGTTTGCAGTCACTCTCTCACAGACGTGCCGTCGCCTCTCTGTCTTTTTTCTACAAATACTTCCATGGTAACTGCTCTGATGAGCTGCTCTCTGGTTCCCAGACTCCATGAATTCAAGCGCCCTACGAGGCTGGCATCCTGCTCTCACCCTTACACCGTAGAAACCTTCAAATGTAGCCGTCTCTTCTACTCCAATAGCTTCATGCCTCGCACCTCTCGCCAGTGGAACACCCTCCCCAATCACTGTTTCCCCTGAAAGCTATAATCTCCAACTATTTAAATGTAATGTCAATCGACATCTCCAATTACCTTGATCTACCCACTATCCTTCTCCTCTTCCTTTCTCCTATCACTCTTATCTGCTCTCGCTCCAAATTTTCCCAACCCCCCCTGCATCCTAGTGGCTTCACGCCTTGCTTGGGGCATAATGCTTAAAAAAATATATATATATATATATATATATATATATATATATATATATATATATATATACACACACACACACACACATATATATATATATATATATATATATATACATATACACACACACACACACACACACATCGTATGGAGGCCTAACAGTTCATTTCCTACAACTAAACTGCCAGACTACTTCACACATAATTTGATTATAATGCTGAAATACTGCGCAGAATCAGCCGCACTTTTCAAAAGGACTGATAACAGAGCTGATGCATACTGGACCACAAGGTCATCAAAAGGCCCTAGTCAGGTTTAAATTTAGTTTTCCTTCTAAATTTTTACCTTCCTCAAGAATGTTTGTGCGAAATTGAATGTCATGAACCTGCCAGAACACACACACACACACACACACACACACACATATATATATATATATATATATATATATATATATATATAGGTTGATAGATTGCTGTGTGTTTGAAAACTGTTTTCTGTCTGCTAATCAACGTTGTCAGACGTTGTTAAGACCGATCCGGAAGGATGTTCTAGATCTCCATAATCAGGAATTTACTAAATCAAATTTCGGTGTTATACTGACTATATAGATAGAACAGCACAATGGTTAGAAGCGCCGTTCAATCAGCATAATACCAGCTCATATTCGCAAGGTCGAAGATTTGCATAGGTCCATGAATACAACTGGTTCGGCGACAGCTGAACATTTCTTAAAAAAACAGCAAGCATTTTTTCAGTACCGAGGAAAGCAAATTCTGAATTAGTTATTGTCCTGTTGAATGTCTTCCATTTGTAAATTATTTTTCGTACAGTGGATGGATGAGGTTGCAATCTTTTTTATCTGGTCTTATAGCTTTTGCCAGATTGATCGAAGGTCAGTACTTTCTTCCTCATGTCGTTAGATATCTCCTCTTCTCTTGGTATTGTTGACCTGTGGGGCTATACCTTGGCATTACAGTAACTTAACTAATTCCCCCTGTATTTTAATATGTTTTGCTAACCTATTTACTGAGGATATTCCATTTGACTGTTCAGCTTAAATTAAATAATTAAACATCCAAATGTGATTCAGCTGAATATATTACCTACTTGACTTCAGTACAAAGTAGAGTTTACATACTTTTGCATATGTTTAATTTTCAATTTTGGTGAAATAAGTAGCATTTTTGAATAAATAAATTAAATATATCCTTTTTGTGTTCATTATTTAGAAAGTTTACATTACAAGTTGGTGTTTTGATGTACATTTAATAGATTTATTTTATATTTTTTCACAATAGCAATGACCATGCCAGGGTGGGGTATTACAATCTTTCAAGTGGCACTGTATATATATATATATATATATATATATATATATATATATATATATATATATATATATATATATATATATTTTGAGAAAAAATTAAAAATTAAAAATTAAAAAATTAAAATCATTAGACATACTGGGTTGTAGATTAATATTCTTTCGTTTTTTTATTATTATTATTATTATTCCATTTAATATATATATATATATATATATATATATATATATATATATATATCAGCCAATTGAGGCTATTGAAGGGAGGAAGTCGTAATGAATTGATATGATTTTCATTGCTTTAAAAAAGCGATGTAGTTTCTAAAAAAGGGAAATGATGATTATTTATTATTTATCCATTTATTTATGTTATTTTTTATTATATATTATTATCCATTTATTTTATTATTTATTAAAATACATATTTGTTTATTTTTTTTAAGATGGTATACGTCGATTATTTTCTTTTAAAATAAGTGTTATCTAGCGTATTTATTACGAATATGTAATATATGGTTGTTGCTGCGAATTATATTATTATAAAGATTAAATACTTTGTATTGGCAACAGAAAGGATAATCCTGAAATTTTTAATGCACATAATGAGAAGAGAATACACGGAAAAGACATGCTACTAGTAAATGTAACCCAGTAAAACCTACCGCATGGACGGGTGGTCGGCGTCTAAACCATCTCTCCTACCAGATTTTCTGCTGGTGGGAAGGGTGGCATATCACCGCGCAGGACATCAAACAGGATCTGTCAAAGGGAGAACATTTATGTATATATTTATATTGCGTCGGAACGTAGAAATACTTGGGTTAGTGTCCAGGCGTACGGCTAGACCATAAGGTATGAGACTTAGTCTTTTTTAGGACACACTTGTAGGAAGTGAAGGACCCTGATTCTTTTCGGGACATAAGGGAGAGAAACTCTTATAGAACACCTGAAATTCACTTGGTCTCTGTCATCTCAACCTTTGTTGTACCTCTGGTGCCATGGCCAATTGTACTGAAAAGTAGTTTAGCGGTGCGCAACCAATTATCCACCCTAAAAAATGTGCAGGAACCTCTTGGATATGCAGTTTTATGAGCCATTTAAGACCTTATCAACGACTTGGAAATCCCTCCTAAAATATTCGTTTGAGAGTTTATGAATCCTAGGGATTGTCTTACACGGTCATATGTCAATAACATCATATCAACTAAGCAACTAAGCAACCCTAAGTCGATGTACAGGCAGAACAACTGTTATAAAGATGACACTGACTAAATGATTCCATGAAAACAAAACGTATATCTGGCATAAAGTAATGTTTCTCTAAAGATGTAACATTCACCTGAAGAATCTCAAAAGATGCTGAAACAAAAACGTTTTGATAAAAACAACAAAGATGCCGTTGACAGTGAACCTCAAAGCAAGTAAATAAAAGTGCCAAGACCTAGCCTTGTAAATAAAACTTGTAGAATATAACTTTAATATTTACACCAATAGGAATAACTTCCGCAAAAATAAAAGAACAAATTGAAATCATTTGCCATATAGCAGTTATACAAATTATAGTTTTACATTTCAAAAACAGTTTAAGAAAGGTAGAAAATGCCTGTTCCTTCAATAAAGCCGGTTAAAAATAACGAAATGAATATAGAATTATAAATACATAGAAAATTATATTTTAAAGTAAATCTATTCTTTGCTCACCATTTTTCACTCAACTTAGCATCTGGGAAAAGGGTGTAACTCCAAACCTCATTTAGGCCTTCAGGGTGTGATGTGAAGAGTTAACAGAGCATGTAGGACTTGGATTTCGGTAATTCGAAGTCGAGACTGGGAAGCCGGATGCGAAGAAGGTTCTCTCACTTTCTCTCTGTGGGAAGAAGGTCCCAGATACCAGTTTTCAACAATCCTTACTACTCTAGAGACGTTTTTAGACTTTAGTTAGTGTAAAATTGGAACAATCCAATTGTATTTTCTTCTTTTTTTCTTTCTTTGCTTCTATTTTACTTTCGTTCTACTTTAGTTTCTCTCTAGCCTAATACTCTTGACTTTTATTTTCTCCTTACTTATTTTTATATTTACGTAGTTGACGTTCTTTCTTTCTTTCTATATGTATATCACTTTGTTCCAGGTCGGTTTTACATTTTTCTCTTACTTACATTTTATCTATTTTATTTTTAATATTTAGATGATCATGAAATTTACTAATGAAGGAAATAAAATAATTTCGTTTGTTTACGTTGACTATCAGAGAAGTATCAAACAGAAAAGGAGGTAATATAATATATTATTATTATTATTATTATTATTATTATTATTATTATTATTATATAATACGATAGATGAGAGTAAATATGCATAAATCAGATCAACAGTGGCATATCTTCATCGTATAGGTTATTACAGCAGAATACCCAGAAAGGAAAAAAAACAAAACAAAACAAAAAAAAAAACAACAATTTCTTTAGTCTTTTTTACACAAATGAGTTGTTTTTTTATTAAAGTTTTGAAATGCTGTCAGTTTTTCATATGTGTTTTCATTAGTTCATTTTTCAAGCAGACGCTGAATATAGATGTCAAGATTGCCGAACCAAGAATTTTCTTTCAACTGACAGGATCCAACGATCAAACATGGCATATTTTCATATCTGCTCAAAGCGTATCCAAATGTAAACAAATGACGTCACACATTATGAAATGGACAAAGTCCGACAATTATTTTAAGACATTTTTATGTTTATACATTCTTTTTTATAGATACAAATATTTAGGTAAATGCTCTGTTTTTATAATAAACTTTAGTATTTCCGTTAATATAAAACAAGAAAAACTTCATTTCAAGCATAGCAGGTAAAAAGGTAATAAGTTATGTTCTTATATATAAATAAAAAATATCTTAGTGAAGTAAATGTTATTTATTTCCCTTTTTAAAGCATTTTACTGTAAATTAAATGAAATAAAATATTGCTTATATTTTATTAATAAATTTCATTTGAATGTTTCCATCAAAGTTAAATAATAGCTTAAATTAACCAACACAATTTATTATATTTTAGTCGAGATGATATAGACAAAATATCAAAAACTGAAAAATTCTATATTCACTTAAATTTTAAACAACAACAACAATAACAATAACAATTTAATTCATATTAATTAAATAATTTAAGGCATTACATATTCTATTAAAATTATTATATTTTGATATCTATCGCACAAATACCCTATTATGTTTGATGAAAAGTAGTTAGTAAATAAACTCATGTATTTGCATAATGACAATGACTAAAATCAAGCAATGCGTTCTTAAGATTACTTCATAAACTGTCTGCAATGTCTGAAACTGCGAAACTCATACAAATTTTCCTGGACATATATATATATATATATATATATATATATATATATATATATATATATATATATATAATAAGAAATATACATAATATCTTACATTAATTGTACAACTCAAAATTATTATATATAATAATTTCAGCACTTGAAAATTGCTTCGACATGAAACTAGGAGATGTGCAATTAATGTAAGATATTATATATATTTTTATATATATATATATATATATATATATATATATATATATATATATATATATAAATAGCTCTGTTACTTAACATTGAGCACTGTTTTTCTTTCACTATAGATTATTTATATGTATTTGTACCTGCCTATATTTACCCATTCAGTTGTATATATATATATATATATATATATATGTGTGTGTGTGTGTGTGTGCGTGTGTAGAAAGAGTTGGGATAGGAATCAACATTGCATGGTGAATATCATTTTCAAGATCGCTTGAGGCTTGAGTTGATTTCCCTATTTCCTCTCTTTCCCCACTCCACACGTGTGTGTGTGTCTCTGTGTGTGTGTGTGTGTCTAGGTAGCATATCTCCATTCAAACATGTTTCATTGAATAATATAGACATATTATGTATATTTATTTTTGTAATGATTATTTCTATTTTCTTGATGTTAAAATTAAATTTATCAGGGAAGCTGCCGTAGTTTTTTCCTAACCAAGTATTTTCGATCTCCTCCAAGAACATCCTCAGGGGTAAATTACAAACACAAACTTATTGTAACTATTATAAAATCTGCATTTCGTTGTGAAATCTATGACGTGTGTAGTAGCAAGGTGTTGAAGTGCAAATAACAAACATGTAATGCCATTTTGCATTTCTACCAATTGATAGGATACGCGGAACAAAATATTAATACGTAACAATAACAAATTAGATTTCAAAGTTTACCGCAAACCCTAACTAACAAAAACGATTTAACCCATTTCTATTCCCACCACAGGTAAAAATAATATCAGGACTAATCATAGGAAGATGAAGACGAAAAAGAAAAAGTCATTGAAAAAATTGTAGACTTCTTCACTAAACACATCATTTCATCGTGAAAGAAAATGAGCATCGACAAGTTCAAAAAAAAAAAAACAAAAAAAAAAACACCGCCGACGGCACTTCTTATATCAAAAACACAAAATTCATAATCCTACTGTCCATCACTCTTCTACAGTCTATCTGAAAATAAATTACTTATCCCCAATATTAGAGTCATTGCCTACACCTCCAAGACAATCGGAAACATAATCAGGAAGAAAAATAGACCCAACACCACTTCAGGTGCCTGGATTTATCTGCAATGTAGAAATATTTACATCACAGAATTTAAAAGCTTGAATCTATGGACATAAGAGAGATCTATTTTGGGACAACCTTCAAACTTACTCGAAACACACAGAAACAAAACTGGCCATTTTATAAATGTCACCCCAATTAAAAAACAAATACATAATTCTTTACGTCGGAAATACTTTACTATTGGAAGAGCTGATACAAATTACTTTTTAAAAAAATCTAAGCAGGACTGATTAAGATTAGAAAATTAGATTCTATTCTTGACAATAAAACTAAATTAAAAAAATTTCATTGCTCGCCTTCTCAAGAAGCAGTTTAATAACATTGCATTAAATGACATAAAAACTGAATGTTACAATTCACACAGTTGTTGGTGATTATTTATCGAGATATCTGCATGGAAATATAAAAATACATGAACCTCGTTCAGTTTTATAAATCTTACAAATTCCTACTCCCGTATATCATTTATTAAAACCTATAAACCATTAGATCCTAGTGTGTTTCTCAAATAAATAGAGTGTTAATTCTACTGCTGAACTTCTATAGATATTGCATCCAAACCTAATAATGGCATCCTTGTTCGTTAAATATATAATATATAGTCAAAGAAACTATAATAAGACATTTCCTGATGCCTTCTGACGAGTGAACCTAACAATTACACAAAGGTTTGTCTACGAAACTCTGGAGTAGAGGTGCTGAATATAACAGCTAAGTGAGAAATATTATATTTATATCAATCCTATATAATAATACAAAATATATATATATAACCATTCTTATATAATATAAGGTCAACAATTCTACGTAATCTAGTATCTTTGTAAGACTATCATGGTAAAACGTACACTGACGAAGTAGTTATTCTACTTCATTCTACGTCATCTGAATGCTATATGGCTCAATTAGAAAACAAAATCCTATACATTTTGTCAGAACAGTGACATATATTCGATATATAAATATATTCATATTAATGTAGACGAAATAAAATATACAAAAAAGCTAGCGGGAAACTGTTTTACACTTTACTATGAACATCATATTCTTGTCTATTCAAATAGCAAAGCGAATATCCCCACAGATATAAAGAAGCTGTTAAGTGATATGATCAGTTGTGCTAACTAAAGTAATTTGATCTTCACTTATAACATTTAAGTAACATAAAAAAATAGTTATCATCAATAATTCTCTATTGATGAGCAAATAAAATAAGCTTTCAAGAATTTTAGAAAATATAACAAACTAAACCCCTGGTAAACAAAAATAAAAAAAATCAATATTAATTTATTCTAATGTAGCCTAACTGTAAACAAAATGGAAAAATCATTAAATTCGACGGAACATATCATTTAATGTTCATAATATTTTAATATTTTAATGGAATTGTGAAGAGATATCAATGTTCATTTTAAAATCACTGGCCAAAATTCGACCCAAAGCATAAATATGAAATTTACAGCAATTGGTGTAATACAAATTTAGAATGCTTTTGACACACTTGAAATTTCTCATGAATATTCAAATTGGTTGTTCGTTTTACACCCTAGCCCGTCGCCAGAGAATGGTTGGTAGAGGCTGCCCCTCCCCGTGAAAATGATGTGAACTAATTTTAATGTATGAATTCATTTCGCGGTCTCCTACTTAAAACACTCTTGTGACCAGGGTCTATTCACCACCAGTAAACTTCTATTTATGTATGAATTTATCGCTGAGAATTGGATGTAATATTAAGAAAATTAACAAAAGATTATTTAAAAATTGTTGTTGTTACGTGAATTCCAGAGAATTGTGTACATTATTTGAGGTGTTAGATTATCAAATACCGGATAAACGGTGGATAATTATTATTCGTGAGCCTCACAGCACCACCACTGTGTGCAGTTAGAAAAATAAAGAAGAACATTTTTTTATGAATGTTTCAGTGAGATTTTTTTTTATTCAAGAAAGTTTTTCAACAAAGATTAACACAAAACGATCTGGTGATGACCTCGGAAAATGTTCAGGAAATGAAAAACTGCCTGTAAAGATCTGTACTGACAAATTCCCAAGAAATATTTTCTTGATATTTAAGGGAATCTCAAAATGAGTGAATATTTTCTTTTTACTTTTTATTTGATTCAATTTCTCAGAGTTTTAGTTTGTCCCAGAGGCCAAACTAAGTTCATTTCAAAATTAATTTCATATTTTTAGATTTTAGTTTTAAAAATTCAGTTCCCATAATTGTAAATTCAAACAGGAAATATAACACGACTAAATGTATGTATAATACTGTGGGAGGTTACCAATTTCGAAAATTGTTATCCAATATGGAATGTCTGGGAATAGTGGAAAGTAAATGTTTGGCATGCACTGTTAAAACGATTCATGCAAAGAAATCTTCACTCTTTTCGCCCATCTCTCTCAAGAGACTTTCTTTTAAAGATCTTGAAAGATGTTAACATAGAAAGCTCTATAACATATTTACACACACACACACACACATACACACACGCGTGAGTCTTAAGGTATTACGCTATACAGTCTTTTTAATGATGGAAGTGTGAGGATGCGTAACAGTTGTCAACACACAAAATGAAATCGGAAAATGGAGTCTCAGTTCTCAAGAATATTCTTAGGAACGGCATGAGTCTAACTCTCCCTGATAGTATGTATTATTATAATTAATTATTTTATACACGGTATATTGTTTTCTAAAATTCGACATTTTTATTTTATTGTATTTTTAAATTTATATTTCAGAAGCAATAAAAGAGTAAGACGCAGTCGATGATGACTGACAAAAATCAAAGATTGAAATATGATGCTATCATTGGAAAATTTACTGTATTGCAAAGGCAAACGGCGATCAGTACGGCCAGTGGAACCAACTTCCATTGAAATGCATTTGCTGAAAAATATCATAAAAATGAAACAAAAGTATTGTTTTTCTAAGATCCTATTTTTACGAATTTTGGCCTCAAAGATTTTGGAAAACTGCACGTCCAGTAGGTGCCTAATAACATGTTTTATCAATTGGGGAGGGTCGTAATTTTTCTCAATATGCAGTAAAGAGTGGGGAGGTCATTATAATAGAAGCCAACAGGTGCAAAATTAATAGACAGGGTGGTTTTTATAAGTGGATGGGGGGACAAAAAATTCGGTTAAAAAAATCCTTCGATTAGGAACCTACAGCACATAGCCATAAATATACGAAGAGGTACAAAAAGTTGTAGGTTCGACAAAGAAGTAACTAAAAAAAAAACGCAAATATTTTCATTTGAAATTTTCAGTTATTCTGGCTCAAATTATTCTTTATTAAATGAGATAAAGTAAATATTTATTCATTAAAAAATCTTTACCCATCATCTCGACCATTACAAATGTAAGTTCTGAATTGATTTATATATATATATATATATATATATATATATATATATATATATATATATATATATATGTGTGTGTGTGTATGTATGTATGTATGTATGTATGTATACATAATAATATATTTCCGCATATAAGACCTTAAGATAAGACGAGATCAAAATATAGCAAATATACATGTTTTTTTCCTATGCCTGACTGATTATTGATTATATAACGATGATATTATTGAAAATGTTATTACTCAGATATTCAAAATAAACAAAATAACAAAACCCATTCTATATTGTTTTTTTTTTTCTACACACGTGTCCCCTAAAAGGGAAACCGTTGTTTTGTTTGTTTCATCGCGTGGTCTCTTGCGAATACTGATTCTTCTTCTTCCTCTTCTTTTAAATGCAACTATCGTAAAATGATTTTATTTGAAAAATAAAGGTTTATGTAATCCTAAATTGTGTTATTATTTAACACCAAAATGATAATGAATTTTTAATGAGAAATGAATAATTACTATCGTAATTAATATTAACATGATGATTATTGAAAGTTTAGCTAAAGATAAAAGTTGCTGTGAACGCAATCATAACGCGATGTTTACATTTTCTCAGCTGAGCTTACATGGATACAAATTGATTTCCTTGATATGGAATTATTCTTCGAATAGGCAATTTATTATCAAGCTATGCCAGTAATATATGAGGTAAAAATGGTTTTATTAATTTTATTATCAGTTTATTTGATAATGTGAATTTTTTCATGTACGTAATTTGTTATCACACCGAGGCCAAGAAACATCACTTAGATTTTAAGGTTTGTTTTTTAGAATTGTAGTATAAGACGATTCCCAATTTTTAAGGTAATTTTGTGGATTTAACGGTCGTCTTATCCGATGAAATATACGATATATATATATATATATATATATATATATATATATATATATATATATATATATATATATATATTTTTGGTTGGATAGATGTGAGTTTGTGACCCTGGGTTTCACGCTTTAGCGATCGTCAGACAAACTGATTAATGTTTTAAAAATTTGGGTTTATGTAGATTGCGTGTATTGGTGTTATTGTGGAAGTGGTGGGGAAATTTCGTCGTTTTGTCATTCATCGTACTAACGCAAACATCGATGTATGCAGACACATATACATACTTGGACATCCGTCGGGACTCATACATATATATAAACATATGTAGACAGTTTCGGCTATGACACATGTATGTATACGGGTGGTGTTATGTCTATACATACGCATTTGTATGTTGAAATGTTGAAATTTAAACATTGGAAGTGTGGCGGAAATGTCTCGTTAATGTCTCGTGAATGTATCCATGTCATATTATGAAATTTTTTTTTTTTTTTTTTTTCCGTTGAAAAATATTTTCTCGCATGTATGTATATATGTGTGGTGGGGTTTGTGTAAAATTATGATAGGTAAAAATTATTATTATAATTATTTAAATTTATTTTTAAATATTTGAAAAAAATGGGGGTTTATTTGTTATATTTAAAGCTGGTTATTTGTTTTTGAAAAAAATTTTTGAAAAAAATGGGGGTTTGTTTGTTATATTTAAAGCTGGTTATGTGTTTGTTTTGGTGACTGTGTATATGTAACAGGTAAAAATTTGTAATCCTTATTGTTTAATTTATATGGTGATGTTTAATTTAATAACGGGTTTATATGATATGATGTGATAGTAATGTTTCAAAGGATTGGAGACAATGCTATTTAGGCTTTAGCTAATAATAGTTATTGTAAATTGGAAGAAATTGCAAATTGGTAGAAATGATTAGTAACGGTGGTGGGAGAATGATAAAACCATGAATGTAGTTATAGTGGTGGTAGCTTGAACTAAAAAGTGGTTGTTGGTGTTTTATTTTATTTTTGTTTTATTTTGTTATATGTATTAATTTATTTTGGTATAAAACCTGATAATAGGTATTCTATGTAAAATTATGGTAGTTGAAGATTGCTATAATTATTAATTTTTAATTACAAAATTATTATTATTACATTAAAGCTGCCTGGTAATAGGTGTTTGTTCTCATGGTTACATATGGAAATTATATCTGATCATATTGTTTTAAAGTATTAAATATGCTGGGGGAGTAATAAAGATTGTAGTGGATTATATGTTAATAGTGGGTGTGATGTGTAAGTGATGGTGCTGTGTGTAGGTGGTAATGATAATATTGATAGTTAATAGATATTGTAAGATGGTAAAAGTGATTACTAATGGTGGTGCAATTATAATAATGATAGGTGCAATTATTTTGATGGTATCTTGAAATTAAATTGTGATTGTTGGTGGTTTGTCTGTTTTATCCGTTTGCTATGAATTCGGATAATAGATACTTGTTCTCATGTCTACATTTGGAGATTATCTCTGATTTTTGTTTAGCAAGTTCTTTTTGCGGTTTGTGTGATATTATTGCTACTTTTTGTGTAGGCATTTTTTCGTAATGTTGTTGTAGGCAGGGCTTTTTTTTTCAATATTTCCCAACTTATTGTTGGTGTGATGTTTTTGTCTTTTTGCTGCCATATATATGTAGAAAGTGTATAAGTACCATGCATATAATATATAAATAATTATACATATATATATATTTATTTATATTTATATACACTTTTCACACACACACACACACACACACACACACACACACACACATATATATATATATATATATATATATATATATATATATATATATATATAGTTTATGCAAAACTAGGTAATCCGCATGGGTAGGCCCAGGGAGGATGATACGTATGAACTAGTTTTTAAATACCGGCACAAAAACAACCTAAACCTAAGCAAATACATGGAGAAATAATTATAGAGGAAGAATAATATTGAATGATTTTTGTTCCCTTTGCCTTTGGAAATATTACTATGCACACATGAACGCCAACACATGACTATATGTATACAACTATGGTAATGTACTTGAACACTGATGCACCTGTTGATATGTACATGTATATGTTTTTATATGGAAAGAGAGATATACCAGGGTTTTTTTTTTTTTTGTTATGTGAGTGTGGAGGTGTACAATTAGATGGGTACCTATATGTTTTGCCATAGATATGAAAGAGCGGGTAATATATGTGTAAAGATATGGATAATTATACGATTTGGGTATCCATAATGTAATTAAATATTGATATAAGCTTCGAATGCAGGCATAAGTGGGTGTATGGGTGGACATGAGGATAAAGACATGTACGTGTGTATATATGTGTACGTGCATATGTGCGCATATGTGTGTATGTGGATATACTGCATATTATGCATGTATATGCATGTATGTGTGTGTATGTGTATGTATGTGTGTATGTATGTATGTATGCATATGTGTGTGTGTATGTGTATATGTGTATACATATATGTGTGTAAATGTATATGTACGTATGTACATGGATGTATATGTATATAGATATGCAGGTGATTTTATGTGTATATATGGATATATGTATGTATAAGTGTATGTGGAGATATGTATGTAGATATGTGGGTATGTGTTTCTCTGCAGGTGTATATGTGTAAATATGGGAATATACATATGGTTTTTCGTGTGGATGTGTGTGCAGGTGTATATAAGAACTCATAGGTATATAGTGAGATATAGGTATGTGGAGATAAATAGGGGTTTAGGACATGTGTAGAAGTGTATATGGGTATGGATATATAAAAGATTGTAAAAGAAGGACCTAATTTTCTTCTAGTAATATTTCATCCAAATTTCTCCTCTAATATTCTCCAATTGGAAGTGAGTTTAAATAACACGGAGGTAAAATTCAAATTGGTAATTTAATTTAAATTTTTAACTTAAATTGAAATATACTACCCTTTAACAATTAGTATTGACGATAAAGTTATTTAAATTGGAAGAACCTTTGATAATTATGTAGAAGATTACTAAATATAAAATGGATTACTCTTTCAATGTACGTTCTATGAGTTTTTCCAATCGACTGTTTCATAGAAAATACCCAAAACTCCAACGAACTTCAAATTAAATTCTTCGTAGATTGTTTAGACATTTAGATTTATATCAAACCTTAACCTCCCAAATATGCCATTTAAAGTAATGCGAATTAACAGCGTCTAAGAATTTGAATGAAACCTGCCCTCGTGGAATGTAATTTATTAGGGTTGTTGTAGCTTCTTCCTTTAATGTCGGTCTTCATCACTTACCCATCTATAGACAATACGCGTTAAGTTTTAAGCGACGTCTAGCCGACACACAGGGGGGTTAAGAATAAGGAATTGAAATGGTACATCAAACTCACTCATATCTTCTCTCCCACCTCACTACCTCACTTCGTTAATTTTACATATGCTTGATGCGGTCCGTCAAAAACGTGTGAATTTCTTTTCATTTTTCATTTCAACCTTTGGAAGTAAAGTCTGATAACTTATTACATGGAACCATAAAGTGGTCTGTTTTTATTCAAATATATATATATATATATATATATATATATATATATATATATATATATATATATATATATATATGTGTGTGTGTGTGTGTGTGTGCGTATTAGCCTGTTGGTGACGATACAAATCATAATGATAATTAAAAGTAGCGAGCTGAAAAAGATAAAAAAATAATTACTTAATTAAATAATTAAAGTAGGGAACCGAACAAACAATTTTGTTTCAACCAAATGCCAACAGAACAAATCAGAATTTGTCGTATAAAGAAAAGGCAAAAAGCACCTGATGATCTGGGATTTTGTGATCCATACCGACTACCCAATCCAGATGAGAAAACTGGACTTGAAACTGTAAACAACGAAAATAATAACTGCTTTATAATAGACTAGCAGTCTTCGCCCGCTCGCTATCGCTTCGCGAAGTAAGATATATTCACTACTTGAAATCTTTGAAACAAAATTTTTAAATGAACATTTCATTCATAAATTGTCTTGTTATAGTTAAGGAAAGTTTTACAAATAGATGCCAACTTGTTGAAGGGCAAGCAAAGTGCAAATTTCAGACAATTTTCTGCGTTACATAAGACGATATTCCTAAACAGAACTATTATTGATAAGAAAATCAAAACAATCCTCGAATAAAAGAACAGAAATGAAGGACAGTTAATGAAATAAACTTTTTTAAAAATCAATGTGCAAATTAGTTAAACTTGAAGAGTGATATTAACTAGTAGATAATATATAATGCAGATATTTAGCTTTTAGTGTGTAAACCCCTCTTCTGGGGAGTTTGTAACACATCTATTTATCATCATTCAGTTTCGTCTCTGTCTTTGGGCAGAGTGCACCCAGTGGCGATTCCGTCAAAGTACAGAGTCGCAACTGAGGAAAATTATACTGAGAGGTGCCCAGCCCTGGGGAACAGCTGCCCGAGGCCGCGCCCTCTCATTGCACCAGAGAGAGGGATTGGTGCTCGCGCAACCGATAGTTGCGGGGCTGGGGGAAATTTTTGTTCCTTGTCCGGGTGTACGCGCTCGGGTCCTACCTTAAAAAAGACCTTGTGTCACAACGTGACTTCGTGTTGGGCCGAGAAAATACCAAATTGCTATAAAGTAGAACTGGAGCTTTTTAATCTCAGAATTTGTGGGAGAATTCAGCTTCAATTTTGCATTTATTTATGTTTTACTTACTATTATGTTTCTCTAACTCTTCAAATGTAAGTAATTCTAATTTCTATCTTCCCATCTTTACACTATATTAATTTTATCTTTTAAATTGTCCCCTGTTCTGTCACCCATGAAATTAAAATAATTGTTTGTACAGAAAATAAGATTCTACGTACATCAAATCGTCTTTAGATTAAGTGTCAGCAGAAGACTTATCGTTAAGATTTTAAAAGGTAAGCTTAAACATTCAATACTTAAATGCAGCAATACATTTTGAGTTCTTCTATAGTTTATTGATGCCTATCGCATCTACCCCTCCCCAGATTGTGTGATTGACAAACCAAAACTCTTCCCCCAAGAACTAGATTAAATGCCACCAATGGGGCGACTTTTAAGTTAGCTTAAAATTTTAGCTGGCTTAAAATTTTAAGCTAGCTGCAATTTTGGATATAAAAGGAAAATGTGTTACTCACATTGAACCATGAAAGCAACGATAATGGCTAGTATAACATATTAATATATATTTTGACCTCGCATAATCTGACAACTCTGAATCCTAACTTTTCTAGGGATTTTGAATGAGTTATGAATAATTGAAATCGGACCAGTGGGAGCGGAGGTGTTGCTTGGACACGCACATGCACAAACACACACATATACACTGTACTTTATATATAAGATGTAAATGTGTTAACCGACGACAGAGCTGGAAATGTTGGGTTAAAATAAAAGTTCTCGGCGCTTTTAAGTGATTCCAGCTTCACAGAAGTTGTTATCCTTCCGAGTGATAAACTAGTTTCAGTTGTTTTAACAGGCTTTCAGAGAATTGAAGTTCTTCCCATTAAGAGAATTTTGTAGGGATAGAAATAAATGTCCATCCGAAGTATAACGAATATAGTAGTACATCCCAGTCAAGGAGTGGCAATTTCTGTTGAGTGCAAAGAGACATGAGGTCAAGCGCTGTCCTGACGAAAAACAATGCCATTGTATCTCTCGGATTGACCAGTTCTGGAGGTTTTTCAACGATTTTAATCGGTCTAACTGGAAACTATACTTGTCTGAATCAAGTGTCTGATTTTGTGGAAGGGACTCGTAATGCACCCAGCGAAGCACTCACAAACAGTTTTGATCCTGCCAGTAATCACTGTTTGAAGTACCGCTCCATAAACGACATACTTTCTTTTCTTGCTGTTTGTACATTTTTTTTCTTCTCCACTTAAACGTAAAAATAAATGAATTTCATAATCCATACACGAATCGTATAGAAAGATGAGTTGAAATGTTACTTTTCCGAAATGTGTATATGTCATAAATTTCAGTGACGTGTGAAACGAAATCAAATGTTCAAACACAACTTATTGAAAAACGTTACGAACTTTTGTTCCACTTCAGGATCTTGTGCTGTTGCTAAAAAAAAAAACCCACACAAAACGTGAAATATCATGGTTAGAATCGTGTCGTGCTGAGATTAACTGGTGCAGTTAGGACAGCACAAAAATATTAGATTAACTCAAAATCAGAGGAAAAAAATGAAACCACGATATTATTACTGTCATTCAATACCCAACAGCAAAATACACATGAGAAGAAGAAGAAAACAAGAATGCCAATTGTCATTTATATATCTTAATCTATCGATAGTAAACAGCGATTAAACATGGTAGAGTGATATAAAATTAATCGTGTCTCTTGAATAATAATATAATAAGAAAGGTTGTGTCGATTTTTGCAGCGTTTTTGTATTTGGGAATACAATTGTATTTTAACAAAGTAATCAAAACAAGTATTAACCAGAAGTATATAGGTATTTTACCTCATCTTTCGATCTGTTCTTTTTTGTTTTATGTATTTTGCCAACGTTACTCTAATAATTTGCTTCTCTTAAGAACGGGAAAAATATCTCAATGATTTGAAAGTGGAAAGTGAAAATTTTGAAAAGTACTTAAGGGTGTAATTTTTCCACTTATCTCCAGGCAACAAATATATACATTTACATTATATTGTTATTTATATTTTATGCAATATTTTAATATTATGATAATATATCATCGAAATAAATTGTAAAATTTATCTCTGATATGGAAAAAGACAAATGGAAAAGAGAGTAAGCTAAAAGAGACTAAGAAAAACGTCTGCTGAAAGGTTGAAACAGAAAAGAGGTAAAGAAAAATTACTGGGAAAAAGACACCACAAAACTTGAAAAATATATTACGATATATTGCTGTCTGTTACATTTACATAGGTACCTCCACGAGACCGCTAAAAAAAGAGCATAGCATGAAGAAAAAGTCGCCAAACTTGACGGAAACAAAATTTTATCGTCTAAATGTTTGTTATTATTAAGAAGAAAGATCAAAGTATTTTGGGGGTATTTTTTTTACATTTTTTAATCGTTCATAGCACGTCCGAAATTCTCGTTAAAAATCTTGTCTTTTTTGAGTCAGCAAAATTGATAATTTTTTCCATTTTATAAAAAAACTGAAAATCTCCCTTTGAAATTCTTTTAAATATCAATTATCATTTTTTCAAAACTTATTTTAAGAAAATCAAAATTTTGAACCAAGCTTAACTTTGCTTCTGAGCCGAAAAGATGTAATTTGAAAATAAAACAAAGCAGGTCATAAACTTTCGCGTCACTTGACAGGTGATGAATGACATATTGACGGATTCCGTGAGGATAATTTGTTCTACGGAAGGAGAAAAGTGAAATTATTTAGATTTAAGTGAAGAAATTATTTACCTCGTTATTTTTTAGGAAAACTTTCAGCGCTCTATTTTTTTCTTTTTTGTACTTAACTTTCATCTTTACGTTTACGATACCTTATGGAAAATATATTATAAAGAAATTAAAATAAGACTGTTAAGAGTGAGATTAAATTTCATATTTCATAAGAAAGGTATCTAATTAATTTATAGGTACCTTTCTTATGAAATTGAAGTGTACATAAAATACTATAATTTTATGTACATTTATTACATTTTACTGTGTTATTTGTATTTCCATTCATTTTATTATTAATTTTGATATTTCATTTATGGAAAAACGTCATAACTGAGATTAATATAAAAATAAGATCATTTTTTAAAAACCTCTTTTCTTTTTGTCGTCAATCTGGATACCAAAAGCTATCTTCTTTAATTTGATCAACTAACATAAAATTGAATAGTTGTTCCCCACATATAATTATTCCCCTATGAGTTTCTACAGAGCCATAAATTTCCCAAGTTAATAAGCCCTATCATAGTGAGTAACACAATAAAGATCGAATTTTCTATATGATCACTGATTCTGCTTATATAGTCATTTCTAAAATATTAGAATGTGTACACGTATGGTTGAGGGAGATCACTATTTGTGAATGTATGAAATGTGGTTAATTTGATAGCGCTTATATATATAAGCAGACATATATGTGCTTAACTGAGACTAATGTTGTGTGTGTGTGTATGCGCGTGCGTGTGAAAGAAGAGAGGGAATATGCAAATGGGCCAGAAAATATGGTTTCTTCACTTTGGAACCTCTTCGAGGGGAAAAGGATTTTTGGACAGGAAATCAACTTAAGAAGATGGCGACTAAATGAGACATAAAAGTTTTGGGCGGCAATCAGAAAAAGAATAATAAAATTAAAAGTAGAGTAAAATTAATAAGAAGAATAGGAATGACAGTATTACAAATATAAGAATGATAGGATGCATAATCAAAATAATAGATGATGATAAAAATGAGAGGAATTGTCATAAGAAAAAATAAGAAATGAAATAGAAGATGAAGCAAGCTAACAAAATGATGACTATTAATAATAATAATGATGTGTCAGCCAAAATTTACAATAAATGCCAGATAAAATTGCAATCTTCATGTTTAGCCGCTATAGCCCACGAGACTCACTTTTCCCAGCTATAAGAACGTTATAGCTCGGATCATAGCAGACACCACTTTGTGTCTGCTCGTAATAAATGCAAAATACAAAGTTGTTGTCCGCTGATAGAGTTTTATTTACGGCTCTGTAAGGTCGTGTTAAAAAAGGGTAATTCCTCAATCCCTCCTCTCTTCAACCAATTTGAATTACTAGCATCTCCTGCTGATAAAGCAGAATACTTTGCTCATGAATTATCTTCTAATCCTACTATCGACTCGTCAGGAGTACCTTTGCCTGACTCTTCACTTATAAGTGAGGCTTTACTGCCTGAGAAACATAACTCTATCCATGGTTTCCGCTATCATCTGCAAACTTGATCATCACAAATCTTATGAACTCGATGGTATCCCTCTAATTGTCCGAGAGAACTGTGGCCCTGAACTGGCCTCTGTTCTCTCCAAACACTACATTAAATGCCTTGTTGTTGCTTGCTTTCTAGCTTGTTGGAAATCCTCTTCTGTAGTTCCTGTTTTTAAGAACGCTGGCGAATCGTCTGATTCGTCGAACTATCGATGCCTTTTTCATAAAGTACTAGCAGCTGTAATCAACTGAGAATTGGTTATGCATATCACCTCAGAGAAAAATATGGCTTTCATTTCTCTAGGTCAGTCACTGACGTGTTGATGGTTATTTCTGAAAGAGTCTGTCAGGCTTTAGATGAGAATGGCTAAGCTCGGGTGTTGCTTTAAATATCTTAGTCGCCATCCTGGTAGACAGGATTTAGCGTGCCGTATTTTCTTCACAAGTTGAAGAGTTATAGTGTTTCTAGCCGATTTTTTGATTTGATTCCATATTACTTATGAAATCGCGTAACGAATATTGTCTTGAACGGCCAATCATTTAGATCTTTTCTCATTAATGCGGGTGTATTCTTGGAACTACTTTGTTCTTTGTTTTCATCAACGACCTTCGCGATGTCCTCAGTTCCTAACTCGGTATCTATTCTGATGACAAACATATTTATACCTGTCTTAATAGTAAGTATAACAGATTCGAGAAAATCAAATTTGCAGTTTACCTTGAAAATACGTTCTAAGAACTTGGGTAGGAAATGGTTTGTTAATTTTCACACACCCAAAACGAAATTTTTCTCTATTAATTATTTTAAGAACCTATTTTGCCTTCTATCAACATGCAAATCTTCAGGAGAACAAGGCATTTCGCCTTCTTAACCTCACATTTTCCACTGACATGAAGTAGAACAATTATATTGAATCATTTACTAAGTCAGTAGATAGCAAAATTGGTTCACTATGTTGTGCTCGACCATATTGCCGGCCAGAATCCAAGTACAAGTCTACAATTAGTCGTCAGATTTTGTCTGCTTCTTCCGTTACATATCTAGAGCAGTGATTCTCAACCTTTTCTGACCATGCCCCATCTAAGCATCTCTAAAATCCTGATCTCACCCCCGTGAGGTTTCACGCGGAGGAAGCCTAAAAGGCCATTAACTTGGCGAGTTTTCAAATCACATGACATTAAAGAGAAAAATAAAAGAACGAAAGGACAGTTGAAGTGTCGAGGAAGAAATTACTAAAAATTGTTAATATATATATATATATATATATATATATATATATACAGTAAGCATGTAAAACTGAGGGCCACATGGTCGCATATATGTTGTCATGAGGTTCACGCACGACAACCACTTGTGCACATTACAAGTAATTGGAGACATTTAATAAAATTTATTGCATAATATTTTTGTTACTTAAATTTAGAAACACACAATGTGCATACAAATGTTTTAGCAGGATACTTTTATACAAAGTAATCAAGTAGGTGGATAAAAAAGTAAAATTTTAAGCAACAACATATACTTGCAGTTTGCAACAGCGATAAATACAACAGTTCAAAACTAAACATTTATTTGCCACTCAGTCAGTTTTAGATTTTTGTCCTGAGACTTGACACTTCTTTTTGCTGACATTTTTTTATATATCTGGCTGAAATGCCTGTGCAGTTCCGACTTTGATCAGAGATAACAAATATTGATCAGTTAGTTTTGTTTTCTGAGAAGATTTGTTGACTTCATGAAGGAAAATAACTGTTCACACACAGGTAGAACAAAACATTTCCATAATCTTTGGGGCAAACTTTCTGAACTTTTAAAACTTTTCCGGAAGCTATAAAAAAAACAGGTAATCCTACTTCAAAATACTTTGCTCTGAGTGTAGAATCTAACTACATTTTTAATAGTCCCATCTGCAGGCTTTCTTCTGTTTTGATAACGGTGGATGGTGCTGGGAATAATGTAAACTGATGTTCAGAGATGAGAAATCACTATTTTTTTCTGAAATTCCTTTGACAACAATTCAAGGTGAGTGTCATACTTAGCAAAGCTAAGTACAGTTTCGGTATTGGCAGCGTTTTTCAGATCTTTGCATGTAGGAAAATGAACTAAATAAGTTTGTTTTAACCTTGTACTTTCAAATTAAGATCAGTTAATTGTGCAGTAATATCCACAGCAAAAGCCAAAACTTGGAGCCAACTTTCATCTTTTACTTCATCTGTGTTTCGATCTTTCATCTCCAAAAACATAATTATTTCTTGTCTCAAGAAGCAGAATCTTTTCAACACTTTGTGACATGACAACCGGCGGACTTCTGTGTAGAGTAGAACATTGTTGAACTGATTATCCATATCTTCTAACAACTGACTGAACTGACGGTGGTTGACAGCACAGCCTCTGATATAGTTTACTGTCTTTGTGACCAAGCTAAGCACATGATCCAATTTTAAAATCTTTGAACACAAATTCTGCCAATGAATAATACAGTGAAAATGTGCAAATGATGAATCTGGATGCAAGTTTTCTAGTTTTCTTTGTAACTTGGCAGCAACACCAAGTTTTGCCAACCATATTTGCAGAACGGTCACTAGATAAGCAAGCAAGTTTACTCATATCAAAACGCGCATATTTGACATGATATACAGCACACACACACACACACACACACACACACACACACACACACACAAGCACTCATACTCACACAAACTAGAAAAAAATTCACTATTAATAACTCTTTATCGAATTGCCCTCCTGCCTGCGTTCGCCCACGTCCGGAACAACGGATCTAGAGATTCTTGATAAAATCCAATGAATAATCTACAACGTTACCAGTCCTGACCAGTCACCTTCCTACTAATGGAATGGGAAGTGGAAAACTATTGAGAATTGTACTAACGTCTGCGAGTTGGCTACAAAGACCAATGGCACAAGCACATACCAAAATCTGTATTAGCGAATCAAAAAGAAAAACATACAATTCTCTGAGACTTTTAAATCGTTGACCCATTTCGAACCGGGAGATATAATCATTGTCAATGAGAAGAAAATTTGTTTCATTGTGGATATCGTAGTTTTCTCATATGATGTAGTAAAACTGAAAGAAAATGAAAGAATGGTGAAAATATCCGAAATTTTAGAGAAATGGACAGACTGTAGGACATAAACGTAATAGTCATCACTTCTAGCGAAGAGGTTGAAAAGGAATGGAAATCCCAGGAAGAATGAAAACATCCCAAACAAATATATGACTGAAATCAGAGTATGAAGGAAAGTTACTGAGAATAGAAAAGAAGAAAAGAATGAGCAAAAACAGGAGTAAGAAAATAAATAGATCCAAAACTTAAAAAAAAGAAGAGGGAAAGAATAAGAGAAGAAAAAAGAAAATGAATTACAGAATGAGTTTGTGACAGAGAGTGAAAATCTGAGCGAAAGAGGTTTGAAAAAATAAAGACAAGGAAGCGAATTCTAACATCAAAAAGAAGGAAAAAGATTTTTCTTTTTCCTTCTTGAAAAGAAGAAAATCATTATGAAATAAATATAAAATTAGAAAATAAAATTAAAAAAAATATGAGAGAAAAGGAAGAAAAAGAATACTATGGGAAAAAAAAGAAAAATGTTAAAAATGTTGACAGAAAGAAAGAATGAAAGAAAGAAAAGATCAAAAGAAAGTCTATATTGCAGTTGCTTGGTACTGTGATTAGCTGCTTTTCAATGCTGTTAATATCCACTCCTCGCCACACATCCTATAAGTAAATAAACGAATAAAATATAAAATCTACCTCACATTTCCGGAGGTAATGATGACAATTTTGGTGAAAGGAAAATCAAACAGTGAATGGATCTTGAAAAAGTGCTGGCTTAGTTTCGTTGATCCCAATAACCGTATATGAATGATACACTCGCAGCTTACACAGGTGAAATCCAAATAACTTATTCATCCTTAGCCGTCGAAAAAAGACACTTCTTTTTGATTAATTATGATCATTTCTTTTTTTAAATATCAAGTTAATCATTCGCATTCCATAACACTATATAATAAAAATACTAATAGTAGTTGTTGAAATTTTTGTTTGAGTCAATTTTCTGATCTATTGATCTTACGAAAGCATATGTTAGTTCTGGTGTTCAAGGTGCACGTAAAAGTGTATTCAAATTTCTCCAGCGTCTTATACATTCAGGTTAAATTTATTAATTTAAAGTAACCAGAAATGGATTCAGCCACAACACCGCTGAAATATTTTAAATTCTATTTTTCCATTTTTTACGGAATTCCTAATATAATGACGCACCCTAATATGTAAAATGTTTCACATGTTACTTGTTAAGTTTAAGTAGTTATTCTGAAGCCGATGTTATTTGTTTCCAAAGAGGCAAACCTGATTATTTCCCTGTCGCTAACTTCATCTAAAATCTCAAACAAGCGAGTCTTAGAGGTCATTATCATTTTAAGTGAATTCAATATCGGAATCAAGTACCAGATTAATCTTAGTAAATACACATAGAAGAAGGTGAAATTTGTCATTCTAAGGACATGTAATCTGAGCTTACCCAACACAAAAGGTCAAGAGTTTATACGCGTCGCCCTTCTTTGGCTTTCAAGGACGAGAACCCAGATTCACAGGACACCAATGAGAACAGTTAATCGTTAAACAGTTTGAATAGAGTGATTCATTTATACAAGTAAATTTTATGAATTAACACTTAATAACTAGTGAAATATATTCGTTTGAAGTAGGAGATCTGTCTGGAAATGATCCTGTGATAAAAGCATATTAGGCCGGTAAAGCACCATATGTCTTTTGGACTTCAGGTACGTTTCTCAACAACACTATTGACTGGAATTTCCCATTCAACGCGATAAGTTCTTTTACCAACTTTTGTCAATATCAAAGAACCACCAATATGCAACATTACAGCAATGCTTGAAAAAGTCATAGATCCTCATAATCCGACCCCAAGAAAAAAGGATTTTTTATCGTAACATGCAACTCAAGTAGATATGAAATATCGAGACAACCGCAAATCTGGCGAAATAACATTTTTAAAAGTCTTCTTGAGCGTTGTCCTTCCGCGTGAGATGCGAAACATGCCGATAATAGCAGAACGTAGACGAATAAAGAAACAAAAACACTCGATGATATACTCGGAATGGGATAATTTCAAATTCAGCAGGTTAACGCCTTTAATACGAAAATAAACATTTTCTAAGTGTATTATCTGAATAAGTTATTAAATACCCTTTCCTTAAAAATTCCAACGCACTTTCCTTACACACAGGTGTCTTTCATTCAGACCTGAAGACGCTTATGACACAGAGGTGTAACGCGTTGTCTGTAATAGATTTCCAGCGATAAGAGACGAATCTCGTTAATCCCATATATACACTAATGCCTAAAATGCTAAAGACAATGAAATGAAGAAAAAATAGACCTTTTGCGTTAGTACACTGAACCGCTTATTTGAGCTTCAAAAAATGAAAATAAGAAATGGGAAAGGAAAAATTAAAACCATTCTAGTATTTAATAGGGAAAATTTGAGTACTGGAAATTAGACTAAATACTAGTAGGTCAAAAGTTTAAGATCAAATCTAAAAGAAATCGTAAACAATGTAGGAAATGTCCAAATATGCCATATAAGCATCTGCAAAAGTCTGACGAATGTTATTTCAAGTGGTGAAGATAACTTCACGAAGATTATGCTCTGTTTGGAATTGATGTCCATTTCTTTAGATTTTACTTGCCATCCAACACCAAACAGTTTCAAAGGGATTCAAGTCGTGTGAACAACCTGGATGGTCCAAAAGAATCACGTTATTCGCCATGAAAAAGTCCTTTGTCCTGGAGACATTATGGATTGCAGCTTTGTCCTGCTGGAAGATCCAGCCATTTCCACACAAGCGATGACCTTCAGTCTAAAAGGATGCTCTCTCCAACATGCTAATGTAACCAGCTACAGTTTGATGTCCCTGTATGACCTGAAGCTCTATTGTTAGTTGGAAAGATATAGCACTCCGGATCATAATCCACTGTGTCGTGTAGAAAATGTCTCCGGTGGGATATCCTTATTGTGCAAGTAACGTTGGAAGCCATCTGGACCATTCAGTTCAAATTTTTTCTCACAAAACCTTACACTTTTCTATGTCCCATGTTTGGCGATTCTCAGCAAAGTTTAACCGAGTTGTTTTGTGGTGTGGATGGAGGGGTACACTTTGAAGACATTTACGGTTTTAAAGCCTTTCTCTCGAAAATTTCGTTTTATTGTCCTTGAGCTGAATTTTGTACCCGTAAGTAAATTTCCGAGGATTGGCTGGTGTCTTGCCGGACAACTCGAATCCTCCTGCTCAACGCCGACGAAATCTTCTTGGGCTGACCACTTGAAATTCTCGTTCTGTATCCCTGTGGGATTTTTAAGAAATTTGCAACAGCACTTTTACTACATCCATTTTCACCAGCAATGCCACGTTGAAGAAAACCTTGCTTCTGCAGTTCGACAATTCTGTCATGTTCAAACTCTACCAACATTTTCACCTTTGCCATGTCATTTGCCAACATTTTCACCTTTGCCATGTCATTTGCCAACATTTTCATCTTTGCCATGTCATTTGCCAACATTTTCACCTTTGCCATGTCATTTTGCCATATACCCTGTGCATATAAAATAATAGATGTGAAGAGATGGGCACTGATCATTTAAGCATTCCAAACAACATCCCAAACGTATCTAATAATAAAAAACATAGACCATGTTTTCCCTCCCAAGGCCAAGGCCCTAATGATAAGGGATGCTATGATGACATAAGTAATCAAAGTTATGATAAGAATGTTCTTGAACAGAAATTATGATCTGGAACTGGCATGAAAACTGTAAGGACACCTATCCTTAATCCATCATAACAATTAAGGATGTGGAATTAGTAAGTAGCGGTAGTTTTTGCTCCAAAATCAAAATATTCATCTAAAACATAGAATCATGTTCTTAAATACACTTGTCAGATCGAGACTTTAATATGAATGCCATGCATAAAGCCAAACTTGTTCAGAAATACTTAAACTGCCAGTTGTCTACAACCGTATCATTGACGAAAACAAAATATGATGCTGTTGCATGGTAATTTTTTTTATAGTTAAGTTTTTTGTCGGAATAAAAGTAAATACGTTATAGTTAGTGAAATTTTATTTTTATACAAAAAGAAATACAAAATTATCTCATTTTAAGGTGTGACTTCCTTAAGAAATTCAGGGTAACCTCAAAACATTTTGCTATATATATATATATATATGTGTGTATTATAAATTGATTTATTTAAAATATGTTTTTTTTTTCACTACACAGTTTTTAACCATGTTTCAAAAATGGAAGCTAAAAGCTACAAATTTAATTTTGTAATTAAATTAAAGACATTAGTTCCATTTCATCCTCAAGCGAATTTTGGAGTAACTTTTAAAATTACTGGGTTTTAAAGACACAGTTAAAATCATAATTCACGTTTCCAAGGTTACAGATAAAACCACTTTCACTAGACTAGGGGTGTCTGCATGTTCATTATGTCTGTATTTTGATGTATCAGTTATTAGTTACGTTTTGATAGGGGGTAGGAGTGTATTTTTCAATGAAATGTGACATCCGTTGAATGCATGCCGTCTGGATTTTTTAAAAATTTATTGTTAACGGCAAAAGTTCTTACTGCATTTTTTTCTATTTGTATATTTAATGATTTTTGGGGGTGTTTAGGTTAGAATACGTTTTATTATTTAACTACGATTTGAAATATTTTAATTTTTAATATACTATATTAAAAATAAAAATGAAAATATTTATTTCATTCCATTTCTTATTATCAGCAGGAGATCCCACTCGTTTTCTTTGACCTCGTTCTTCAAGGGACGTTGCCATGACTTTTCTCTCTGTTTAACAACATATCTTCATGCAGATTTGAAGTGAAGAAAACTTTAATATAAAATGCACTCTACTCGCTGAAGAATCCGCATAAATGCTCCCTTTCTTGGAATGCAAAGAGAACACTTAACAATTTTTTATGTAAATTGTTGCTAAAGTGTACACTCGACAAGTGAATGAGTACGGTCATCATACTGCCTGTGTGACCTGGCCTTAATGACCTTTTAACTCCAGTTCCTGCTAATTAAGTATATACATATATGGGTGTGTGCCTGTCTCTAAATACATAAATATATGTACACTTACTCACACACGCTGGTGTACACAAATAACTACAAAAATAATACATGTATATAAAGCAGGTGCCTCCGTAGAAACTCGATACCTAAGGTTTAAAATAATTTTTTTTAATGAAAAATCTTACTTTAAGCATTTATTTTTAATTTCAAGGTAATAGATTCAATTTATTATTTCCAATAAGCAAACTACTTTGCTGCATTTCAAAGCTAATTTAAATGGACTGGAAGGAGCTTTTGTTTTGAAATCACAAAATATCGCTGGTTTTAGCGTCACGTTTAGCCTTCCGTCACCGCAATGTAATTCTCTTTATTAAAAAATATTTCAAAAATAATATATAGTTTTCTGAAACTTTATTTGAAGAATATTAGCTGATTTAACGTTTAATTAATCTGATTTGAATCAAAAATGTGTGTGTGTATATACTGTACTTAATGTATGCGGGTTACAAGATCAAAAATGATCGTACACTTTAAATATTTATTATCAGATGTCGCCGATTCTGCATCACATTATGGAAATTCCATCCGCATACAGAAGCGGCTTTCCCGATTTTGGAAACTCTAATTATATTTCCCTTTTTCTTTTGGTAATAATCCGAATTTAGTAATATATGCCAAGGTCAATTTGTTAATAACAACGTGACATCCGACCACGATCTGAAATAAATACCTATATATTTATTTATATATTTTCAAACGGGGTCGAATGTCAATCTGTCATTTTCCAGCTTACGTTCATATGAATGGGTAATATTTTTCTTAGAGTGACCTGTTAAAACAATGACGTTAAACCTTTTATTATTTGAAGGATCAATACTTTTGTAAAAAATTACAAAATGTAGCACAAGATCCGATGGGAGGAGTGAGGATGAGTTTGGTCTGATGTTGACTATCCTATTCTTAGGGAGATCCTTTTGTGGCCCGCGAGTACCGGATTGTTTCTAATATCAGGACGATTCATAAATCCCTCACATTTATTCTGAATCATTATGAAACCACTTTTGCTAAACGATCTCATCGAGCTTGTTTTCTGACGTTCACGGTGCGAGATATTTTTACAACCTCTGTCTCACTCTTTGTACAAGAAACAAGCAAGGATTTCCCTTAAAGAAAGGGGTAAAATCGATAAAAAAATATGATGAAGAGATTTAATAAAATTGTTTCAACGCAGACAAACCCGATGAAGGAAAAAAGATATATATAACATACTATTTTTAGTCTGATATTGGGTCAAACTGCTGGGACACTCAATATTTATTGAACTTAACATCAAATATCTGTTCATTTTACGGCAGGAATCTATACACACACCTACAATCGCACACACACACACACACACACATATATGAAGAGATGTCTAAAAAGAGAGACGTAAATATACATGTGTATATTTATGCAGATACGTATAAAGAGAAACATATGCATGTACAGAAGTTAGAAAAACTACATATGATGATTTAAAAAGGCATTTAATTTGCACGGCAAATATTCATGTGTCGATTTAATTAATACAAAGTTTCTCCAATGTTCAAGCATTACAGAGTTTCTTATCTACTAAGTCAGACTACAAATTTATTAAGCCCATATTATTTGAGATGCCAGAACAGGCGTAACCAACAACCATTTTGCCTGTAGTTTTATAAGTATTCCGTTTTTACATTAACATTATTGAAACTTCGATCGCTTTTTTTTATCACAACTTTAAAAACTTTTACATGCATTACAACCATTTCTGATTCAATTCGAATGGTAATGGTAATATTGCCGTTTCCTTACAAGGAAACATTTCGCATTCATTGACCGAGCCACCAGTGCTGCTTTCAGTTGAAGTTTATAAAATCTTTCTCTTAAAACGATTTTTCAAGAAAATAGGTTTTTCAGGTTCTGTAGTTGTTATTAGTTTTTCCAGTATTGATTGAGGTTTAATTCCTAACCTTTTATTTAAAGTAGTGTGAAATGTGAACAACTTGATTATATCATTATTTTCTCTTCAAGCTACATGTGCGATCCATTATAGTTGTTGCTGTTGTTGGTAAACCTCAAGCGATATGGTTTCTCTTATTTGGTACGGTTTTTGTTTGTGATTCTGAATAGAATTTCGTATATATTGATGTACGGGGTGATGTAATGGATAGCCAATTCACAATGTTCAAAGTATGATGATCTTTGCCAAAACCTCCAGGCTTCACTCGCTGAAAAACTTTTTTAACCACTGATCTTAGAAAGCGGTTGTATGCAGTTGAGAGTTTAGATATTTCTGAACGGGGTTGGTGCTATGCATGACATCCATATGAAAGTCTCGATTTGATGAGACTATTTAAGAACATGACTCAAGTTTTCAGGTTGATGTTGTGGTTTTGTGGCAATTTGCGGTGTTGCACAAAACAACCTGTGGCGTACCCTTTTCTCTGTTCAATTTCCTTTTCTCCGATACTAAATTTGTTATAACTGATCCATATACCGAGTTATTTGAAGTGTTTAGTATTTATTCTTTCCTCATCGTTTATGGTGGATTCAGGGTACATGCCATCTCTGCTTTCATTCCAATTCCAGATCATAGTTTATGTTTTGGAAAGGTTTTTCTTGAGTACCAACTATGAATATCTATGTCATCAGCATAACCTCCTCTCGCTATCATCATCAGTACATTGGCTTCGGGAGTCAGGATGGTTGTCTTCTATTGGCAGATTCGTTTGGGACATGGTATAAAATTCTTAAATAGTCCCTACCCATCTCCTCGCATCTGTGTTCGTATATGCACCGGGCATCGTCTAGGAAAAGATTGGGACTCTCATTCACTCCTTCTCGCACTCCTGCAGAAGTTTGAAATCTTTCCAAATTGAGGTCCTCGTCAGAGATGTAACATTCTGTAGGTCAAAACACTGCTACAAATCTATGCATTCAGCGGATTCGGAGCTTGGAAAGCGGTTTCTTATGGAGGAGAAGAGGGTCTCTCTATTCATGTGGTCATATGCTGTAGTGAGGTCGACAAAGCAGGTATATAGTTTCGTATAAGAGAAGTAAGCACTTTCTTGGAGATTTTTGGTGACATATATGATATCATTGCATTCCTTACCAGAATGAAAGCCAAACTGAGACGTGAGGAGTGGACTTTCATAAACCGATGAGAGCCTAGTTCATTAATACTTTCACTATGATGGATCCAGTTGAGATACCTCTCTATGTGTGAGTACCTTGAGGGCTAATTTTCTGTTTCCATAATGCACTAATGCGTGATAAACTCCACTTTTAGGGGATGCATTTTTCATTCCTAAAATAAAGATACCTGTTTTTGAATTCGGGGAGAAAGGAAGCTATATTCAACAGTTTAGTCTTATGGTCGAGTGACAATTTATTATTTCGTTGTTTTTTTTTTTAACAGCTTTTTTCATTTCCTCATTAGTATTCGTTCATTATTGTTTATGTTTGGCGGCGGTCGTTATAATGATTGGATGAATATTGATATATGTTCTATTTCTGCGGACATCTTAAATTTAGTATGGTTAGAATGGAAATGTTATTCAAAGTGTTTTTTGAGACCAGGTCTTATCTTCTGTGGAGGTTTTGATTCTATGATATTGTGATTTACACTTTTCTCCATATTATTTATGCTGTTTGGCTTCGTTAATTTCATTTCCAAATTTCCAGAGATACAGGTTTCTCTAAAAATAAACTAATTTTAAAAAAAATAACTTTAGCTGTTTTTTTTTTAATTTTTCCTAACATTTTTCTTCTTCTTTTTGTTTCTTTCTTGTATCAGTTTTTTCAACTCGGGATTACCATTCCATGAGTGTATCTTTTTCCTTCTTGGTATTCTTTAAATGGTGTCCCGTGCTTCAGCTAATGATAACATTATTTAATTCTTCTATGTTTTGATCAAGACTTACTGACTACAATTTGGACTCTAGTTTACTGATTTCTAAATTTACCCTATCATTTTTAAGGGCTTGGATGTTATATCTCAGTATTTTTACTGGATTATGTGGACGGAAGCGAACTGTTTGGTTGGACGGTGTTATTAGTTTAGTTGCAAGTGGTCTGATTCAAAGTGGGAGTTGTATACTTTGACAAGCTACCAAATCCAAGTCTGAGATGCTGATGTTTATAATCTTTTTTGTTACATTATCTGCGCTATGCCATGTGATGTGATGCGATGTTCCATGGTATGATCAAGCCATGTATTAAGGATGGATCATCATTTTGAGTAACAAAAGTTCTCCATTGCTGTTTGAGGACTATGTTTTAAAGCATGATGTCTGCTTACTATCAAAGGAGCAGTGGTGTTTAAAATGATTGAGGTAGCATTAAAATCCCCGTTAACTTACAGTTTTCTGTGGATTTTTCTAATATGAAAATTTTATTCAATCCTATGTATAATTTCTCTTTTTCCGTGACACTCTCTTTTTCAGTTGAGGTTTATATCATTCGGATCTTCGCGGGCTCACTCACGTCATAGCAGCATAAATAGCCTCGTGTTCACAGGAATAAAACCATAAACAGAAGTAACACTAAAAGCATGTTAAATTGTAAATTAAAATCATACAATTTATTTATTTGTTTTTGTGAACTGGTGTGTGTTTTTGAGTTACAAGGTTGCGTGCGATAAAAAGGAGAAGTCACTTTGCATTATGACAAGTAATGTGCTGGGGAGAAGAGTTGGACGTCTTGACCTTCCAAAAGTCGTTAGCGAAGAGACTGAATTCAGCGTCTTTTGGCGCGAAGTCCGCTTTCAGGCAGGAAATGTTTTTTGTTGCAAACTGGGATAAATTTTTGGCTTTACTTAATTTATTTTAAACAACGTTTTAATGTTATTTGTTTTATTTTATTTTATTCATGATATTCATTATTATTATCATATATTTTTATTTTTATTTATTAATAATAATATTAATAATGTCAGTACATCTTACAGACATGAACAACAATGTCCACAGCCATTACTCCTTCTGACTGGTGTATGATATTGTCTTTTACAATATCTGGTGATTTGCGTACTGCAATTCCAACTTCATGTTGTCCTCTCTCTTTGTGGTCAATCCAAAATAAATTGCATCCGAAATGCGCAAAATCGACGCATCTCTTTCATACAAACAACATCAAGGATGGTTTTCTTGCATTCTTCGAAAAGGGAGCGCACCCTAGCTGCTGTCCCATTTTCCATTAGAAGAATAAAAAGTTTGTCGTCAATTTTTAGTTGATATTGATAGGTGAGGTAACTGATTAGACATTCATTGACAATAGCATATTTTTTTTACCTGGGCTTGGCGTGTCACGTTATTTATTTATATTTTTAGGCATTCTTATGGGGTCAAAAGAGTTGGTTTTATGTCAGTGTTTCCTTCTCTTAGATAAATAACCATTAAGTTGGCTGTTGAACTCTATCTTCCCATTTTGTTTTATATCATAATTTGCCTTCTAGAGGAAGTGTTTTTACCGAGGCTGAGGATACTCATCTCATCTACATATAAATACACATATTTTTGCATTTGATAATGGAGCGATTTCTCGTTACCTTCTCAACGGTGATTTTATTGAGACACAATCTCTAGTTTGTTGGACGTTGGCTCATCAAAAGTTCTCCCGCTTTTTTGATAAGTCTTATTTTTCATCCTACCGGGTTGTTAACATCTCGCCTCCCTCGCAATAAATGGAAGGTGGGTGTATCGGTTTAGTCAGCGACAATCGGCATTAAATTTTATACAAAGTTAAAGTTAAAACGGACATTTTTTTTCTTTAGATTTTGTTATGAAGCAGTTTCTCTGTTTAAATAAAGAAGTAAATGCTAGTTTATATATACTCTACAGTCAACAATATTCAGTATTGTTGTCGTGCAATTAAGATTTTCGTTTGGTCCCTTCCTGAGAAGCAAACACCAATTAGGATTGTCTGGAGATCTGAACTCTGAGTTCACAAATGGAGACCAGGTTTTTTTTTTTCTGTAATCATGTTTCTTTGGTTTGGCTAATAGTATCGTTTGCACGAATCAGATATTATCTCAGGATAAAATGAACAAGAAAGACTTATATGGTACGTTTTCGCGCATAAATTCGGTTTTTCGAGCGACATTTTGAAGCAAATCGACTGATACTTCAGCAGTGATTTCGCTAAGTTCTTGCAAGTTGCGAAGGGCAGGCAGACATCTGTTGCAAACTTGAAGAATATTCACCAAATGAAGTGGAATGATTTTTTTTTTGTGCCAGGCACACCACTGATGTTATGTGGTTCCCCAACAGGTTAACGGGACTCGTTATGTGAGAAATGAAATTCTATACAACGCTTTCAGCAGATTATAACTTACTGCGGGGCATTCTTTTCGTGGAAGTTGTTAACAAAATCGATTGATTGATGTTTTACGACTTATAAACTTTGTCGCGTATTAAAAACCGAAATATATTTTTGATTGTAAGAATTGGTAGGAGTGAGTGAATATTGCATTCATTTTTTTATTGGGGATAACAATGATTTTTCCAGATAAAAGTCCTACTATTTAACCCATAGCTGTGAGGAGATGTAATTATATCTTTCTTAAGGGCAATTGTGCAAAGTGAGTTAATGAAGCTGACAGGAATTCGAACTCGGTTCTCCTAGTATAAAAATATTTGGTTTGGTAATAGCCAACATTATAGGAAAATAACACCTTTCCGATGTTTCTGCATCTTTTTTAATAAAACATTCACATTTATTAGTCGAGATTTTAGACACAACGTTTTAGACGATAGATTGTTTAGTCTTTACCAGTTGCTTGCTCTCTCTCTCTCTCTCTCTCTCTCTGAATTCAACTTATACCAGAAGCATATCATAAAGTAATTATTATTTTTTAAACCAAGAATTCAACTGATACACGGGTAGATACTAAAACACAAATCGCATAATCTTTCACATGCCGTAAAATTTGTTCAAGCAAATAAAAAGCAATTTGTCTCTTTTAAAAATAAAAGCATTTTGTCTACTTTGAATTCGTTCTTTTTTATACTATTTTATTCACTTTTCATAGTTTTTACACCGTTTTACATAGTTTTTTCTTTCATTTATTTTACTTTCACAATTTCATTCATTCATACTTTCCTTCACGATTTCTTTCTCTCACTCTTTTATTCTCCAATTCTTTTCTTTCACATCATTACTTTACAATTTATGTTTTTCTTTCTTTCTTTCATATAGTTCATCCTGATTTTTATACTTTCATTTTCCGAAATATCAGCAGTTGTAAATTGTTTATCTGGCTGTGGACATACAAAGGTTAACAATCATTTTCCAGTAAGATCCGTCATTCTGACAACAATAGCAGTGACAACAACAATAATACAATCCTCCCATTAAAACGTTCCTTTACTGAATCACTGAACCCTGCCTGCAGCGACCCTCCACGTCACAACTGAAACCCTATGAATAACAACCATGCCATCTCACTCCGAACTGATTTTGAAAAGGTCGATTGAATTTTCTATGGCCTTATATACATGGCGTCAACCATCGGTCAAATGAAACCATTTGTTCGGGCGGAAAGGTAGCTCTCGATTAATTGTATCTGGAATTTTGGACCTCAGGTGAAATGTGTATTCAAAAAAAAAATGTAAACGAACATGGAGTTGAGAGATGAAAACATACTTTCACACACACATACACGCACACAAATTTGTATGTGTGTATGCGTGAATGTATATATGCATATGTACATTTGAATATGTACATTTGTATGAAGGTTTGTGCAGTAAATGCATGTAGACAGATAGATTTAAGAACATGTATGAATGAATATAAATAGATATTTCGAAAAGATCATAACGTGATTGCATTATTGTCGATAATAATGAATGAGGTAAATATATGTCTACCGACGTGACAAGTGTGTAATGGGATAGCAGTAATTAAAGGCAATGCTAGGTAGCACCACTGGAAATGACCAGATATATATATCACTTGTTTTCTGACATTTTGTAAGGCGGTGTGAATTTAGTCTGTTCATACCAAAGTGATTAGAAATATTTCATGAAAAATGTTATTCAAGATAAAATAGTCACGCCCATCAAATAATGACACTAATAATAATAATAATAATAATAATAATAATAATAAAAGTTACAAATCTGAGTAAGGATCGAAACCATCCAGCCAACAGCATTACTAGAAACAACAAGAATATTTAGTAGTTTGTTGAAGAACTGATGTCAGTTGAATTCCGGCGAAAGTCATTGATATGAAAACTCACCAATAAAACCATTTTATTGTGTGCCACATTCAATCACTGACATTGATAGTTCAATAATCAATTAAAATATGGTTCTTTTTTTTTAACTGAGTCTAACTTAGTCTGGCCCCAAACCAAAAGGGAAATTAGTTTGACAAAAGATCTTCTTGCGCTAGTCTTTCAAGTGAGTAGAATTGCGTTTTAGAAACGTAGTAATCGGTCGATCTTAGCAAGAGGAATTACGAATAAAATCCTCATATTGTAAGAACATTTCTCCATTTTTTTTCTTTTTTACTTCTGAGAGTAATTGCATTAACAATTTTTGCAAGTCCTACTATTTAATCCATATCTAGTGGAAAAATAGATGGATTTCGCAATGGTATTTGCGCGTAATTCTCGACAAGAATTCGAACACGGGCCACCGTGTTGTCTTTCGGATCCACTATCTATTACACCACCCCGTACATCAATATATGCGAAATTCTATTCAAAATTACACAAAGAAATGTATTGACGCGAATTTCAAGGTTTCTTTACGTTACATAAGAAAAAATCGACTGTATTTAAAACGCTTTAATTTAAATTTAATTGATTAATATCTCGAATTTTCTTTATGTCCATTTTTATCTATATCGATCGCTTATACTAAAATAATGTAATACGAAAATAATCTTATAATAATCGAATTTTGCATACAAAATTTGAAGGGAAATTTAGTTTATTTCAAGTAGACTACTACTATATAACTTAAAGTAGTTTAATACGATGCATTTCATGAAATAAACCATAAAAGACCTTCTTCAGATTTAATTAAAACTTTTATAGTTGCTTCTCGTGTTTGTTTAGAGCCTCACTGGACTTTGATTTTTATTAATAATCTTCGATTTCCAAGAATAATTTATGTTTATATTATAATAAATTTCTTCTCGGTGACATGTGTTGATGTGGTTTTTCATGTTTGATACATCTTACATGTATTTTGATTGAATTGATTAATTCCTTATTTGATTTTGCAAATATCGTCACTTAAAGGATTCATATTACATATTAATGTTCAACTGGTTCCGATGCTATTAATGTATTTTACCTTTCTGTTTTAAAAAGTGATTTTTAATATCTTATTTGTTTTTATTTTTATTTTTTTTGTAAAGATGCGTATACACTACTGATAAAATTGGTCGCTAGATTCGACACGAGCTACTGTAATTTGAAAAAAAAAAACAAACACTACGCCTATGCGCTCGCGCGTGTATATTTCTGGGCGTGCAGGCGGGAGCACGTGCGTGTGGACCCAAATAAATGATAATAATCTTCCGCAACTGATTCTGTTTTAGAATATATTGTTTTTTGACATAAGTTTCTATAGTTTTTAAGATAATTTCAGACACACACGGACAAAGTATAGTTTTATAAATTATTGTAAAAAATTATTCTAGATGCATCAATAATAATGTTATATTTTTTAAAATTCAGCACGCATTATAAAAATAAAGAAAACTAAAGTGTATTCATATAACTTGACTTGTAATTAAAATTTTTCAAGCTATATTCATTGAGATATTTAAGATAAGACCTCTAAATATGCTGACGAGAAATATAAAAACGGAGGTTTGAAAAGTGACAAATAAAAGCTGTAGGACAGCTCTTTTGCCGGAAGTGACGCAGCAAAATATGCTTCAGTCGAATGAAGTGTGTTTTCCTTAATATGACGATGCTTGCTCATTGGTCATTCTTATAATGACCTTAATAGAAAAACGTATATATATATATATATATATATATATATAGTAATACATTAATGTTTAACTCGTTTCAAGACCGAGTCTGTAACTTAAAAGATTCATATCTCAAATCAATTTTCCCCATTGAAAGTAATGAGAATATTTCCGATCCGTTCTCGGAGCCTAAAAATCACCCTTATTTTCTCAAAACTCACCCCTATTTTTGCATTTGTGTAAAAACACGTGAATAAAAAAAGAAATGTATTTTACAAACAATAAAATAAAAGAGAAAAAATTTAAAAGAAATAAACTGTACTAAACCATCAAGTTCAGACGAATCATACGACAACTAACGGAGTAGAGAGATCGAGAGGGACAACAGCAGCTAGCCAAGCAACCGCTAACCTAGTCTAGCAACGTTTAACCTAGTCTACGATACCGAAGATTAACTTAATTTTTAATTATTTTCAAACACTTACATTTTATCAATTACTGTAATTAATTTTTTAAACATTATAATTTTTTATTTATCGTCGATATAGAATGCTCATACTGTCTCGCCAAAACAATTACTCGCACGTCTTCCTCATGTTTTTTATTTTTGTATAATTTCCAGTTTTGCATCAAGAGAAAACATACGTTTCGGCTTTTCACGATTGATTTCTTCGGACCCATAGTGTCATTATGGAATTTTGTAAAATAACGACAAAAAAGACACAACAGAATACAACAGAGATCTTTCCAGAACGAAGCGACGACGTGTACTGCGAGTGGAAATATTCTCGAAGTTTGGCTCCCGCTGTGCCAACTAACGGATGCTTTACTCGCTCGTATTTTAAGGTAAAAAATCGGCCGAACTCCGACACGTATTTCAAAAACCACGTATGTAGGTACGTTCGTGTTTCAAAGTTTTCAACATCCACACACACACACACGCACACACACGCACACACACACATACACACACACACACACACTTTACAAGAAAGTAGAATGCTAGAGACATGGGACAAACAAAATAATCAATCACGAACTATAGTAAAGTCCGGTGTTTGTCTAAAGAAGATGATGATATGTATATGTTGGAATTATGAGAAAGTCTTTTAGGATAAGCTCCTTTCGGAGAACGAAACAGTTTTGTGTGTGGGAGGCACTTTTACGATTCCAAATCAAAATAAGGTTTCAAAAATTAATTCTAGCTTTACTGAAAATGATGTTCATTTTGGTTACATTCGCATATTGATAAACTGATCTGATTGTCTGTATGATTATAGATGTATGTGCATTGCGTACATGTGTGTGTTTCTAATATGTGTATATAAGGTGAGCAAGTGTATATGCTTGTTTTGTCGTCGAAGAAAATGTATATTTAAATACCAATATCAGGTGCCAGGTAATACCATGTTGGGAATCTGTGTTTATGTGTAGAACAGAGAAAGACAAGTGACATTCCAGGGAGTCAGTAGGTCATTTCCCGTGGGAAAAGAAGCCAAAAGATTTCTTCCTAATAGTCAAGCACTACTTTTCAGTTTCCACATCTCTCTCTCTCTCTCTCTATATATATATATATATATATATATATATATATAGGAGAGTTCTCGATGTTTCAGTCATCGCCTTTAAAGGTTAATAAAGTTTATTTTTCCACTGTTCTGTTCAATCAATTCACGTATCTGAAAAGTAGTTCTTTTCTTAATGTGAGATCAAAGTAAAAGACGATGACAGAAAAATTGAAAAATGAGAAAAGTGTTCTTCTATGTGACGTGTTCCTTCAGGACATTGACGAACACTGATCTCCACTACTTCCTGTCCTTTGTCGCTCTAAGTAAAGTTTGTCTTTTTTCAATCTCTCCTAATCTCTGTCCTGCCAACCATTTACACAAACTTGTTCACTAGTTTATTCGCTGATTTCCTCTGTTCCTCTTGCCTGAAATGTGCCTTGTGAGAGTGAAATTCCCCAATCCCTCATTATGTGCCCGAGAAATCTCAAATCAAAGTATGGGTGTCCTTTTTGTTTCTATTTTCTCTAAATCTTCTAGCATCATTGTGTAGAACCACATATTTTTGCCTCAAGTTTCTTCTTCATTTATGAAGAGATTTCCCTGCATTCCATATCCTACAGGAAGACCAATATTACATAAAAGTTCAGTTCTTTTTCCTTTGTTTCTAACGAAATTTTCCTGATTTTAAATCTTTACTTAACTTTTGGAATGTATTTTCGTTATTCCAATGCACCGGTGTCACACTTTCCGTCCTCTGTTAAAACATTTCTTAGATATTTAAAAAAATGCAAAATGCACAAATTATTCAGAAAAACGGATATTGACACGAAAACCTGCATATTGAATCGGTTAAAAGGCTAGTGTGACTAATTCTATGTATAACAAAGAGTATATTTAAAAAAAATCTTAAACAGTTCTTGCATGCAGGTATAGTTATATTTAACGAATATATGTAAAGCATGATTCAGTATTTTCCAATTTTCTGTTTCATTATTCATTCTATTAATCTTCTTTTAGAGCATAATTTCTGAATTCAATTCTCAGAAAGCCCATAGAACAGGCTCTTTAAAAAAGAAATCTTAATTTATTGATATTTAGTAAGTTTTAATTTGAATAGCCTTTAGTTTAATGTATTTTGTTATATTCCTTTCAGCTTAATCGCTAGGTTTGTTAAATTGTTTTCAAAACATTTGAACGACTATTGAAAGCTCAAATAGATGCACGCCAATGTAATAAAACAATTGGTGTCACTTAAGGACAAAAGGACTTAATTTGACCCTTGTCCGCTTGTGAAACACAGCAATTGCAACTGAACTACACACGGTCGGACTCGGTGAGAAAAAAAGAGACATTCTTTGAGTCAGCCCGTGTTACTTAGATGCTACTGACCACGTTTCTATTGCCTTCTCAATCTCGCTTCGACCTTTTGATTGTGTCAGATACTTGAACGCTCTTCACCTCTTTGCGGTGTGAGCGGAAAACAATGGCTGTCAGCGGCTCTCAAGTAAACATTTCTGGCATCACCTACAACACGTGCTTATCCTGAGAACGAAGATAAATTAAAGATGCTTTTTTTCTAATTTTATTTGTTTTATAACCTGTAAAAGTTGCACGTAATTATTTAAGTTTAAGTACATTAAACAAATACTTTGTATTATTAAGTATAACAATATCAGCTAACCATTATAAATTAATACAGAATTTTAAAAGTTTATACATTTTTCTAATTAAAATTTGAAAAAAAATGAAGACTATTCTTGTAAAAATTCATTATTCATTCTTTTTGGTCATTTTAATTTTAATTTTCCTTTTCTGACACATTGTTATCGGCAACAATCTTTGAATTGCTACGTAGCCACCAACTTGATAAAACTTAAAGCCAGAGAAAGATTATATTCCAGTGTAGAGGCAGTAAATAAATTCTGGAAAAATCCCTCTGATAATATGTTGATCCATGTTGATTTTTTAATTGTGGTCAACCAGGAAGTCTAATAGTTCCTCCGTGATCAAAATGGAGCTTTCATCAAAAGTTAATGGCTAACCTTCAATAAATATACTTTATTGAAAGGCAGCCATCATAATAACGTTTGATAAATGAATTGGCAGTAATGAAAAAAAAAACGTCCAGATAAAATAAGTAATTTTATAGCACAGAAATATATCTATGCACATACGAATACACACTCATACAAACAATAAAGAGAGTGAAATAAATAAATATTCAATCTTGTAATTCGTATTTAAGATTATAACTCATAACACACAAACACACTAAATTTATCCCCCCCCTCTCTCTCTCTCGCTGTCTCTGTCTGTCTCTCTCACACACACACAAAAACAAGGTTGGATGGTAATTTAACAGAATGGAAAATATATGACAATTTTGAAAAAAGATTTTACCTTGACAGGTTTCGCTGGTGATCCGGCTCATCAGAAAAATAATTTTATTGAGCAACATGACCGAGACGAACCGTCAGAACACTTGATTTTTAATTTAACTGTATTGTTATAGAAATTAGATTTTAACTAATTTGAATTCATTAATTTAGGGGCCTCCACTAAATTTTCGATACCTAAGGTTTAAAATGAATTTTTCAAAAGCATTCTTGAAGCTTTCTTTTTAGCTTTAATTGAAAGCTAAACGATTAAATTTACCATTTCCCGTAAGCAAAATATTCTGATGTAGTTTAAGTAGAAATTATATTGAATGGAATCTGAACTTTTGGTCGATTTCACAAAATCGTTTAAAATCGACCATTTTTGACACATTTGTAAACAAAAATTAATTCTAGGTTTTAAAAATCTTCTAAAAATAAAATATACTTTTTGAGGAATAGCTGATGTAAAGTATAATTAATTTGATTTAAAAATATTATTTACTTTAAATTTAAAATAACAGGGAAATGTATTTTTAAAACAAACAGTAGCAGTGATTACGCGCTTGTCACCGTCGATCACTTAAGAAATGATGATAAATATATCAATACCTTTATTGTTGTTCTACAGAGACTTTATCTATTAAAATATAATTTAAGAAAATGATGGGTGAACGCCTTTTTTTATATAATTTTTAAGTACTCGGTAATCTTAAAAATGTTTGAAAATATTCTCCGTAATCTAATTTTAGGAATGTTAAATTTAAATTTACTATAGTCATGGCTCTTTTTTTTCTCATTATGTGGTGTATGGTCGACCATACTTTCAAATAGAGGCACATTACGTAATATTTTATATACATAAAGAAATTAAAAATTAATTTAAAAATCTTGATGCAAACTGATTGTTATTAATCTTTTCAAATTTTGATTCGTAAATATAGTTTTCACTCAATAACAATAGCTAGCTTAGGATAATTGAAGAATTGTAAACGGTTTATATATTCTAAATTATTATAATTAAAATAAAAAAATGAAAACAATTTTTGTGAAAATTCATTATTCATTAAAAAAAAATTTCTTAACACAATAATGTCCTTAATAAATTTTATTTATAAAAGCAATTAAAAGCTTTTCTAATAAAATAATGTCATAGTTTTACTGCATTTTTATTTTACGATTTGAAGCAGATTTTCGGGAAATGAGTAGTAGTTTTTAAAAAAAAATTATATTTACTTTCTCTAAGGAGTCCTGCTTTTAACTAATAAAATTTTTTGTGGGATAAATTTAATTTCATGAAATTAAATAAGTGGGGGTAACATTTGTTTAAAAAAAATTACCAAGATTTTCTTAAAAAAAAATTAAATAATGTAATTCATTTGTGAATAAGTCCTGAAGGTTTCAATAAGATTCGACAATTATATGATTTTTGCAAGAACTTCCAAATCAGTGTGTTTTTCATCTGAAAAAATGCATTAAAACACTAATCGTAAATATTACGTCGACCGCTCACGTAAAAAAAAAAAAAAATTAAATAAAACAAGATTTTTAACAAAGATTTCGAACGGGCTCGCTAGAAATGATTAAATATATAATAAAATAATAAAATATATTTTGGTGTTTCCTCTTAATAATGACATAAACATTTTGACGATAAAACTTCGTTTTTATTAAATTTGAGGCGTTTGTTTTTTCAGCGAACAAGTGGAGGCACCTACATTAATTACATTCAGTTGTTATCAAAAAAGAAAAAAAAAGTCTTATGATTACGAATGGTTTTCGTCGGCACACAAGCACATTGAGTTTAATTTTAAATTCCTTTCATGATCATATATTATTTTGTTTTCTCCAATATGTTTTTTTTTGTACTTAGTTTATATATTCTGTAAACTCCTATTTCTGTAAAATTCTATAACAAGTAACTTTCTCTTTTACGTTGATTCAATTTTACACTGTTTTTGAAGCGTTTTCAAAGTTTGTAATAATATTAATAATGAGATGAGCTAAATTTCTAAACAAGCTCATATTCCACTCCACTCCAATTACTTGCGCTTCCATCTCGGAAAGAACATTATTTTATTTATATGGCATAACTCGCAACAGTTAAAAAATAGTTTACAAACTGTTCACATTTTTCGTTAACTTTAATTTTAAAAGTACGCACAGGAAGTGATTCAAGACCATTTTCATTAATTATTCAGAGATGAAAAGAACATGTTACACTGGTTCAGAGAACTGGAGAAATTATTGTTATGACACTCCCGGAAATTTAAACTAAATATTCAATTGAAGATATTTCAAGATACTTTTTTGTCGATAAAATAAGTATTTATTTGGGTGATTTTTTTTTACGCATGCATGAAAATGTTGTTTATCAATATGAAATTTCCAATAGTTATCTACATTTACCAATTATTTTACACACTCACACATTAAAGAAATAAATTTTAAAGCTGATGTTTGTGGATAATTATATCAGATTTTAAAAGTACGGTGACGCCAGTTTTCTCTCTTTCATTGGTGACGTCAGTTGTCTCACTTTCATTGGTGACGTCAGTTCTTTCTCTTTACTTCCCGAAATGGGCCTCTGAAAGTGATATTTGCATGCCTGGTCTGTATTGGTTGCTGTTGCCTCAAATTTCTCGCTTTGTGGAGCTATGCATTTCGTAAAATGATGGTTCTGTTGCTGGAAACACTCTTGGAATTCTTTTCTCGGAATACCTTTCAGTAATGTAGTTACGTATTGCTGGATTTCAGAGATATCAGGAAATCTTTCCCTTTCAGATTGTTTTCAATTTCAGAAATAACCAAAAAAAATGCAAATGTCTTAGTCTGGTGAATGAGCTAAATGTCCAATTTAGTGATGGATTTCTAATACAGGAACTTGTAATGATGGAAAATTAGGTACCTCCACTAATTCGGTATAAATTTTCGATACCTAAGATTTAAAATGAATATTTTAAAAATGAAAAAGCATTCTCGAAGATTCCATTTTAGCTTTAATTGAAAGCTAGATGATTACATTTACTATTTCATATAAGTAAAATATTCTGGTGTATTTCAAATAGAAATTATATGGATCAGAATCTCAAAATTTTGGCTGATTTCAGAAAATTTTCTTAAAAGCGGACTTTTTTTTTAATTTTAAGAAATTTGTAAACAAAACAAAATTATCGTTTTTAAAAATCTTCCAAAAATAAAATATAGATTTCTGTCACGTTATTTGAATAAATTAGCAAATTTAAAGTTAAATTAATCTGATTTGAAATAAACATTACTTACTTATAGCATCAAAAGTAATATAGCAGCATTTCTTAACGAGGGAGCTGTTTTTCCTTTATCGTTATTGACGTATCAATAAGTTCCGAGGTGATGACAGCTAGTATGGATTATCAGAATTGACAAAAATTTACGAAATCAAAGTGAATGTATTTTTTGTTTTGTTTTTAACAACCTAGTAATTTCTACAAATTAACATATTTTTAGAAATTATTTAATATTTTATTGACATTTAGTTATGTTTGAAGATGCTTTATGAAAAAATAAAAAAAATATTAAAGTACTATAAAATTTTCTGAAATTAATTTTAAAATTTAATAACATGTCTGTTTTTTTTTGGAATATAGAAACTTAATCGATATAATATGGAAAAAAATTCTAGTCGTGCCTATTGTCCAACTCCACAAACAAAACAAAACAGTCTTCTGTGATGGTTCAGACATTTTGCTTTATTCATTCGAACATTGGATAGAGAGTGAATGATTAGAGGACAAATTTTCTTTACTGCAAGTAATATCGGCCGAATAAGAAACAAGCTTTTCATATTTAAAATTGTCTAACCACATCATTCAATATTAGCTACTATGGAATCATCATGCTTTAAGGCACTGAAAGGACAAGGACAAACTAATGCCCAGTTAATACTCTGAATGTAAATGGATAAAGAAAAGTCTCTCTCACTCTTTCTTTCTGATCATTTTGATTAACTGGACATCCGATACATGCTTCATATGGCCAAAGCTATGTAAACATGGGTACCTCCAAGAGATCGCTAAAAAAGAACATAGCATGATGAAAAAGACGCCAAACTTGACGAAAACAAAATTTTATCGTCTAAATGTTCATGTTATTATTAAGAGGAAAGATCAAAGTATTTTGGGGGTATATGTTTACATTTTTTAATCGTTCCGAGCACGTCCGAAATTTTTGTTAAAATTCTTGTTTTTCTTGAGTCAGCAAAATTGACAGATAATCGATTATGGCATCCATTTTTTTCTATTTTATAAAAAAATGAAAATCTCACTTTGAAATTCTTTTAAAAATCAATTATCATTTTTTCAAAACTTATTTTAAGAAAATCAGAAATTATAATGTTCATTCAAAATATCTTGAACCAAGATTGACTTAGCTTCTGCGCCGAAAAGGTGTAATTTGAAAATAAAACAAAGCAGGTCGTAACCTTCCGCGTCGCTTGACAGGTGTTGAATGACGTATTAACGGATTTACGTGATCATAATTTGTTCTACGGAAGGCGAAATGTGAAATTATTTAGATTATTAGGGATGTTATAGTGGAACACACCGATTCTATTGTTAATAGACTCTCCCACCTATAATAAGTAGGAGTAGTAGAAAGTTGCTCAGTGAGTTGGTCAGTCAGTCGATGTCGGACGACCGTTAGTCGGATATTAAAGTATCAGCCACCACAACTAGATTTCTCTGCGTCATTACTTATTATATCAAGTTCCTAACGTTTTGTACGTCGAACCTATTTTAGGACCAAATACAAGCCTCCACTGTGAAACTACTTTACAACACATATTTATAATAATTTCAATCATCTGTGAATAGTTTCTGAAAGTTTCATTAACATCCGACAATTTAATTTTCAAATTAATGTGTGTCATATATATAAAAAAAAAAAACGTGCTAAAAATTGTCTATGTTATTTTACTAATTCTGGTGATACAAAGAGAAACAAGGTTTTTTTAATCAAAATTTAGAATGTTCTAAAAAGAAGGAAAAATTTTTAAAAATAATTAAAAAAAAACTTTGGTCTTTCCTCTTAATAATAATATAAGCATTTAGACGATAAAATTTTGTTTTCGTCAAGTTTGGCGTCTTTTTCATCATGCTATACTCTTTTTTTAGCGATTTCATAGAGGTACCTACATAAACATGACATGTGCTTAGGTCAAGTGACGCGTTTATATACAGTGACCTTATTCACCCAAATGTCTTTTGACTACGGTTTACATCAGTTTAATCTTTGTCAAGATACAAAGGACACAAGTGCAATAAATGTAGGAATATTTAGGAATGTAACAAGAAAATATTACAAGAAAATGTCCCACGAATAAATCAAAAGATTATCACAGACATACAGATAGGAAATAGTTACTCAAAGGCACCTGTAAGAGAAACCGAATCGTTTATTGTAGGGTAGAATTAATGCATCAGGTTCTAAGATGAACAAAATGAAGGAATAAAGATAGCAAATTGATTTCCTCGTTGTTAATATTTAATAATCCTTTTTCCTTTTATTGTTTTTATCACAAATTTTCAGATCAAGTATCATCCAACCTTTAAAGTAAATAGAAATAAATGAGTTCTATCTTAAACTTGAATTCCTTCCTCTATGAACACAGCTATCAGGGGCGACATTTGAAATAATTTTTCAATTTGTTTATACAAGTTCATCTAGTACAATGCTCGTGGACCTCTCAAGGTAGATGGTTACTAAATGATGTGCATGATATGAACGTAAAAGTGGTAGGAAGTGACGATTATTAACAATTAAGAAGTATAGGTAGCGTTTGAAGAAGATAATGAGGATAAGAAAGATAATGATTGATGAAGATTTTAAGGACAGATAACAATTGATCAAGACGATAAGGAGGCTAGATAACACTGTGTAACAAAAGTTTGACTTTTTTGTCTTTGTTCAGTAAGTGTTACTTCCTAATTGCTTCTGTCTAGAAAGCAAAGGAATGTTTTTCTGACCTGGACATCAATATTTTGAAACTAACCAATTTTCTAATATATTCCAGATATACTCAACACTGAGTTGCAGAAGGAGAATTTTCTAAAAGTTTCAAGAATTTCTGGAACATTCTAGCAACATAAATGGCAGTATAAATATAAGGAACGTAAACTTAACACTTCTAGCTATCCAAATGCAGACAAGTCATCGTTGATAGATGGCTACGTCACAGATGGCATTATGAGGTTTTAAGCATCGTCCGTGGTGAATTTATCAAGAGCGAAAAAGTACTCTGTGGCAACATCTGCCATGAAATTCGCAATCCTACGAATTTGGAGAGAACTAACTGACTACTGAAGCAATTGCTGCTTCTGCATGGTGGACCCTTCCAGGCGTCGAGCTGGCAATAATGCGCCTGCTATCATATATCCAGACGGTCTGTCATTTATCGAACCAGTGCCGCATTATCCTGAGCTCTCCGTATCCGCGCCTACAAAGAATGACAGACAAAGACAGAGAGAGACAGAGAGAGACACAGAGAGAGAGAGAGAGAGAGAGAGAGAGAGAGAGAGAGAGCAATCGTATTCAGAAGAGAACAATTCAGAAGAGGATGAAGTCATTGTTCCATATTACAGAGGCGCAGCTGAGGAGAGAAACCCATACTACCGCAATCAAAATGACTTCAATGGCCTGACAAATATCTAGGACTCACAAAGTCTAATACGGTTTTTGACTTCGAGACTCAAACTAGTGGAATTTGTTAGATGGGAGTGTCACTTTTCACCTCTGCCACAACATGACCGGCCACTTCGAGACAATTGGAATCGTCTGTAACCCCAGCGAACGGTGGCTTTTCATCGACAGCTCATCCAAGAGCGTCAGAACCTGCTTCATAACAGAAACATGCATCTATCTCTTCCCCCTAGTTCGCCTGGTGCACAGCTCAAAGAGGAATACAGAAGTATCAAGATATTTTGCTAGATGTCTTGAAATATGAAGAGTCCGATTAGGAGATTAGTGGAGGCTTCAAAATGGTGGCCCTGTCCTGATTGGGTCTCCAAGGCGGCTTTACCAAGTTTCCGTGTTATTTTTGCATTTGGAACAGCAGGGACACCGATGCACACTACTACAGGTAGTCTACAGTTTTTCTTTCCTTATTTTCAAAACTTTTTCCCTTAGCTGTCTGCGGCAAAAGTCAAAGCCTGTGTGTCTTCATTGGATCACAAATAAAGAAGATCATGAAGTGCAAGGAATTCTCCAAAAGGTTCACTAGGACAGAGAAAGCGGAGTGGAACAGCCTTGTTGCGATATTCCACGAAGTATATATCCTTATATTTATCTTAATAAATTCAAAGGGTACACGAGGGCGTATTCAGACGAGAAAGGCGAGCACTTCCATCAGAATATACTGGACTTTGTACGTTGCTAACAAGGATCATATAAGGAAAACATGATGAGAGACTATGGGAGTAAATTAAGTAATTTACAGTATAAACGTAAATCACGAAAAACTACTCGCTTCTAATTTTTTGTGGTTTCTCTTGTGTAATCCTAGAATAAATAAATGCTTCTTTTGAATCATATGTCGTTTTGTTCCTACTTTGCGTGAGTGGAAATTTTCACATGTTTTCCCGACATGAATAAATAAATTTCAGAAATATTATTCTGGTCACAAAACCAAAGTTTTAAAGAAATATTAGACACTTTTCATACTTTCTATGTATATGCAAATAGGAAATAATAGTTACTGCCCATGGATAAATATCGTGTTATACAGAGTAATGATTGGAGTTTTTGAAGACGATAACCAACCTTGAAAGCTGGGATAAATAAAAACAAGAGAAAGTCAAAAGAAAGTAAGATATTTCATTTCAAATAATTTCAAGCTATTACTTGGTATTACAAACAATATGACGTGAAGATATAGATATATGTTAGATTTATTTGGACATACGGTAGAGTTGTGTCTTGTTTGGTTATTGCTTGCATTGATCAAGGACTCGTCCATTAAAAAAACAGTTCATGCCTTAGTAACTCTATCTTTCTTATTTCTAGTTACTAACTTGCTTGACCAATAAAATTATGAAAGCAACAACGTGAGTAATGTTGAAATAAAGAGGGACAACAAGGAGTCAAATACTTATTTACACTCAGAAAGAGATACTTGAAATATATGGGAAATGATGAAAGAGGATCTGTAGTATTTACCTCTCATAGAAAACAAGAGAAGAAGGGGAAACAGGCTAAATAGCCTTGCCTGTGTTACTATCTAACCCATAGCTAGGTGGAGACGAAAAATTGGATTCATGCCTTTTCCAAAAGTATTTGTGTATAGAGAACTCGACTGTAATTCAAACTCGGCTCTCCAATTTCAACATTCTGATCTGCATTACAACACACACACACACACACACACACACACACACACACACACACACACACACACACACACACACACACACCCAGCCAGCTTAAACTCCATAGAGGTCCTCACTGGTCTTGTCGACTGCATCCGCAACAGATAACCAGTCATCTTGCACATCCGCACTGTGATTCTGTCTTACAGATCACTTTGGCTATATCTCCCTATGAACAATTTGTTAGTTTTGTGGTCTCGCCGTCAGATCTTAAGAATAGTTCTCGAGCATCGTCGGTGAAAGACATTTACCCTTTGGTAGATTTTGCTGGTTTTCTTCCATAACTCACTGGCATAGACTGTCGTCGGAATGACAATAGAATTATACAGCCTACAGTTTAGTACTCTGGTTGAAGGAACTGCTATACCATACTGATCTCATATGTTGGAAGACACGTGCGGCTTTTCCAATTCTTTTCTTCACATCTTTTGTTGAGTCACCATTTCGTGAGATGTTATTTCCTAGATAGGTGAACTCATCAACAGATTGCAGCGCTTGGCCATCCAACAAGACTGGTTGTTGCTGGGTCTCCCCAATAGCAAACACTTTGGTCTTCTCTTTGCTGATCCGAAGACCAAACTTGGAACTGTTGCTGTTGAGGCTGTTGGCCATACATTGCATGACAGGCGTTGTCAACCAGTCCCAGATCATGTGCAAAGTTCGCGTCGGTTAGCTTTCCAGGTCCTCATTTGATTCCATAGGCTGAGTTTTCCATACACTTTCTCATGACAAATTCAAAACCAGTAGGAACAGAAATCGTGACAAGATTAATCCTTGCAACAACATTAAACATTAAACAAAGTTACCGGCACTCGTTCTGACACAGCATCACGTTCTGCTATAGAGTGACCACAGGATGTTGATGTACCGAAAAGGAATTCCATTTAGAGCGCTTATCTTCCAGAGAGATTCTCTGTGCACACTGTAGAATGCCTTTTTGAAGTCGATGAAGATGACCACAGGAGGCTACTGTTCGGTGATGTTGCAAAGTGTAGGGATTTGTTTACTGCATGAACGTTCTTTTTGGAAACCGCCTTGTTGCTCCTGCAGATGTTCGTTAACCGACCGACATATTCATTCGGTTTAACCATACACCGCAAAACTCTTTGCCAGGAACAGACAGCAGAATTATACTATTCCAGTTAGTGCAGTCACTATGAGCTCCTTTCTTAAGCAGTGTAATAATCACTCAGTCTCCCCAGTCTTCGATTACCTCTTCATCCTGCCATATCAAATTGAAAAGATGGGTTATTTTCTCCACGGCGGTGTTACCTCCTCCATGCTTCAGTATCTCTGCCGCTACCTCATCAAGCCCAGCTGCGTCGTTGTTCTTTAGGCGATAGATAGCTTGTATCACTTCTCTTTTGATATCTCATTATTGGTCACTTGAAGGTTTTCTACTAGTGGTCCCTTCGGAGAATAACATGGCTGGTTCTGGCTGATTTAGTATCTGCCAGAAGTGTTTCCCCCATCTGGCTGATTACCCCTCACTTGTTACCAGTCTTCCAATCCTTGTTCTTGATTGGTACGCTTGACCAACATCTTGTTCCAGTTTGTTCATTCATAATTCTATAGAAGGATCTTGAGATATTCCTCACTACTGTATCCTCTGCTTCATGATTCTTCTCTTCAATTCATCTCCTTTTATCTCTCGTACAAGTCCTCTTCACATGCTTGTCTAAATTCCCATGACACGTGATTCCTTGCTTGGTCTCTTTTTCCATGAAGATCTTTTCTCTTATCGACCAGATCCAGTGATCCAGCGATAACAGCGATCACAGACGGTTGTTTCTCTTCTTCGTCCGAGCACTTCTGCACATGTTGAAAAATCTTTTGGAAGCGACTCCATTGGCCAACACAATCAGTGCCTCTTTGTGATGTTACAAACTTATTTCTCACTGCCTTTTGAAATCTGGCTGCTGTCTCAGTAGCATAGAGACAGGAAGTCTGCAGTGTCAAGTATCTTCGTAAGCTTCAGTGGAATCCGCCGTCAGTTGTGGTATGATCCTAGATCTGGCCCTCGAAAGATGAGGCAGATCCTGTATGGAAGAATTCCATCTTGTACTGATACATATGTAGTCTGTATTGTTCCGGATATTGCCGTTTTCGTGAAGTCCGGGAAGTCTTGTGGTTTCGTCAAGAACGTGTTTCCGACACGCGGCCCACCGCAGCTGATTAAAACCAACAGCTTTTCACCGTTGTCACTGGTGTTAGTGGCTGATGTTCTATAATGGGGAACAACCCAAATCTGTCATTCCTCATCTAGACATTAAAGTTTCCCCACACCATTTTGATGTCATATCTTGGTATGCTTTTCAGGACATTCTTAAGTTGACCGTAGAATGTTTTCTTATCTTTATCTGTGGCTGCTTCAGTGGGTGGGGGGATAGACCAATGAAACTTTTGCATGTTTGCTTCGAAACTTAGCTGTGATGATATGGTCATTGACTGATCTTCATCCAACCAACGCTCTTAATACATACCTACTGAGAATGATACCAATCCCTCGGATGTGATGTTTTGAAATACTCCAAATAGCTAACCCTTTGTAAGAAGTCATAATATATGTGCTATAATGAATACTAACTACATTAACTGTAATTTGAATTTTGTACTCTAATTAACTATTCTCCTCATCTAACTCGATAGATGTCAATAAACCACAAGAGGCTTCTCAAACCTGTATATCAAAATGAACTCAATGTAAAAATTAAAAATTTTTTGCTCACACATATCTTTACCGGCTGTCTATACTTCCCCTTGTAAGGAACGTAAGAAGGCGATCGCTTGCTGGCACCACACTTCTGGGGTAGTCACAAGCATCATGTTGGCAGAGGTGTCTGTGTCCAACGTCCGTGTCATGGGGTGGGGGGATGCTGCACTTGGAGTGTCACCGCGCGTTGACAGAGGATTCCGTCGTGTCGAGGAGTATGAGAGCCGCATTCCCCCGGTTTCCAGGGCTGAACGCCTTCGTAAGGCCCGGGATTAGTCGGATTTCCTGCTTGATTGTTGATCAGCCTTAAGGGCAATTCCTCTGTCCACAGACTTTTCACGGCCTAGGAGACTATTGTATCGGGAATTAGTGGAGAGGTTTGCAAAGGATCCACTCTGTGGATTCGCGCTCTTTCTGGTCTTGGGCACCATCGACGGATTCTCAGCAACCCTGCGTTTTCGCTTATCTGGCAACTGGTCCGGAACAAGCTATCTCTCAGTGTCGTAGACTTCAGTTGGGGTGGGACGGATTTGCCCGGCTGTCATTGGTGTGACATTGGTCTTCTCAACAGCTTCGTACGCCTTCTACCATTGTCCTCATTTCTGGGACTATGTCGTATCGATCTCAAGTTTCTCATGTCCATTGATTGCGCATGATCGTATGATAATGTGTCGCTCTGTACTCTGGGGAGAAGTGGATGGTGATATGGACGACGCGAATGGAGTGAATCTTGCGATATGAACGTTATCCTCATCAGGTTCTGGCCGGATTCTTTTGGCATCATCTGAAAGTGAAGATCAAAACTGATAGAAAGTGTTTGGTATCGGCAGATGTCAGTAAAAGGTGGGTAAAAGTTGCAAGCTTGGCGCAAGTAGACGGGGATAGCCTTGATTTTCTCTTTTAAGTCCCCTTTGAAGCAACAGGTCAGTTTCTCGTGAACCATACCCTCAGTAAGTTAGACACTCTTTGTTTACCTTGTTAATGTGAGTAAATGTTGTTTCTGGCCTGTTCCTGACTCTTTCTTTTGTTATGATCCATGTTGAGATTTCCAGTCTCCCCAGTCAGCCTTTAATTTTCCCCACACCGTCATTTATTTTTTACCTTTCCTCTCCGTTAGTGAGTGTGCTTCTTGATTCTGTCAAAAAGTAAAATAGAGCGACCACTCTTATTATGTTTGTGTGGTGGTTGTGTTTTACTAACATCGTTTCTGTTTAATTAGAATGATTTTCGTTCGCTGGGTTCATTCCCAAACCTGACCCATTTCCTGGGCAAATTTTTAAAAGCCAAAAAATAAAAAAATAAGAAGATACATTTGAAGTGTTTGTAAATAATGAAATTTTTGTCATGGGGTTTTTTGTAGGTTCCCCTGAAAATGTGTGGTATTGGATGGCGACGGGTGAATTTTTGTGGTGAATGAGTTAATTGTAAAGAATACATGAGACATGAATCTGATTAACTAGGTCTAGGATAGAAAGTGTTGACAAACCGTACCCCACTTCCCTCGTTTGACTTGTGCTGCAATTGTTTGAATTGAAGCAATAAATAACTATATCGAGGAAAAAGAGCTTGGGGAATTTGATACTCACGGGATATGTTGAAGTCGAGGACAGGAAAGCAGCGTGTAACCTGCTTAATAAGATTGTATAAATTAATCATAGAACAAGATAGATTGCAAGGAATACCGAAATAACAAACTTTCTAAGCGTTCTGAAGGAAAGGAAGTTGTGGAAAGCCATGATCGACTACATCCTGAAGGGACACTACCCATAGAATTAACCGAACTCAATTACATATGTAATTTCAAATTCTTTTCTTTTACTTCGACTAAACCTGAATCCGCAGGTGTCGAGTGTTAAATGTGTTATAAAATAAAATAAGACATATCTCGGCTGATTTACAGGCAAATACTCAAGAGCGAGAACCGGATGTAAAGGGGACAAAGCCCTGTCACAAAATGACCATTATCTTTCTTTACAAATGTTCCCGACACACGTGTTCTGGTCGAAAAATAAAATAATATTTAAAGTGCTCTATTTTTCGTCCAATAAAAATGCTTCCCTCCTAATTATACTCGCTTCGTTTTTCGTGCCTGTTAAGCCATAAAAAAACGCTATAAAAGGGGTCACACGGAAGTTCAACGGCAGTCCACAGGTGCCCAGGATAGAGACCTGTCACGTTCAGCTGCTGACAGCAGGGGAGCGTCAACCACCGTCAACATGTGTGAACTACTATGAGGGATCGACCTAGATCCGAAGCCGGCTTATGAACTTTACTACAAGGTAGCTGTCCCAAACCCACACGTTCCTGTTGAAATAAACCACGTAAATCTATTTCTGCTGTTGTCGTATTTATTTCTTGCAAACATACGCTTGTCTATAACAAATGATTTTCTAATATTTGTGTACAACTTTGGGAAAATCGTAATCAAATTTTGAAATCTTACGATAGGAGAGGAAAAGTATACATGAATTTGTATACATGGAGACCTGGCACCAACGGTAAGGAGTAATCTTTGGTCTAACCTTTCCTCTAGAAAGACTGTGCAGTAGCCACTTTATGGCATATGAAGAATTAGGTTAAACCTTATCCATGACTGCCTTCCGCCTGAGGCTATAAGGTCTATTCTATGTGACACCGTGTGTGTAGCGAGAGAGGATTGATTCCTGCCTTTTCAAAGGTACCTGTACCCTGTTGTTAACAGCTAGCTGGAAGGAGAAACTTTTGATTGGCAAACTTTCGAAGAGAATGACAATTCTGAGAGCAGAACTCTTTTGATGTGCAACGAGCAACTCTGTCCTATTAAAAAAAATCTATAAATTTTGGTAGAAAAATATCTCCAGTACAGTCAGCATACTAAGCAGAAATCTTTTGACAAAATAGAATAGTTCCGTGAATTTTTAATTTTCTTTTCTCTGTGATTCTACGAGTTCTAGTCAAATGTAAGAATACAAACTTTGATAGTGAAACGTAATTTGTAGGATGGGTTTGAAGCTGTATTTTCTTAATCAGGTACCTCAAAAAAAAAAAAAAAAAATTAATGTTACCGTTAATCTTAAGAGGAATATATGGAATCTTTTTTTCTTTTATTTTTTTACTATCAACCTTGGAAATAACAACGGCGTACCTTAAGTTTGTACAAAAAATCTGAGTGTTTATTTTTTTCACATTGCTAAAACAATTTTGTGTTGGGCGGGTCCCTGTTTTCGTTCCCCCTCCCTCTATAGAGCACTAAAATTGACCTTCCCCTGGGATATCGGTGGTCTCTCCCAAGACGGTACCATCAAAACTGAGATGGGCCATGGGTCGATGGGAGAGGCTGTCGGTATGCTTTCCCTGACTATGTTTAATTCAGCAGAGCAACCCTAATTGGTCTGACAATGTCTCTCTGGTTAGCTAGGTTGAATGCCCGAGGACTGAGGTCCGAGTCTCGAAGAGCGAGGCTCTATCGTGACTATTAGCGTCTCGGGGTGGATGTATGCTGTGTGCAAGAGACCCGTTTTTCTTCTCGCGATCATGACAGCATTTTGTCTAGAGGGTTTTCCTTCTATTCAGCCTGTTATAACAATAAGCATTTTGAACGGCCTTCTTTGTTTCGGCAGATCGAGCCGTTCTTGGCGTCATCTCGACGGGTTGTTTTAGTGGGGGAATAGAATGCTGTCCTTGACCCCAATATAGATCGTATAGGGTAAAAATTGGGCACTAAGAACCCGGACGTGAAACCATTTCGGGACTTTATCGACAGGTTTGATCTTGTCGATAAATACCGACATGAACACCCTCGGGAGGTAGTGTGGACTTGGACTAATAGTGGCAGCTCGGGTACTCAGGTGCTTTCTAGCTACCTGGACCGAGTTTTAGTTAGGAGAGTTGATGTAGGGCTCTTAGTTTATTCGGATCATAGGCTAGTCCGGGTCCGGGTGATCTTAGATAAGCCTGAGGTTAAGATGGTTGGTTACTGGAAATTGAACTGCTCATTATTTGGGGAGCAAGATTTCCGAGACCAGCTGCTACTAATGATACAAAGGTAACTGACGGGAGCTGTGGTGGGAAATGCCTGATGGAATAATCTTAAATCCAAAATTAGAACGTTTGCTGCTGATTATAGTCGTCGGCTCAATCTAGATAGATTAGCGGCGCAAACGGCTTGTGAGCAAAAAGTTGATCGGGCGATTAAATCCCGTGATAGTGGAGACGTAGTCTTAGCTAAGGCAGAGTTGGCCTCCTTGTATGTCAAGAGAGATCAAGCTCTGGTAGTTAGGGCTATGTTAAAAAGAATGTCTCTTGAGGCTACGAATATGGCCGCTGAATTGCGTGCAGAGGATATTCGGAATGCCACTCGGCGATATATAGCATGCGTCACATTGTCGGATAAGCGCACCGTGACCACAAACGAGGGCATATGTGAGGCTTTTCGTGAGTACTTTCAGGGGCTTTTCACCAGGGAGCCCTGCTCAGTTCGACGCCTATTTAGCTGACTATCCCTGCTTTGAGGCAGCTGAAGCGTCTAGGTGCGAGGTTCCTATAACAGAGTCGGAAATCTGGGATGCGCTGAAACAGGTTGGCCTGGAAAAATCGGGCAGTACTTTCGAACCTGGATCCGACTTCTGTATGCGACCCCCGGTGCGCTGGTGGAGGTGAATGGAGTACGATCGGAACCTTTTGTATTGTCTCGCTCCATTCGTCAAGGTTGTCCGCTTTCACCTTTGCTGTACGTTATTGCGTTGGAACTTTTCCTTCGCAAGTTAAAGACGAATCCGGTCCTACGCGGAATTTCCCTACCTGACGCTACCAACGCACCCAGGTATTCCGCCTATGCTGCTGATGACGTTTCGGTTCTTATGTCGAGCAGGGCCGAGATTAAAGAAATCAGTGGTTATGAGATGGTGACAGTGGCCAAGATCAACCGCGATAAGTCTGTGGACTTGCTGTTGGGTGCGTGGAAGGGAGTTTCTCTTCCCGGACCTTTCCTCTGGACGGATGGGCCGGACAAGATTCTCGGCGTCTGGTTCGGTCCTGATCTCCAGTTGGATATGAATTGGTCGGAGGTGCAAGGGAAGGCCGAGATCGCAATTAATTTGTGGTCTCGGAGGAATCTTTCCTTAAAGGGGAGGGCGGAAGTATGTGGTTCAAACATCTACACGATTCTTCTTTACCGACTCTCTGTGCTTCCACTTCTGTATGACACTTTACTGGCGTTAGTGAAGCTCTTGTTCTCCGTCTTTGTGGGGAGGCAAGGCTTCCAGAGTCACTCGGGAGATCTGTTGCCTTCATCCATCTGAAGGCGGTCTAGTTATGCCTAGCATTGAGATTCGTCAATATATGCTTCGCATCGGGTTCCTGGATCGAATGTGCCGCGAACCCGATGGGGTAGGCGCCTTCTGGATGGAAGACGCCCGTAAGAACTTCCCATCCTTGAGAAGTGTGCGCTCAGCCGAGGTGGAGGCTCACCGTTTACCCAAAGCCGTGAATGTCGTCGTGCCCTGAAACGACTCTTACGGGCGTTGGATGGCCTCTCCAACGCCCAGGCGTTGTCACTTAAGGCATTATATCAGGTGTTAGTTAGAGGGGTCGTTCGTGATGAGATAATTGACGAGCTCGGACTTACGAAGCGGGAGGCTCGCTCGATATGGCCTTGGGCGCCCGGGTTGAAATGTCTCAATAACATAACTATGAGGCATCACTCACCTGGATGGTGATTCGTGGGGCCCTCTGGGTCGCCAAAAGACTTTTCTCAGCGGGCTTGGAGAAATCTCCAAACTGCCGACGCTCTGGTGGGGTGGTCGAGACAATGGGTCACGCCTTCTTTCATTGCAAGCTGGTAGTGCCGTTGTGCAAGTTTGTTTAAGGCCTCATGGTCCGCATGCTGCAGGGAAAGTTCTTCCGTTTTTAGCAATGTGGCACAGCCGCTGACGAAGGATGAACAATGTGTGTTCCACTGCTTGTTATGTGTTATGAGAGTCGTGATTTGGACGACACGTCAGAAGGGATTCTATGGAGGAGAGAAGTTTACCTCTTCCCAGCTGATCTTGTACTTTAAGCATCAACTTAAAGTCAAGATTAGGTCGGAAAGGCGGTGGCTCACTTCATCAGAATTCAGCAAAAGGTGGGTGAATCTTGCGCGTTTGTGTCGTGTGAAAGGGGCTGACCTTGAGTGGCACTTTGATGCCAGTTAGGCATCAGGATATTGCTCTTCTTGGGTTGGACTTGTCCAGCCCATCCCGAAACTAGGCTAGGTTAGGTACGTTTTTTGATGTTTTAGTTTCTTTTTCTTTCAAGTTAACTTAGCTAGGGTATGTATGCTCATTGGCCCCTTTTATTTCTGTCCCTATTTTTCTTTAAGTTTAATTCCCCCATCCCTTCCATCGGTAGGTGGTCAGTGATGTCAGTTCGCTGGTGGATGCGGGGCGCCTTTCGTTTCGTGTGAGTGTTTTTTTTTTTTTTCGTATTTGTTGTTGCGTCTAAATGAGTGCATGTCAGAATGAGTGCTTGGGATGAATGAATGTTTTATACTATTATAGTTCCGCATTGATTTCGACCAGTGAACTGATATTTCTGCCACATTTAGTGATTGTTGGGGGTTTTATTACTAATATTATTTTCTTTAGTTTCTTGTAAATAGTTTTGTATTCATATTTGTAAATACTCATTGGGGCTAGTTTTTAGAATTGTTGTTTTATTCCCCTCCCCCCACAGACAATGAATTGTAAATATGGGGACTAGTTAGTATTTTCATAGAGACAGTGAGGTATTATGGTGGTTGTAGTAAGAACGGTACGTATAAATGTGTTTTTTTGGTGTAAGGAATATTGTTTGTACGATTGAGTCAGTGTTTGTGGTTAGCTAAGTTATAGTTAAGATAGAAGAAGTCCGTCCTTTCCCCAATCCCCCTTTCGTCCTTGTGCCACATTTCTGTGTATTTAACAGAATAAATATCGCTTTTTCAGTATTGCTCAGAATCATGTCCAGTGGACGTCTTCTGCACTTTACACAGAGAACGGAATGTGCTACACTTAAATCCAAAGAAGCATTCGGTAGCCAAAAATACATTTCAAATGCGAAGATTATGTAAGAGGCTGAAAAATTTCGTTAGAAACAATACTGAATTGTTATGCGATATGTGTCCTATATGGCAGTGAATGCTGAGAAGAAGAAGACTTGAAGCAGCAGAAATGTGGTTCTACAGAAGGATGCTGAGGATGCCATGGACCGAACATGTGAGCAAAGACAAGGTTCTAGGGAAAATGGAAACAAAGAAAATTTATACTTAATCTCAGGGAGACAGTTGAATTTCTCAAAACGCATAATGAGGAAGGAAGGCTTGAAAAATCTGATACTAATAGGACAGATCGAAGGCAAAAGGGAAGGAAAACAATGCATAAAATACTTAATGAGATTGAGTAAATGCATGGCAGGACAGGATTTATGAGAAAAAACAATAGAGCTACAAAGTACAGGAAATTATAGAGAGCCATGGATCGCCTATGTTCTGCGGGTGACGTGGGGGGGAACACGGCACATAAGGAATAGACATGTTTGAATCAATGTTAGTTTTAGTGTCATTTTCAAGAGAGCATTTTTTTTCTTTTTGTTTTGGTGTACAAAAAGGACATTGATATCTCGCTTTGATTCCTATTCAATATCGGAAGAGTATTGTTATTAATTTTATCTCGTATCCAATTTTGGTCTTGAAGGCACTGTTTTCCGATCCATCGTTACGATATATATATATATATATATATATATATATTGCGTGTCTGTTTTCCAGGATTTATTTACAGATTCTGTATCCAATACTTAAACGTAACCATAACTTCTTATTTTAAAAAACAAATCTTATAATCCTGAATACTAATTTTGTCCAGAACCTTTCATCAATGGGTTTCTGACAAGTGCAGTCCGGGTGACAAGGGGATGGATAATGTCACACACATCATTAACGCTTGTTGAATAGTTGCAGAGAAAGAATAGAAGCAACACAATAATAAAGAGCCCTCCCCATCTTCCTATGTTGGAAGTATGAACTTGAAGCCGAACAGAAATGATACGGCCACAGAAGATGATCGAAAATGACCAAATTAAGATCTTATGGGATTTCAGCTTCCACACAGACTACATCCTGAGGCCACTAAACCAAACATTACCGTCGTAGAAAAAAATGTTCATCGATGTGGTTGTTTCTGGTGACCATAATATCAAGCTCAAAGAAATTGAAAAGCTTAAAATGTATACTAACCTCTGGATTGAGGTTAACAGAAATTGGGACGCTCAGAGCACTATTGTCCTATTTATTATTGGAGGTGGGGGAGGTCTATATCAACGAATCTAGAGACCTACATGAAGAAAATCCTAGCATCACATCGATTTAGAAGTCCATGAATCCAGATAAAATAACATTGTTATAACAGTTATTAAAGCAAAAACCGTAAATCTGGAAAAGGTTTTCAAATGTAAATTTTGTTTCAGTGATACATATACACGCACACACACACACGCGCGCACACACACACACACACACACACACACACATATATATATATATATATATATATATATATATATATATATTATGATGACTGCGGATCATCAACGAACATTTTTTAAGAGGAAAGACCATAAATTTGCATGGGAAATTGTAGCGTCTTTTTGCGATAAAAAAAATACATTGATTGGAATTTTTTTTACAAAAATGAGATAAATTGTCGAATTTTAATGAAACCATAATTGCATAACATAACCAACATTTCAACATATTGTACTTCTTATTTAAGAAAAATAAATTTTCAATTTGGATGAAAATAATAGATTTATGTTTATGAAGTATTGACAATGAACGAGCGTGTCAAATGTGGTCTGCGCTGTTTTGTTCTGTGGCTCTCTAGCTAAACGATGTTTCACAATTGAGTAAACCAGTTGGAATTGTGATCAAATAACACACGAGAAAAATCAACGTTATACCAACATAATCAATATATCAAAACATTGGTCATATTTTGAACTAGGTTGGTTATGCGGATCATATTGATATATGGCTTTAAAAAGGCAAAACATGCTGAACTCTATTTCCCTGTGCGATTCTCTCCTGTTTTTGAAACAGATTGTGACAGGCGATGAAAAATGAATACATTGCAACAAATAGATCATGGGCCAACATAAATGTAACACCGTGTACATTACCAGAGCCAGATATTGGAAAAGTATATCATAAGAGCCTAACTAGTTTTAAAATAGGGAGCCGATTATTTACCCAGAGTTGAAAACATCATAACTAACACCACCCCATCAAGAAAATCCCTAGGGCTTATGTTGACTCCAAGCAAAAGTAGATTTCAGATGCATCTAACAAATACTGAACATAAACGTATGAAAAGTTGCATTGCTATCTACATCTATGTTCGAAACAGCATATGTAGATACAAGAAGATCGATTAAAGTTAAAAGAAAAACCGAAAGGAGTGATAAATGCATTCAAAAAGAAAAGAGATAAAAGAAACAGAAAGAGACGAGAAAAGGAAGCGCGAAGAAAGGGAAATAAAAGACATAATTTTTTTTGTGTGTGAACAAGTCAGATGTCGAATCGCATCAGAATATATCTCCACTCATTCATCTTTCCTTCTTAGAATTTCAGTATTCCACTTTCGAAGCCAATATCCTCCCATCATCCCCTCCCTCTCTTTGTCAAAATAGCAGCTCTATATGGCGACGGTGCAACGTGATCTCAGACGGTAGCCTCTACATATCTTCTAAGCAGGCGAAGCGACCAAGAAGCACCGTCGTTAGATGAATACAAGGAACCACGAGGAAGCGGCAACTTATCTGAGACAGCTCTGCGCTTTTCACCATGATTCAGCCCGGACATTTGTCCAAGATGCAAGTCGAGTGGAGGCCGGCCGTCACTCGACTTTTTGACTCTTAAGAGTCAACTCCCTGTGATTACATTTCACGAATCTGTGTGTGAGTGTGTGAGAGCGTGCGCATACGTGTCTGTAAGCTTGTGCTAAAAAATTAAAGTAATTCCGAATAACATTTGAGCAATAAACAAAATATTTTCAGTTTTATGAAAAGTGTTGGTCAAACATTGCTCCAAATATCATAACTGTAGGTAGTGTATTTAATATCGTAGTTTACTCATGCAGCTAACTTTTAAATTAAAATTAGGTACCTCCAATAATTCGCTAAAAAAAAAAAAAATCAGTATAGCATAATGATAAAAGGCCCCAAACGTAATAAAAACGAAGTTTTAATCTCAAAATGTTCATGTTATTATTAAAAGGAAAGAACAATGTAATTTTAAAATATTTAAAAAAAAAAATTCCTCCTCTTCAACACGTTCTAAATTTGGTTAAAATATGTCGTGTTTTTTTGTCAACTTTGTATGACATGTGGTAATGGACATTTTTAGGATAGCAAGTTCCAGTGTAAAACATTAATTTGGAAATTCTTGCAAAAATCAAATAATTGTCTGATTTTAATGAAATTTTCAGGACTTATTAAAAAATTAATGAATTTATTTTTGACATTTTTAGTTCTAGAAAATCTTGGTAAAAATATTTTTACAACTGTTACAGCCACCGTAGCTCAATTTCGTGAAATTTTCTAGAATTTTAAATAGTTCACAAATTACCTATAAGAAGAACTCCTTGGATAAAGTAAATCATCATTTTTTTCACAACTACTCCCAACTTTTAAAAAATCTGCTCCAAATCGTGGAATAAAAACTGCAATAAAACTATCTAATTAGATAGTCTTTTAATCGCTTTTATAAATATGTACATTAAAGACGTTATTGTCTGAAGAAAAAAATTTCGATGAATAATTAATTTTTACAAGAATTGTTTGCATTTTTCTTTAATTTTTTCAAGAATTGTTTCACTTTTCTTTAAGTTTAAAAATGTTTTTAAATTCTTCCAGATTATGAGGTAGGTTATTAAGTTATTAATTGAGGACTATACTAAGCAAAAATTAAAATCTTAATACAAATCATACTCCCAAAACTTGTTACCATAATTAGATATTTTTTGCGCGTCAAAATGTTATATATTTTTTAATGTGGTGTATCGTAAGTGATATTATGGTTAAAAGGACACGTGTTTCAAGGCTTCTTCCCTATAGAGAAAACTCCTTGGCATAAAGGTTTTCAGCTGCGAGCAATATTTTCATTAACTTCCGTGTTTCATCGTCCCTACGTTTTAACAGGCTTCTTTTTAAATCTTGAAGGGATGATTTCTAAAGTTTTTTCCTATTTCACTAAATATTTTAAATTTTGCTATGTATTCATCTTACTTTATATAGTATGTATACTTTTCATAGTGTGTGTCATGCATAATTTTTATTTATTAGTTTTTTTTTACTTAGTTAAGAAAAATAATTTGTTTTTAGTTTTTAAGTTTCTCTTTCTTTTTGCGAGTTAAATAAAATAACTCTAACAATTCATAACCATCACAGTATGGTAATTAATAATAAAGAATATAAGTATATTATCTCAGTTAATTAAAAATTTAATAACTGAGAGAGAGTTAATAATTTAATTTTTAATTTAATAACTGAGATAATATAGTTAAAATTATTATATTATCTCGTTTATCAATTTAATAATTGATAGTGAGATAGTTATTAAATTATTTCACTCTTAGTTATTAATTTAAAAATTAAATTGAGATAATAAAATTTAAACAATTAATAACTGAGTGAGATATTTTAATTATTAATATACTAATTTTATTCGTTATTATCTCAGTTATTAAATTAAAAATGTAATAACTTGATGTAATATTAATAATTAATAAAATTATTTATTATTATCTTAGCTATTAAATAATGAAATACCATTATAGTGGTAACTCAATAATGTAAGAAATTTTTATAGTATTTTAAATTATAATAAGAAACAAAAAAAAACGTTATGTCATTTTTAGTGCACCATACTAAACCTGTCAACACATTCAGCCATCAAATTATTGATGGAGACGTGAAAATAACAATACACTGAGGTCAAGAAATGTTTGTCTAGAAAATTTTATGTTATAAGTAAGAACAGATTAAGTTAACTTTAAATTTGCTAATTTTACGAAAGTAACGTTTCAGAAATGTATATTTTATTTTAGTGGAATTTTCAAAACCGAAAAATAAGTTTCGTTTACATTTCTCTCAAAAAAGTTCAAAATGGCCGTTTCGATTGTTTTTTTCAGAAGAATCGACTAAAAATCATTCAAATTTCTATTTGAAATACTCCACAGTTTTTTTTCTTCTGGAATTAGAAAATTTAATCCTTTAGCTTTCAATTGAAACTGGAGGAAAGTTTCCAAAAGGATTTTTCCTTTATGAAAAATATATTTAAAACCTTAGGTATACGAATTTTTGGAGGTACCTAATTAAAATTGAGTTTTCCAAACCCTCAATGCGCCTGGCATAAAATACTACAATAAATAAAAAACTCAAAATAAAATAAAATTCAGTCATAACCATGATCCTAACTCTAATCTACAACCATTACATTTTCGCAGCTATTCAGAGATGCTATGTGAAAGATCAAGAATCAATGAATTATAATTGCTGTCTATTTTCTGGAATGGGTAGTTATCATTATTTACACTATTTATATTCGAACTATTGTCCTCATTTTTGTTGCTGTTGCACAAAGTTTCGACCGACATATACCTAAGAAACTTATATAGGTATAGAGACCTAAAACTAGTTCCACCAGGCTAAAAGTAGTTCCATCGGCCAGTTCCAGGAGAGTACAAAGTGTAGGAAAGGGCTGATAAGCTGTATAAGAAAAAGACAAAAAAACAACAAAAAAAGTCAACAAAGGGTAGTGGAAAGAGCAGGGCACGCCCTCATGAGGGGGGGGAATCTTCTACAACCGCTGGAGGAAAAATCCAAACAGACTCATACATATTCATCAAAATAATGCTCGAATCGTACAAATAGAGAATCCAACAAGACCTGGATAGGTTGTACAGTCAGGAATTTTAAATAGTCAAGACTAACCAAACTCACATGGTTGAAAGAACTGAGTTGGAACAGCAACAAGTCCCACCACGGTTCAGTAAGAACATTTGTCAATATCACCAATCGGCAACTGAATATCTCTGAGAAATCAGTGCTAAACAAGGGTCTCAAATTCAAAACCACCATCAGGCGGGTTCCATACTTACACGTGATAGCTCCAGTGGAGGAGGTTGCATTGAAGATACCGAAGGCCCAAGCCGGTGAGTTAAGATAGAAAGTGAGACAACCACTAGAAAAGGCTATGCCGCCTAAATCAAATATCGCAACAGAAGAAAGGCAATGAAGATCTTACAGTGTGACACTAGTATCATCATACCGCCAGTTCGCAAAGGCAACGTTTTAGTAGTGATGGACAGTGGTTCGAAACCGATTGAAATCAGACCCTTCTTGGGAGGACGTACTAACATTCCAATTGATGAAAATTTTGACGTTCTGTGTACAGGCAACATTCTTCCAACTGGAGTCTGAGAGGAAGAATGCTTGGCTATGGGTTCACCGTTTTCATCATGGAATACTTCGAGAAAATGACTTTAGGAACGGCACCACTAAAAACAACATTATTGCTGAGATACGCAGACGACACTTTCATACTGTCGCCACAGAAAAATGTACAAATGGAAAAGCTTACTACAATTCAGCAAACAGCAGTAATTTAAAAAGAATTTTGAAAACTTTCGTGTGTGGATAAAATTTTCTAATTTTTGTAAATACGGACGTTCATTATTAGAAAATAGCTATATTGCTGGTTAGTTTAAAAATATATAAAAAGACGATCACGTTATATTAAAGTAATTGTTACAGTAATTGTTCTCTTTCGAAAAAATTCCTAAACATCGAGACAGTTAACAACACGCCCACTTCCCTATTAAAACATGCTTTTCTGTGATATTATAAACTAAAAGTAAGACATGTCTAAAATGAGATTAATTAAACTTTAAATCACCTAATCGTCTTTAAATAAAGTTTTAGAAAAGCTTATTTTATTTCTGAAGGATTTTTAATAAAGAGAATTACGCTATGTTGATAGATTTGGAAATATGGACAATTTTGGCCATTTATAGCGATTTAAAAAAAATAATTCCAATCAATTTAAATTCGTTTTGAAACAGAGCAAATTATTATGCTTATTGAAAAAAAAACGTTAAATTTAATCTATTAGCTTAATATTAAAACTAAATTAAATGCTTCTCGATGCATTTTAAACCTTAGGTACTGATTTTCTTTGGAGGTACCTAATATAAAGATATGTAAAGATAAGCACATTCAGAAAGATTAAGTACTAGTGTATAGAAGAACCTTAAGTTGAATTTCTGTCATTAATATTTGCCTTTCCTGTTTTCCTCTCTTAAACATTTCCTGGGTTTTCTGGATGTTATTGTTCAAAAGTTCTGAATTATTAATTGAAGAACTTTCTTTCAAAATAGAATTTTGGCGTAGAATTCAAAAGGAACAGGAGAGCAACATCAACAAGATGAAAGAGAATAAATAATAAAAAGAAAACATTGAGAAGAAAATCACGCCAACCCTACAAAAAAGAAGGGAGAACAGAAAAGAAAAAAAAGAAATACTCTTAGAAGGATTTGAATGAACATGACAACTTGTTGAACTGTCAAAGGAAAAGATCAGGACGCGCAAGACGATGATGTTCGTTCTTTGAATATTGAATCCAAATGCGAATGATAAAGAGATGAAAAGAAAGAGATATCGGATTATAAACTGGGGAAAAATAAATTGAGAAATCGGGAGCGGAAGAAAACAGTGATGAGATGGAGACAGTTGATGAAGAAGAGGAAAAGGTATAGTAAAGGCCAACTAGTTCTTCCCATCAGCTTTTGTAGGTGTTACTGATGAAGATGTCAGAGTGTGAAATTCTGTCCTTTTAAAACATTTTAATGAATAAGAGCAGTTAGTTGTCGATGCCCATCTCCTTAGAAAGAATTTATAGAAAGTAGATGGACAGCGCTAAGTAACGGCAAAGATTAGTTTGTTATATGGTCCAGTAGCAGAGAAGAATCCCTAACTTGATTATGAATTATGTACCATTGTCATGTGTCAGTGCCAAAAATCAATGATCAATATGACTGGCGATAAGACAGAACACCGGGAGATTTATGTCATATTGTCCCTATAAACAGTTTTGACTGAAATTCAAAATCGGTAACTAGCACCAGCCCCTAAGTTCAAACACCTACTATTCATCACTACTTATTCTTCTTCCAACGCTCCTTCCCCCATCAACTTATTAAGAACCTTCAAAGGCGTGTGTTTTCCTCAATGAAATTTGTCTCTTCTAAAAACAAGCAATAATGACATGGATGAAAAGAAAAAATAAAAGAAAAGAAAATAGACATGTGCACACTTAAAGCTTATTCTATTGTTAATATTGTTAATTGTGCTTTACACTTTTTATCCGAATTTAGCAAAATTCGGTAACGAAAAATTCGGTAACTATAAAAATAAAAGTCGATTGAAAATTGATTTTAGAGCCGTTCTGGAATGGGGATTTGGGGGCTAAGCCCTGCAATCCTATATTTTTAAATAACTGAAAATCGTGGAATCTAGATAAAACCCCACTACAACAATACCAGGGCCGAACTTGCAGAAGAGGACTTTAGGGGGCTAGGCCTCCTTCGCCAATATTTTTAAAAAGTACTATGGGGTTAGATAAAACCCCACTACAATAATACCAGGGGTGTATTTTATTGAGGAGGCTAATCTCCGCCCTATATGTTTAAATAAGTATTAACTAAAAAAAAAAGTCATAGGTTCCAGTCCAAATAAAAACCCCACTTCAACAATACCAGGGCTGTACTTTCTGGATGTTGGGGTTTAAAATAAATATTTTCAAATAAGTACTTATTTAATTACTAATTCAAGCAAATAAAATCAATTTCTACGTTAAAGTTAAGTTCTTGTATCTTCTTTTCAGATTATTATTTTAACAAAAAGTAGTAAATAAAAAACGGCCTTAAATTCAATTTTCAATCGATTTTTATTTCATAATTACCGAATTTCCCTACCTTGTAAAAATTACCGAATTTCCCTACCTTGTCAAAATTACCGAATTTCTCTACCTTGTCATAATTACCGAATTTCCCTACCTTGTCAAAATTACCGAATTTCCCTACCTTGTCATAATTACCGAATTTCCCTATGTGGCACCATGCATAAGTAGAAAGCTGAAAAGAAATATTCATAAATATATGATTTGTTTTTTACGGTTTGTCAACCATTTGATAATTATTTGAGGCTGAAAAATATTTCGGGGTTAGGAATAATTCTTTCTTTACATTCAAGCGATCTGGGAGAAAGAAAGAAAAGAAGAAGAAAAGGAAGGAAAGAAAAAAGAAAAATATAATACGAAAACCCGGTCATAAGCACACGCGCGATTGATACATAACAGATGTCGGTCAAACACCTGACCTACTTCCGTGTCCTCGGAAAAATGGAAGTTTGTTATCAATTTGGTTGAAGAAATAAAGTTTAGAGACAATGGAAAAAAAATATGATAAATAACAAATGAAAAGGGTGTCATTGAGATGATAGTAAAAGTCTAAGGGGATGGGGAAGTGTATCTAAGGATATGAAAACAAACCATTAATACGAAAACCCAGACAATTTCTAGAGTTAAAAAAAGCCACCCAAGGTGATATCGCTTTTTGAGATAATACAGATTTTTATTATCGGCCGGAGAAAAAGTGAAATATTTTTATTAGTTCACGTTAACGCCACCCAGTCTGGGAGATACCTTTCTTAGATCGTATCCAATTAGCGATAAACTGTTTGACAGATACCGCGTGTAAAAGAAACCGGGATCGTCATTTCGGTCACGTACGAAAAGGACAATTTAAATT